>LPNX010406302.1:363827-398386 GCA_001517045.1 Pseudotsuga menziesii
TCACTCCCCGACAACGGCGCCAATTTGTTATCACTCCAGGAAACTACTTAGTGGTGATGGCTAAGTATGCCTGGTAACTTAAGAATTGAATACTTTTCAGTAGGTGTATCAATGGGATACTAAGAAAGCACAATGAAGAGATTACTTATCAGAATAACTTAATGAACCAGTGCTTTTAGAAACTGTCAATCAGATGCCATATAACAGGAAAAGGTATGAAGAATACTGTTTAGACAACCAAGTACATTCGAATTCAGGGTTTTGGACAACCAAGTACATCAGTAATGCAGGGTCACACTAAACAATAAGGAATTCCTCCATTCAAATCATGAGCATAAAGCTGAGCTAATTTAAACAGAGTACATAATAGAAAGATGGATGAATAATCTGATAACAGCAGCAAAAGAAGACTGTGATTTTTGTATTAAGATTAGCAATCAAAACATAGGCCAAATTGTCTCCAAGCTTGAACCCCTTTACTCAGTCTAAGTCCTTAGGATTTATAGCCTTTACAAACAGTCTTCAGATCCTCAAAACATGGATCTGCTATACTAAAAATAGTAACTAGAACACCAAATACAAAAAGATAGGGAAAGATCCCTCAAAACAAGGAAATGATAATGTGTTGGTCCCCTTTCTCGTGTTGATAGTTGGTGAAGTGGAGTCAGCCTCCCAAGGCTGTTGATGACTCTTCCAAAAGATAGAATTCGAATTTGCTGAGTTGACCAAAAATCCTATATTTTTTCTTTTGAAAAAGACACCTAATTTATTTGAATAACCTCTTCTGATATTAACCCACACAAATAGCATTCAAATCTGACTTTATAATTCACCATTTATCCATTAGAATTGAAATCAAACCATTTGGTTTCAAAAAATGCCGATCTGGGCAAAAACATTAGCTTGCTGCCCTGTAACAGCTTCTGCAGGCATTTTCTGACACGTGATATTGCTGGGATATTTCGACTACCTTCCTGAGCTCTAAATTCAAATCTGAAGGGACCAGTGGATAGCTTATGATCTGTAGATAAAAATCGACTATTTGAACATGCAAAACGGACATTGGACGGCTGAGAAAATTGATTTTTTCCAAAGGCAGTTTTTTAGAAATTCTACAGGTTTCGGCAGTTAAGGTCATTCTGACAGACCATCTTAGCTACCGAAACTGACCTGTTTCGGCAGTTAACTAGACTCTCACAAACAGGTTAAGCTGCTGAAAGCTGAGATTTTAGATTTTTAAGACCAAAACTTAAATGAATGAAATCTTCAACTATACACTTCAAAAGAGGACCTCTTAATCGACTCTAAAAAATTTAGAAGGAAATTTTTTGACTTGATCCTATCACCTAAAATAATGAAAATTTGACTGGGTTATTTTAGGAGATAACACTACCAACATGGAATAACAAGTCTCTCAAAATGCTGAGACGGAGCATTCCAAATGCTTCATCAAGCCTATTGAAGAACTTTGATTTCTCAACTGCAGAGTTTGGTTCGACCTATATCCCTATGGTGATTCTGTATAGGCCTTTCGACCTCATCTAAATCACCATCTTGGCCTTCCATTGGAAATAGTTGAATGGGGTCATCAAAACATGGGTCTAATCCATTTCTACTTGCGCTCTTGGTGACAAATTGTTGAATGTACCTGCAATGAAAAATACTCGAATCTATTTGGAGAATCCCTCTAAGAGCAACTAAAACCCTCTAGATTTGATTTGCAGCTCCAAAGAGCTCTCATACCATGTGTGAATTGATTCACAGCTGGATCCAGGATCTATAGAAACTCTCACAATTCGATATTGTTTATAAAACATGCACAAAATAGCTGAAAGAGTGAAAAAAATACATACACACATGAGGTCAATAACATATACTATTATGACTGTCCAACATGTACCTATGTATGGAACAAGTATATAGTACAAGAGGGAAAAATCATGAGGCCTTGGAGTCCATCTAGATGCATACAAGTGTCAGCTCTAGATTTGACCCTCAAACCCCCCTAAGTGGACCAAAGAGCCTCCTAATCATCCCAAACAATCACAAATGCATGTGTGAACATGGAAAAGGCATGTTGGAACATAAATGGGAGTACGACATGCATGGGTAAGAACATGGGTGAGTGCGAGTGGCTCTAGGAGGGAAATAAACGACCAAGAAAGGCCAAAACCCACCTAAACAAAGCACAAGCACCTAAACTCAAACCAAATCCTTGAAATTGGGGAAGGGGAGCTCATATTGGTTGACTGTAATCAATGTGGGCGCCTAGATTGTCAAAATGATCAACTTAAAGTGCCTCAACTGTGTAGAATGATCAATTAAAAACACTTCAACTATGAGTAATGGCAATGTCCCTAAGTCTAAACATGGAGTCAGTGCATGAATGCAAATGAAATATGATTAAAGTTCCATAGGTGGATTATGCTCAACAACCATCACAATCTCTTTACCTAACAAATGGGAGCCATAAAGTGACAATGTATTTTCATCCTTCATAAATAATCTTCTTTGAAACCTAAAATATTTGAAATGGATCATATAGAGAGAGGGTAATATCTGAATTTGATATATAAAAATAAAAAATATTACCTAATCTCTAAAATATTTTAACAATTTTCTTTACATCAAAATAGAATTAAATTTTTTATTTTAATAAAAAACATATTTTAACATTATATTTCTTATCTTGCTATAAAATTTATAAACGATAAATTATAATACTTATAAAAAAATTGTTAAAAATAGCATAACATGTGCTATTTAATTTCAATTATCATACATAGATATAATGTTCATTGAGAATACAAAGAACAAATAGATTACCACTCTTACCCAAAGTTACCATTTGTTTGACCGCTAAAAAATATTTAACCCTTCATGCTTTTTTGTTTTTGTTTTATTGGTGTACTCAATACTAAAAAAATATAAAGAATATATATATATAAATATAAAAGTTAAAATTAAAAAACATTAAAGCAAATCAAGGATTATAGATATGAAAATTTAAATTTCAATGTTAAATTTTAGTTTTAATTTATTAAAATTACATAATATATTTTAGACTATGTAATATATTTAGTTTTTTCAATATAGTTGATTTAACATATAAATGAATTTTTTTCATTGTAATTTATTTACTATTAAATCTATATTTCAAAAAGTCCATGAAAGAAGTTATAATATTATATAACAACTCAAATTTTATTAAACTTAGAGTAATCTAAGTCTAAGTGAAAATAGATTTATTATGAATAACAGTTTCCAAATATTTGAAATATTGGTTTTCAATAGTTGATATATCAATTTCCAATACTTAGATATTAGTTACCAATACAGTGTATGTCAGTTTCCAATACCGAAGTTGTTGGTTTCAAAAAAATGATATTTTGGTTTGGAACTATGGTCTTCTCCCATATTATAACAAAAATAACATGTTCCTTAATTCAAGCGAGCAAAAGTAGGATCCACTGCCTTTTCTCACACAGTAGTCATTCTCATTATCAAGAAGAAGAGTAGCATCATTGGCCCTTTCGCATTGATAAGATGTGTCAACGAGTGTGTCCCATAGATGTCCGATAAGGCATCACACCTCTAGTAACAATTAAGAACAAGGCACATCAAACAAAGAGTGGGCCACATTCCCAAAACCATGTCTATTTCATTAAACAAACCCAAACACACAACAAACCTTGGCGGACAACTTCACAAAATTTGTGACCCATTGTAAATTTATAAGATGGATTTAATAAATACATGATGAATCTACCAATGGCCAATGGCTCAAGGCTTCCTCGATTTTCTACAATATTGTGGGGGAGGAGTTGTGAAAAACATGTTGACACATAGCAATATACATTCAACATTTTTTAATTATTCACTATTGTCGAACAAATTCGGTGATTAAGATGGTTGTTGGAAAACAATGCATATCCCCGCTACTGGGAGAGAAACAGATGACAGACTAGTCGGAAGGGCACACCTGGAATTGAGATCCGTTGTCACTTTATATGGTAGATTTTATAATCCCATGATGGTTTCGTGAACCCAATGGCTCCATCATAGCCTCAAATGACTACAAAACAAGAGGTGATGCGGTACACATTACCACGCGACAACACTGAAACACGTCATGTAGAATCCTAAGTGCACAATAGAAAAAAAGAACTTATCATATATCACTGATGGCCATATCCATGTGGCATATTGTAAACCACGCTACATAAAAAATGTTGCACCACTTTAACAAATATATTTGAAAGCACCACTTTAACAATGTGCTACGCATTACCAGAAGAAAACAATGTAGTGCATCGCACGGACTCCGAAGGGCACAATAACGAAAAATAAATGAGCATATATCACTAATGGCCATATTAGTGTAGCCTATTGTAAACTGTGTTGCATAAAAAAAGTTGCACCATTTTAACAAACAACTTTAAAAGCACCACTTGAATGATGTGAGACAACATATTAGGAATCGATTGGAGAGAATTGTCTCAAAACTAGCACAGATTATGAGTAATGAGCCATTGTTTGTGGTCAGACAAGTTGAGAACATGGAATTGTTGGAGGTTAATTTTATCCCCTAATGTTGTGTATGTGTCTGTAGCGGTGTTTAAAGTGGATTTAAACATTCATCCACCGATTTAATTATGCCATCTAATGTATTGCATGTTGTTTGATGCATGGTTAATTCTGGTGATAGTGCATAGCCCATTGTTTATAGTGGTCCGATGTAATACTTGAGTCGTTCTTTGTTAGACCCATTGGAATTTTACTGCTCTTAATTTGACAATGGATCATAGATGTTTGAACAAGTTCCAATAAAATTTGGCAAAAAAAAACACATCTTATGTCGGAAGTCGAAACGGGAAAAAAAATAACAACATTAGTAATCCACTAGACTTGCCGATGTCTGAAATGTCGAGATATGCATTGAAATGTTAGGAATACAAAATTTAACCATGAGAACGTGTGCTAAAGGTGATTAAATAATTGTTTAATGAATATTAACTTAGAAAAATTAAGTTATTTAATCCTATTTAGATCTTTGTTAATGCAATTTTAGATATTATTTATCTACGCTTCTGTAGTTTCGAGCTGATTGTGGCGCATGGTTATCTGTTCAACTATTTTTGTTTAAATTTTCATGTAATTATGGAGATTTTGTAGTGCTTTGTGGGTGTTCTTAGCCATACATGGTTATCTATGTTGCTATGTAGTGTGAGGGTGCGTTACAGATTAGTATCTCTTACATGAAAACCTTATTGTATAAATATTTTTGCTTAATGAAACTTTTTATATTGTTTTGGTCAATTTTTTCCTGGTATTTTGTTTTATGCTGCTCCCTTTATTGATTCATATCCCTTGACAACCCTAATAAATAAAGAAACTTTGAGATACAATATATTAGAAAAACTGCCAAGGAGATTGTGTAACACACCTAAAAATCATAAATAAATAAATAAATACATGCATTACTTTTACATTTACTTAGCATATTTCAATGTTTTATTGATGCTAAATTTAATATCGTTATCATGCTGGTTACGGCAGGTTTTGATGATTACTTTGAAAGCTAGTTCCTTTCGGAACCTTCATCCATGCCCATGCAGGTGATTTACTTTTTTTATACATGTTCTTTATTTATTTATCTTTATGGTAGGATAAACTAGCCTAAGGCACGAGAGACTATTCATGTTCTTAACCCCAACGCGTAAATTGCATTATATTTTCAAGGCATTGGCCTACCATAGTTTATACTATGTGTATAAATATCTACCCCTAAGCATGAGAAGCTTAGGTTTTGTAAGTGTATGGTTCTCCATATGGTGACCTCTTGTTATTAATAAAAAGTGAGGGTTTACACACTTATGGTTGGAATGATACTACATTTTGTTGGCCTTAATGCATTTTTTTACAGTCCTTGATGTTCATGAGTAAATATTATCTCATATGATTTTAACAATGATTTATGGATTACAATGCATAAACCCAAACTATGCATGCAATATAGTTTTAATGTTTTTAACACATAAATCTATGCTATGATTATAAATATTTCAAAAGACCTTGGCCTAACCTAGCGCTAAGGTAACAACATCGATTCGAATATATTGTATTATGCATATATATTATGGTTATAGTGGAAACGGGTATGGATCTTGGCATAACCTATGATGGCATTATATACCATAGTTTTATCTCCATCAAGTTTCTATCATATAAAGATATAATACATGGTGTGGTGTTCGATGCAAAGTTGATTTGTCATGTTATAATGTTTGTTATGATATAATATTTGTTATGCTCCAAGGCATAAGTCATACGATTGGCATTTAAATGATATCCATAGTTTGGATTCAAAATGATTTGTTTTTTTTGTAATAATTTAGCCATGCAATAAATGGTACTTCGGTTTGACATTTAAACACGTCTTGGCTACGAGTTGGCAGTGTAGCCAGGCCCACAAGGAAACAAAAGATTAAATCTCTGCCTTACACCTGGATGATGAGATCGTTAAGGTTTTCTAGGGTTTTGTAAAATCCTTTACTCTTCCTGAGCTCACATTTTGTGTTTTTTCTTTTCAGAGCCCAGTCAAAGGTCGAGCTCTGCTCTATGTTGTTCCTATTTGGTTTCCACAGTGTGAATGGCGTTGTTCTAGTTCTTTCCGAGGTAACATGTGCTTCCTAGTATTCCTCGATAGTTTTCCAACCACACTGGAGCTCCAACAAGCCTGTCAATCCTTCCAAAAACACGAACAATCTTCTCCAATGAGTATGCATCAACTAGATATTTCCATTCTCCAATTCATTGGGTTTATAAAGGATAGTCTCATTTCTTCTTTTTATTGATATGTTTCACGGTGAATGAAGAGTATGGAGGGATAAGGGTTCTTAGAGGAGCCGACCCCTAGCCCTTGTTGTCAAATGTCGAGGTAAGGTTTCAAACCTCCTTAAATTTATTACTGGTTTTTAATTAAAAATACAATGTAATAATAAACTAGCTGTAAAATGGGCAATTTGTAGGTTTCGACACTGGAGAGGGAGGCGACAAGGTCACCTCCTCCCAGGCCCGCATTTTTAATGCCCAGGTAAGGAACTCTACACTGGTTTAAAGTTCTGTTTATTTTTTAATTATTTTTAAAGGTTGTGATCCAAATATGACCCAACCAAATCGTGGTTGTAGGTCATTATGGACATAGTTCGTGAGGGATCCAAGGATCACCGCATTGTTTAACAACATAAGTGGTTTTTCGGTTTTGATTTTGTAAATGGTTTTTTTTATGAAAACCCTTCTCTGGTTTGTGTCAGCTCTTTAGCCATACCATGGAACTATAATGTAATATAATATTTTAGATTAAACCCTAGTAGGGTTTGGATGCTATTTATAGGTCTTATTCCCATACTATTTTTAATGTTGGTATTTCAATTTTATTGTGGAAGCCATCCGCGATGGTCTTACAACCACTCTGTAATATATATATTTTCATGTTGTTTTAAAAGAATGGAACGCTGGACTTCGACTGTGTAATAGCCCAATAACACTTTGTTATTTTCACTGTGTATAAATGTTTATGTGTTGATTGTGTTAAACCCTTCGACTGCCATCATTGATGGTATTACGGTTGTGGGAAAACATTACATTTCATGTTTTTTTTATAATTTCTATATGTATTAATACATGTTGTTATATTTGGTAACTTTTTTGTAATGGTAACCATTGAATGGTATTTCAGCCATCTTATACACATTCTTAAATCTTGTAAGCTTATTACACCTGTAGGGTCTATGGCTTTATAAAACATAAATTGCTGGTTGTAAAAGTGGTGGTGGCCATTTGATATGGGCTTACATCCATAACAAATATGTGTTGTGATCTGTAATATAGTTTATAGCTATTCCTGTGATTCTATTTATATTTTGGTTTAGTTTTATTTATTAGCAGACTATAAATTAAGTAGTTACCTCTAAGAGAATCGATATAATGATCTCTGTAGTGTATTTTAATCTTGTGTATACTTGATCGAGGCTCTGCCTCTGTATAAATTTGGGGTAGCCACATTTTGGATTTACGACCCTATAATTATAATGCTTTTTCACATTAATTGAATACGACCCTTAGGGTCTGTGATATTTTAACTGAAGTTTAAGATATTTAAATATCGGTTGTTGGTGTTAGCGATACTAGTTTGTAATTAATCTTTTCCAGGCCATGAAAGTAGTTGTGATACTAGCATATCAATCAGTAAAATGTTTGGTTTATTTTCTTTATTATCTTTCACATGCTTTGTGGATGTTTAAAGAAATAATATCTTCAATTTCGCAAGTTTGGTTTCACTAGAATGAACAGTGATTTCATAGTTATAGTATTATAAAACTATGATCTAACTATTATAGGATTGTTAATTTATTATCTTAAAGAGGTTCGATTCCACGGCCTCTATAATATTACTAAGGGGAATAAGGGATCTGTTTAGGAATTAAGTATATGTAAACATATGATAACAACATTGTACTTTATGCTTAGTTAGGTAAACCTTGTTTGGTTCGACTAATTTAATTTAGATCCTATGAGTTGTAAATGTTAATTAAGTGGGATCCATTCACACACACACACACATATATATNTCGATACAAATAGGAATATATGGTTAAATGTACGAATACATGATACAATGTATAAATATACAATTTTAAATCCTTTAGGTGCAGAATTCAAATTTCGAAAAGAATTGGAATTCTAAATTATTCAAGCATATCATCCAAGATTCATTGAAAACAAACTAGATTCTACATTAAGATTCTTCAAATATAGGATTTAAACACATTAAAGGAATCCTTTCTTATTGCCCATGTAGGGAGAAAGACACCTCATTTGGGACATGATCATTTATGAAGTTGTTAAGCTCGGGCCTTATTTAAATTATATTTTGGACAAAGAGATGGTTATAAATGCTACTAGATAGAGCTGCACTGCACTAAAGGAAGCTTTAAATAAGAAGCTTGTGGATATAGCTAATAATACAATTAATTTCCTTAATGCTTTATCAGAGGAATATTTAAGGACCATGGGAATAAAAGGCATAATCACAATGATCACGTAGGCTAAGAAGGTAGTGGGAAAACATCAACACATAGAAACTGTGCAGGAAAATATTGATATAATGCAACATTAGGTGAATATTTTTAAAGGATCATTTGAGTCTCTATTTGAGAAAGGTTTGTCTTCTTTTTGGGAAGAAGATGGTATAATTTGGTCTCAGGTTGAACATCAGGGTTTACTAGTGAAATGTAGATTGGACCACATAAAATTTGAAGATATGAACCAATCTCTATCAGGGAAAAACATGATTGATAAATTAGCAATGGACTTTAAAATAATCAACACTTTCAGAGCAATTTGTTCCCAATTTCCAACCATTTCATATGTGGATCATGTAGAATTACGAGTATTGTCTAAAGAAATGGCCAATCTAGAGCTCCCATCTATGGACTAGTGGAAGAAAATAGAGAAGTTTGCAAGAACAACGTATAGGCTACATCAATAAAGAAGTTTGAGAAGTTTTGACGACTAGTTTATTTTGAAAAATGTAATAAATTTCTAAGTAGTTAGCTTGTTAGAAATCAAGTGACAAATGTAATAAGGAATTTATTTTTTACTATTTTTAGTATAGAAACAATTATCCTCTCAAGTATCATTTTGTTGTATTTAATTGACTTTTTACAATGTATTGAGGGTTGGAACACGTGAGCAAGATCTGAATTTTGTATGTGGGATTCAAGATTAATAAAAATTTCAAATCCAAGCATGTTTTCTGAGAAATTATTGTGTTATTCATTTTATAGTCTATACTTTCTTTCCTTCATGTGAATGTATTTCATGTTTACCTTTCCATTATGTTTTCTTTTCATGCTTGAATGAGTGTATATTGGGTTGGAATTCATAATATTATGCTATGATCCTTTATTTTCATGCATTCACAAAAATTTTCCACTAAAGTGAACATTGGATTCATATTGAGATGCCAAAAGTTAATGGACTATTTCTTTAATCTTCCTTTTCACTATACAACCAACATTTTGACTGTAAAAGATTAGCTACCCTTCCTTTATTTAAGAACTCCATTGAAAAGCATTGTTATTACTTGTTTTTCATATTTGACTTCATGCCCAATGACCACCAGTTTCATCCATTGTAATTAATACATTTTATTTCTTTTAATATATTTATGGCCTTTGAGTTTATCTATTAGTATATCCCTCTATGGAAGGAAAGAAGTCAACTTTCCTCCTAAAGGTTAGTTTTGTGGTTACCTTGGGATTATCCTTTCACACCCGGGGGTAAATTCTGAGTATTAATATCATGTTTAACCTTTTTGAATGTGTTCAAGATGACAAGTTAATTATGAGTGCACTCTTATGCAAGTCAACTAATAGACCTTTCTTACACATGTCATGTGCGAGGAGGACTCCAAACCGGGTGCAAAAAATGCACTTCTTTAGATTCAATGATATTTTCATTTTCCTACATTTTTCCAACATTTGTCTTAACACCTTGAAATCATTCTTTAGAAGACTGGACATTTTCTAGTCATCCAAGTATACATCAATAAAATTATGCATAAATTCCTTGAGTGTCACAACCACTATTCTTGAAAACACCACTACCACATTTTTCATCCCGAAGGGAATCATGCTATAAAAAAATGAGCTCCAATATGTCATGAACGATATATTCTTGAAAACATCCTTTGTTATGTTCACTTGATGGTATCTAGCTAATACATCAATGAAATAATACACCTCCCTTCCCCCCACATTCTTTATTACTGCATCCATAAATAGTGTGGGGAAGGGATAATGTACACATTCTACATTTAAGATTATGAGGTATACATAGATCTAAATATCCCATGTATTTTTGAATTGGAACATCGTTAGGATGATCATTTAGACTCTTCAACTGGAAAAATTATGGTCGCATCCAACATCCTATCCAAATCCTTGCACACCATTTTTTATATTTGGGGTTTAATATGTATGGTCTTTCTTTTACTGGTTTGTCCCCTTTCTTGAGATCAATTTTCATTTCCCCTATGGAAATTGAGATCCCATTCATTAATGAAAAAATTCAGGGGCAAATATTTTCATATTCTTTTAATAGGTCCATTATATGGGTGACTATATCTTGGTCCCAATAGTCTCCTATAATTGCCATCCTAGGTTTGGAATATTTTGAATTTCATAGTAAGAGTTATATCATTGGCTTATGAAAGGGAAACAATCATTTTCGTTTGACTAATTCCAAAGTTTTTTTTAATTTGTTGTTGGCAAAATTTGTTGCAGTTGACATGTAGAAGCTCCAAAAAAAGAGATAATAATCAAATAAAACAATTTTTACAAAATAGAGATGAAATGCAAGCTGAAAATGAAATATGCAAATGTTTATTGATGTCAATGTTGATGTTTTTATGCAAGTTCAATGATAGATAAGAAAATATTTTTTTGTTATGCATGGGAAAAAATTCAAGCAACATTTGCATGTTTTCTTTGTCATGGGACAATGTAGAGGATAAATTTCATTAAAAACTTGAACTCTGCCATAAATGGAAGATGGACTAATAATTTGAAGGTATGTTGGACTTAGCTATGTAGAAATATGTTGAACTTATGAGCATGATATAACATGCAATTTGGAAATTGAAATCACCTTTTGTATTCACTTGATAGAAGTAATGTAAAAAATAAATAAAAACATTACATGCAGTTGAGAGTTGTTTGGCAATAATTGAGAAGAGAAAACTCATGGTGGTAAGCAACATAATTGAAATTGAAATCACTTTACAGAACTAATGTAAAAATAAATAAATAAGACATTACCTGTAGTTAAGAGTTAAGTCATTGTAGTTCACTAATGACTATGAACATCGTAACCAATCCTTGAACCATCAAATAACATAACCTAGTGTTTATGTTTGAATCAACATGTGTCAAGAAAATAAAATGATACATGAGAATAGAAGACCAAAAATGTACCATGGGGAATCATTATACATGAATAGTTTAATTGTAACAACGACATACACAATAGACATGTGTTTTATGGCCTTTGAAAGTATACAGCCTTGAACCACTAACATCATCCCATACATGTTGAACAATCAAGTTTATCTTGGTTTATCTAATATTCCATATGATAGTTGATGAGGATGAAAAATATTCTTTCCTTCTACTACGTATCTTCTTACCAAGGCAAAAACAGGGCATCCTTCAAATAATTATTTTTCCAATAGGCTTCAACAGGCTTCAATATGGTCTCATTTTTCATGTGCCAACACTGCTTCAACAAGCGACTATTCTGGATGAAATCCATAGTGAATTTGTGGCCGGTCTAATTGATTATTAAGCATTTCTTGAAATCTAAGCTAATAAGGAAAGGAATTGTTAGCTTTTATAAAAATGAAATCAATTAAGGGCAAGCGTGGAAAATAATTATATTTTTTCTTTCTCTATATTCGCATCGATGAAATGAGATTTATTTGCACCAAGAGGTGCAAAGGAATGGCAAGAGGGTAAAAATATTTATATTTTTTTCATCATCATAGTTAATAATAAATCTGGAGTCATGATTGTTCATCAAACTCGTCCCTTCATAACACATGCCTCTTCATAAAACGTGTTTTCTTACTTCTCTATGTTATTATTTCTTCTTCTATTCTAAGTTTATCATTTTTAACTCTATTTAAATTTATCAGTCACAACCTTCCGCAATTGTATTTCCGCAAGGTAATTTCCGCATGTATCTTTCAGCAGAGTGTTTTTCTGCATTTACCTTTTCGCAGTCACCTTTCCGCAATTACTTTTCCATAATTGCAGGTTACGGATTGCGGATGTGCACTTTGCTTTTATTGAAAACTTACTTTTGTAATTATCTTTCCCTATTTTTCTTTCTACAATTTCCTTTCGGCAAATACCTTTCTACAAACTGCTCCTTCCATAATTGGGAATTGCGGGTTGTGGGTCTGCATTTTGACTTTTATTGAAATTTGCTTCCTCAATAATCTTTTCACAATCGAAAACTTCTTCCTTCTGCAATTACGGATTGTGGATTGTGGGTATGCATTTCGAATTCCTTCATGCCGTCGTTTACAAATCGCAAGGTCAGCAGTCGCCTGCTGCTAATGACAATGCAATTTTTCATTAACGCTATGTTAGCGGATGTAGGAAGAAGTTCCCAGTATTGTAGGTTTTCAATGAAATGATCTGATTATTGTGGAATGGCATTGGTACGAATAAATAGAAAAGCCGACGGCAACCAGATACAGAAAGAAAATTTGAAGGCAATTGACATAACTGCAATATGCATGGATTTCTGTTAAGAATCTGTCTAAATATGGGCATCAAATCCGCTAACTTACTGGGATACTGAAAACACCACCTCTGTTAATGGAGTTTATCAAGGAAGGAAGGAGATGTCTTCTGCCAGTGTTCTTGAATGGCATGAACGATTTCTATTTCTTTTTCTTTATTTAGGAATAATATCAACTAGCAATGTATAATTTAATATTTAAATTACGATGCGACATGGAAATTTTTATGGGCCATTTTGCATGGATTGTGTCGGAGTTTCTTTTGTGGTTATCATATTTTGGCTTTTCAAGAAAATGCATTATCCATGGAGTGTTTTAGTTTTATCCTTTTCCACGTCTATCAAGTCGCTTTAGATGGAAAGTAATTTACTAGTCCACAAATTAAACACAGATTATTTTTGGTTTTCACTATTAAAAAAAGAAAATGAACTATTTTTTCATTCAGGAAAGAGAAATATTTTATATTCATTCAAGAATCAAGAATCAAAATATATAAAATCTTTTACAACAACTAAAAACCATTCTGTATCTCAATGGATTATCATTTTTACAAGGAAATAAAAGCATCATAATAATATCCCTTCTGAGGCCAGTAATCAATCAAATAGATCAAAACCAAAATTGACTGTATCGGTAGAAAAAAAACAGAACAATATATTTATCAACTCATTTATCTCATTATATTCCTGAAATCTACCAACTCATTCATCCATTGAAATACTTTAAATTTTTTATTTTGAAAAATAGTATTAGAAGTTGAAAAATAATATTCCCTTAAATAGATCTTCTCGTTCTTTACCATGACAATTCTAATTTTATTTATTTTTAAATAGACCTTTTGGTTCTTTACCGCAGTAATCAAATTATTATTAAATATTTTATTTTATAAATCAATATTCATGTTCTTTATTATGATCATTTTAATTATTTTATTTATAAAAAAATAATGTTTATTTTAAAAACTCTATTCTCCTTTAAATTATCAAATGAAAGTTTCGTAATACCCTTCATCCAATGAAAAATGTGACGAAACAGATGACCATCTATTTCTAGATCATGAAATATATCGATAACAAATTGCAAACCTTCCTCTACCATGACGAGTCCTGGTAATTCAACCGTCACAGCGAAAGCCCTAAAATCTCTTTCGGGTCAGAAATTCTATTAGGGTTCTCATCTTTAAGCTAGATACTATGAGATGTTGGGGAATTGAAAATTGACACATTTATGCCCTTGATTTAATTGAAATATATGGCAATGTGCAGGTCCTCATTGGCTACCGATCTCTTTCTTGGAGTCCATGGGAGCTTCATCTTAGTTCTTGCAAACAAAACCATCTCGCTTCGAACACTGGTAAGTCCATGTTTAGGAAAACATTCCCAGTTTTTTTCAGGGTAATGATGAATTAAAGGGTAATAAGTGTGATCTAGTTTTGTTTTTTCTCAGGTCGATCATTCGATCGTCGAGACTTATGCTCAGGGTGGGAGACTTTGCATAACGTCTAGGGTTTATCCGACACGGGCACTTAATGGAGCTGTGAAACTGTTTTTGGGCAACAACGCTATCATGGTTGTGAAAGTATAGAGTCTGAATGTATGGCAGATGGAGACTATGTTCTTGCATCCTTACCACCAGTTTGAATAGGAGCACTCAGTGGACTAATGATGGGTGGTCGTGGGATCAATCCCCTGGGTGTGTCTGTGTTTTCTTTGGGTTGTGATTAAGCCTGACTGGATGGAGTAATTTATTATTAGGATCGTTAAACTTTTCACAAGTTTCATGCATGCTATTAATTCACTATACACATTTTCCCTTAATCTATGTATGTGTAAATGTGTACACACTCATGGAATACTATTCATCTCTATTGTCCAACCCAACCAAGATAGATTCATCCAGAATGGTGCATCTGATCACTTTTCTAACTTATTACCAATAAGATTTATGTAATTTGTGCAATTTTTTACTGTATTATTGAGATTGGTTTGACATTACAAAATGGTTTGATCTTTGTGATTTTTACCATCGTTTTTCTAATTTTCATTGTCAAGCAAATCATTTATTTATCAAAATAAAAGTTACATCAAAAGAGGCCTAGTTTGGCATTAAAGCGGATGCTTTTAAGTGAATACTTAATATGCAAAATAGCAGTGTATCCCCTATTTACAATGCACAATGTATCCCCGGGACATAGCCTTGCTAGAAAACAAAAACAAAAAAATAGCAATATCCCACAAAATCAACATTTCTTTTGCTAATTTTCAATCAGTAATATTTTTGGTGTGAATGATATAGGCGCACTTTTGTTTTTCCTACCAGGTGGTAGAGAATCCAACTGTGTTACCTCTTCCTGACAAAGCAGATCTATGAGCTTATCATTATTTTGAAAATGTGAGGAACTTCCTTATCGTAGTTTAAGAACTTAACCTAATAACCTCCCAACCTTTGAAGCGTCTGATTTGGAAAAAGGTAAGAAGTTGCAATAAGTGAATTAGCAGGGTTGATTTTTGAACATCATAATGTTAAGGGAAAAAATGGATCATACCAATCAACCATTATAGCCTCCCATTGACGAACGACCCTAAGTCTGCATAGCTTAATCACCACAATCTTTGGAAAAAACTGCAATGACACCCTCCTGGAACATTCTTCAGAGTTTAATGTTATGTTAAATTGAGGACAAGAAAGCAGTCACATCACTACTAGTGAGATACATTCATATGGCTTAGCAATGTATTGTCTTGTAGCCACCTATGGTTTATTTTCCCCATACATGTAAGAATCTACGAATGTTGAACTTAGCGCATTTCTCAAATGTATTGTGGTTTTCTACTTGTTTAAAGCGAACTTTTGAATTCTAAGGGCTTTTATAATGCGATTTAAAGCAAACTTTTGAGTTATACGTGTTTGTATAATGTGATTTAAAGCAAATGTTGTCATTTTTCTTTTGAATTATAAGCTTGTGTGATAATAAAAAGTAATTGCTTTCAGTTGTCTAATGTAAGTGTTGTTTTGGCAATCTTATACAACATGCTATAAAAACACTACTATCAAAGTTAGTAGAAGGATTAGACCGCCTTTGTTGGTATCCTTGGATCGTCATGTTAGATGTTGTAAACTTTTATATTTGGTACATGCCGCTATTGCGGAAGGAGGAGTTTCTGAATTGCAGAAAGGTATTTCGCATTGATAACAGATCAGCGGATGAGATCAAAGACGCAAGAGATCAATGACTCACATGAGTTGCAAAAGATGAATTGCGGAAGACCATTTTGAAAAGTTGGATGGCACATTCGCAATTCACAATTCACAAATTGCAGAAGAGATTTTGTGGAAAGGGAATTACAGAATTGAATTTCAAGAAAGTTGAAATGCATACCCGCAATCCGTAATTGCGGAAGCAAGAAGTTTCTAATTGCACAAAGTTCATTGTGGAAAAACAAATTGCGGAAGCAACTTTCGAGAAAAGTCCAAATGCATACCCGCAATCCGCAATTGTAGAAGGAAGAAGTTTTCGATTGTTGAAAGATCGTTGCGAAAAGATAATTGTAGAAGCAATTTTCAAGAAAATTTGAAATGCATACCTGCAATCTGCAATTGTAGAATGAAGAAGTTTCCGATTGCGGAAATCTCATTGTGGAAAGATACTTGTCGAAGCACTTTGTGAGAAAATTTGAAATGCATACCCGCAATATGCAATTGCAGAAGGAAGAAGTTTCCGATTGCAAAAAGATAATTGCGGAAGAAATTTTCGAGAAAAGTTGAAATGCATACCCGCAATCTACAATGCGCAATTGCAGAAGGAAGAAGTTTCCAATTGCGGAATTATTGTCACGAAAGGAAGAAGTTTCCAATTGCGGAAATATCGTTGCGGAAGCAAATTTCGAGAAAAGTAAAAATGCATACCTATAATCCATAGTCCACAATTGTGGAAGGAAGAAGTTTCTGACCCAGCTAATTCACTTATTACAACTTCTTACATTTTCCAAATCAGACACTTCAAATGTTGGGAGGTTAAGTTCTTGAACTGCGACAAGGAAGTTCCTCATATTTTCAAAATATTGATAAGCTCATCGATCCAATCTGTCAAGAGGAGGTAATGCAGCTAGATTCTCCACCACTTGGTATGAAAAACAAAAGCATACATATATCATTCACACCAAATATATTACCAATTGAAAATTAGCAAAAGAAATGTTGATTTTGTGGGCTATTTTTCTTTTTTTGTTTTTGTTTTCTAGCAAGGCTATGTCCTGGGGCTACATTGTGTGTTGTAAAGAGGGCTACATTGTGTGTTGTAAAGAGGGGCTACATTGCTATTTTACATATTCATTATTCACTTAAAAGCCTCGACTTTAAAGCCAAACCAGGCCTCTTCTGATGTAACTTTTATTCTGATAAGTAAATGATTTGCTTAACAATGAAAATTTTAAAAACAATGGTAAAAATCACAGAGATCAAACCATTTTGTAATGCTAAACCAAACGGTTAATAATAATACTTGTAACTATTTCAATTTAATATACTTTAATTATAAATATTTCAATTTAATATATTTTAATAATAATTATTTCACTTTAATATATTTTAAAAATTAAAACAAGTGAATAACTAATTTGTAAATTATTTTAACAAATTTATTAAAAATAAAAACATATATTATTATGTAAAATAAAAAATTGATATTATAAATAATTTTGACAATTTCTTAATTTAACAAGTGAAATTAGCAGCAAAGCTGCTTATACCTGCCTCTTCGAAATAATTTAATGTAATAGTAAAACATAATTAAAAGTTAAAGTTATTATGTAACATTTTAACAATGTAACTTATGTGTAGTTTGAAAGCAAAAGAAACTTGACATGTCTTGCTCCATGTTTTTGAAGATACCTAAGTGTTAGCAACTATTGATTATTGATGATGATATATTAGCCCTATATGTAACACTTTAGAGTATGAGTGAAGTAGAACACAAATGCTATCTAATATTACTTAACCAAGTAAAACTAATATAACACATCAAGTTCTTTTTTGCATTGTTATAGTTATTATTTGTTATTGAATGTGATTACTATAAAAAATCATATAAATGCATATTAAAATTGGATTCATAAACATCACAACACTTTTTCTTTTATATAAAAAGTTTTTAAATATTTACTAAATAATTCAAATATTTTTCAACATAATTTTCAACTATATTGTATAATTTAATTTTATAACTTTACTTATAATAACTAAAAGTAGTAAAGCATATCAATATTTTTTATTATAAAAATATGATTTTAAGATTTAAAAACTATTAATAAAATTATAATTAGAAATTGAAAAATTAAATGTAAAGTGAAATAGAAAATTAATATTTTAAATGTAAAGTAAAATATAAATTTGTTTTTTAATTTAAATTAAAATATGAATTCCAAATTAAATTGTAAAATTAATATTCAAAGCTTAAAATAAAATATAAAATTGTTTTCAAACCTAATTAAAAGTTAAAAAAAAATTTTAATATTTAAAATAAGTTTGGTTTCATTTTTAAATTGAAACATCTATTTACAATGAAAATATCCATTACTACTTGGACAATAAAATGAAAGATTTAAATTTAAAATGATAATCATTTTATACATGTTAGTAATATCAAAAATATGTTTTAATTTTACATGTTTTAAAATACAAGTAAAAAACACTTTTAAATTAAAATAATTGTAATTTAATTTTTATTTATTTATTTTAATAATTATAATAATTTTATAAAATAGTTATTTTATAAAGTTTAGTTATTTTTAATTAATTTAATTTAAGAACATTTTTTTTAAATTATTTAGTTAATGATAAAATATCTTTAAATTTAGATATATTTGCATTTATTTTTCTGAAATAAAACCAATTGAAGCCATTGAACTGTGAACAAATTTTGCAGTGCATCTTAACTTACCATAAAGACTTTGGCCCCCGAATTAAGAGCATTAATGATCATCTTTCTCTCCACAGGGCCAGTGATTTCAACTCTCCGATCAGCCACCACCTTAGGAGTAGCAGCGCAAGTCCAATCTCCTTCCTGGATGGCTTTGGTCGAGGGATCAAATCCAGGGAGCTCACCTTTATTGTATCTGGCTTGCTGCTCCTTCCTGCAAGCCATGTTATAACTCACACGGTCTCCAAACTTTCTCTGCAGATTCGCCACGAATTGCAGAGCCTCTTTCGTGAGGATTTTATCATACCTGTACCCCCTTATTCTCACGCCCTCGAGGAATTCATGGGTGGTTTTGGTAGGCTTCTTCTATGTATAATCCATCAGCGATTTTGTTGAATCTTTTGGGTTCTCTGGTTTGTTTGTTTCTCCGAAACTGAGAATTGAATACATTTGTGGGATGGTTGATCAAATATATAAGTAGAGGGGCAATACAGGATTGGGATCAAAAGTGTTATCTAAATTTAGCAAATCTATATTTGGGCATAAGTGTTAGAATCAGATTCTGATACGTAATGTAATGGATCATTTGGAAGCAATTTGGCAGATTAGAGAAGCTGACAGTTAAATTATTCAGGATTGGATAATTATGCGAGAGACAATCCTGGTTTCGCCAATCTTCCCAGCGTTCTGCTAGACCGGCTGCATATACCACACCGATCGTCGACCCTGCCGATTTTCCAAGAAGCTCCGGTGTTTCGAAATGGTAAAGAATGCATCGTCTTGGCATCTTCGTCGTGGAGATCAGGCTATTCTCAACTTCAAGAAGAAGAAGAATCAATCTCTCTGAAACAATATTTGAGCCCAATATGAACAATGCATGCACGCGTATTATTTTCTCACTGATCTGGGTTGCCGACTAGCTTCATGACCGCAAGTATTATATATATATATATATATTACGTGTTGGTTTTCTTTTCAGTCTGCGTTTTGGTATCTCTCACCTATTTACAGATCAACAGATTAAAAATTAAATCAGCTCTAACCTGGACACTGGACATGATCACAACTGTAATTTTATTACATCTGAGTCCACTACGGCTGTGAGTTTGTGTGAATTTCAGAATCAATCTGTGGAATATATTGTAAACCCATGACAAATTAGTAACGACTAACTAAACCTGCCATTCTCAAGATGAACTCAAAGTTGTGCTAAATTTGGTCCAGAACTGCAGCAATTCAGTGGAAATCGGGATCAAACAACGGAGTACTGAGCATTGTGGCCCTGTCACCGAGTACCGGATACTCAGTGTTCTGAAGCTATTGCCATGATATTGGGAAAACGGCATAATTGAGAGCATCTTGGTTATGGTTATTTATGTTACTAGTAGAGACTAGATCTTGAGACTTGGAGTTTGTTGTAATATACATTGGCAATGTCTCCTCCTACGTGTGGCTTGAAAACAGACGCAACATTTCAGACCACTTAACAGCGTATTCGGTCTCTGCTTTCTCCAAAAATAGCGGAGCCTTTCGCTCATTTTTGGAGGTGATGTCAAATGCATCTAATCGCACACCGAATCCCCAAAAATGGCCGAAGGCGGCGCTATTAGTGACCTCAAGATTGGCGGTGCTGCTATTGCAGCTGCTGCTCCTGCTACTCGTCCTCATATTATTATTATTATTATTCTCAGTATTATCCCAGTATTGAGCAGTTCCATTCATGCAATTAGTACCTGCGTTGTTCAGCAAATCCTGGTCTAGAGATCTTTCAAAGTACAACAGAGAAGAAAGGCAGGGTCCCGGTCCCGGTCTGTACATGGATGGATTCGCCATTACAGAATTATAATCACAAACATCGCTTGAAAAGTCTGAGAATGCATCTGACACGGACTTGTCAGATACTTGGCCCGGCCATGGCAACGAGTTTTCGGTAGGGAAACATACAGATCAACTCGGAGCTTGCAATACCCATAAGACGGGATTATCCATCAGCTTGTGATCTTTTTCAGCAGTGAAACCTTGGGCAGTGGATGTTTGATTGATGAAATTGAAACCAGGTTCGACTAAAGTGGGCGTAGCAGTAACGCTATTAAACCTTTCCAGCAAGAATTCTTTCGGCAAAGAGATATTGGCAACACTTGGTCTCGAACCTCTGCAAGTCAAATTTTGGTTCCGGAATAAAGTTAGTCTTTGAATTATAAATAACATAATAATAAAATAAATGCTGATGTCATAGTAGCCATGTGTCAAGTGAAAACCAGATACCAAACTTCAAAGCTGACATCATTCTTGATTGGCCAATTAGAAGTTGACAAAATAGCAAAGGCAAATATTTTTATTAAAATTTAAAATATTTTTTGGCGAACTCCAAAGCTAAACTTTAGAAAACAAATTTTAAATTTTTGGTCAGCTGCAAACTAATAGAAGGTCAAAGGGCAACCGATTGCTATAATAATTAAAAAATTTAATAGAAGGTCAAAGGGCAACCGATTGTAATAATAATAGAAGGTCAAAGGGCAACCGATTGCTATATACCTCATGAGGCAGGTATAATAATTAAAAAAGTATTAAACAGACAAATTAAAAGTATAAGTGCTTTTCTATTAATCCACTCCATTTGAAAAAAAACAATCCTACAATCCAAAAAATTCTCCTCATCCTTATTTGATATCAAATGTATTAATATATATATTTTTAATTAATTCATTTTATTAATAAAAAAACTTTTAGAAAACCTGTCTTTTTCAATGTTCATTTTAATCTAATGTCCACAAAGCCCAAAAAAGGTGGTGTTGATTTACTAATGTGGTAATAATGGATTTGAATTTCTTTGTGGGATTTTCTGAAATTTGGGGTGCAAGGGTCAGAGTTGACAGTTTATCTTTTTTTTTTGGAAAGATAGATGCTTTTGGTCTTGTGGATATTGCGCCTAGTGTTATTGTTCCTACTTGGTCTAACAGAAGAGTGGGTATTGATAACATTAGTAATAGATTGGATTGACTGCTTGTTTCAACAGATCTTCTGGATTTAGATTTGCATTTGAGACAGTGGGTGGGTTGTGGAGGGGATTCCGATCATCGGCTTGTATTTCTTCAGATATTATCTGATTTCAAAAAATCGAGGAGCCCTTTCAAATTTAATGCTCATTGGTTAGACAATTTGGATTTTGTTGATTTAGTTAAATCAACTTGGAAGGTGTATGTGGATAATCCTTTGATCTCAGTTGCATCTCATTTTGCTGATAATCTTAAACATCTTAAGGAGGTGTCTATCTCTTGGTCTGTTAAGCAAAAAAAGCACGCTGATAAGGAATTAGTTGAGATTGAACAACTGTTGGTTGATTCCATTAATAAATCAGGTTATGGTTTCTTATCGGAGGATGATAAGACTTTGCTTATTTCCTTGGAACCTTGTAGAAGGAAAATTCTATTGGAACGTGAATAGGAGGTTAGACAGAAGAGTAGGGCTCTTTGGCTTTTATGTGGAGATGACAACACTGCTTTTTTTCATAAGCATGTTAACCATAGAAAAAGTATCAATTCTATTTGGAATATTCAGGATGATGATGGTGTCCAAGTAGAAGGTTTTGAATCAATCTCAAAAGCTGGTGTTCAACATTTTGAAACTTTGTTTCAGGAAGAAAATGATTTAAATCTTTCGGAAATCATGAATATTGTTGAACATTATCCTACTACTATTTCTGTGGTTGATAACACTGATTTAATGCGACCTGTTACACTTGCTGAGATTCGGTCTGTTTTAGCATTAGCTAAAAATGATAAAAGTCCGGGACCTGATGGGATTCCAGTGAAATTTTATAGGGTTCTTATTGATGTTATTGGTGTGGATCTTCTTAGGGATGTTGATGATTCGAGGAAATTTGGGAAAAAACAAGCGGTTTTTAATTCAACATTTATTGCTTTAATACCTAAGATTGATCTACCCAAATCTTATGAAGATTTCAGACCTATATCACTATGTAATTACATATATAAGATCATTGGCAAGCTTATATCTGTGTGTATTAGGAAGGTTTTTGGAAGGTATATTTCTGCAGAACAGTTTGGGTTTTTACCTGGAAGACAGATACATGAGGCTGTGGGGGTTGTGCAAGAAAGTATACATACTATTGTTAGTAAAAAATTGAAACCAGTGGTGTTAAAAATTGATCTGTCTAAAGCTTATGAAAGAGTCAGTTGGACTTTTTTGAGAATTGCTCTTTCTAAAATGGGTTTTAATGTTCTTTTTATAACCTGGATTATGAGTAGTCTTTCCTATGTTTCTTTTGCTTTATTGGTCAATGGAGCTGCTTCATCCTTCTTTAAAGCTGGCAAATGTTTGAGACAAGGCTGTCCACTTGCCCCACTTCTTTTTCTCATTGTTGTGGAAGGTTTGAGTAGAGCATTATTGTCTGCAAAAGAGTGTGGTATTTTTCGAGGAATTTTTTTTGGCAATGATATTTCTATATCACATGTGCATTTTGTTGATGACATAGTCATGGTTTCAGATGGATTTGAATAGTCACTTTCTACTCTTTATGAGATTTTGCTTATTTTTTGCAAAGCTACTGGGATGCTTATAAATGGTGATAAATCAATCATTTTACATTCTGGTTTGGATGAGTCTGAACTTATCACTGTTTAGAACATTTTCACTTTTCCTGTTACTAAACTTGAAAATGGTTTGAAGTATCTTGGGTTTCATCTTAAACCCTGTAGATATCTTATCAAAGATTGGGATTGGCTAGTAGCAAAGGCTGAAAAGAGAATAAAAATTTGGAGCTATCACTGGCTACCGAAGGGAGGTAAGCTTATTTTGATAAAATCTGTTTTAGAAGCAATTCCTATTTTTTGGATGCACTTCTGGATTCCAATGGGGGTCATTGAAAGGATCATGATATTATGTTTTCAATTTTTATGGGCAAGTAAATTGGACTCTTCTGGTTTGCCTTGGACTTCCTGGAAAGCATTAGCAAGACCAAAATTCTTGGGAGGATGGGGTTTGAAGATGCCTGTTTCTTTTGCTAAAGCTTTGGTTACGAAGAATGTTTGGAACATTATTAATGGAACTGGCATATGGGTCAAGATTGTTTTATAGAAATATGTGAATCCCTTATCTTTACTGGGATGGATCAGAGTTACTAATAAAAAGAAAAGGTGTATGTCTATTTGCTAGAAAGCAGTATTATGATCATTTGATCTAATTGGTAACTATCTTTCTTGGAAGGTTAGAAATGGTGCTGATGTGAGAATTCGTTTTGATTCATGGGTTGGCTGTAAGTGGTGACATGTTCTTCCTTCCAAATTACACTCTTTATGCTTTATCTTTCTTAAAGACATTGGATGCCCTGGGATTTTTGTTTTAAGGGAACAAGGTTGGCTTTCAGCTGAGTAGATTGGGCTTTCTGAACATGAAGATATAACTGTATGGAACATATATTTGACTTGTTTAAAAATAAGTCATGTTAGACTGTCTCTTGAAGCTGATCGATTGATTTGGAGTCAGTCCAAAACAGGGATTTATACTCCAAGTATTGGCTATCTTCAGATGACTTTGGACAAAAATGAAAATGAACTTTCCTGGTGGTGGAAGGTTCTATGGAAGCTTAAATGTCCCTTAAAGACTAAAATTTTTAGTTGGTTCATTTTATCCGACAAAGCTTTAACATGGGATATTATATGCAGGGAAGAAAGGGAAGGTCCAGGTAGATGTTATCTTTGTAAACAGGAGTTAGAAACCAACTTACATATTGGAGTTGATTGTAAATTTACTCGAAGTGTATGGTCTAAATTAGAGGTTAAATTGCATAAATCCAATTTATGGGCTGGAGATTCGGTAAGTTTATGTCTTAAAAATTGGTTTATTAGAGATGATCCTAAACTTATTAAATCATTACCAATCTTGGTATTATGGTTTATTTGGTTAGCTAGAAATAAGTGTTGTTTTGAGGACTTACTTCCATCATCTTTCCAGGTTGCTTCACTTTGTTTGGGAATGTTGAGTTCTTTTCCTCAACATATGAGTGTGGTTAGGATCAGAGCTATTGTTGCAGAAGATATAGATCAATCTTATCTGTGGGGATACTTTGATGGATCAGCTCTTGGAGAACCAAAATTGTGTGGAGCTGGTGGGCTGATTTATATCACTTATCAACATTTTTTTTCCTACAAAGCACGATTGGGTTCTGGTTCTAATAATTTTGCAAATTTACTTGGTTTAAAGCTTTTGTTGTCTTTGTCCTTGGATAAGAATCTCAAAAAATTGCAGATCTTTGGAGATTCTCAACTGGTAATCAATTGGGCTACTCGTAAGTATCGAATTCAGAATGTTTAGCTAGCTCAGATTTTGATGAAAATTCATAGATTGGTGGATATGTTTGACTTAGTGTCTTTCATGCACATTTATTGTGAACGTAATTCATATATTGGCTAAAGAAGGAGCTAATGTTTTGTCTGGTTCTTGGCAAATTGCAGAGCATAAGAAAGCTGAACGCTTTGAAACTGTTAAGCTGTTTTAACTTTTGGATCATTGTTTATCAGGTTTTGGATGATTATATTTTTTTGAAGGATGAATATCCTACTTCATAGTAATTCTGGTTTATGATACCGAGATACATTTTTTTACTGTAACAAACTATTTTGTCGATGGATTTTGATGATCAAAAGAGCTGTATGCATATTTTGATTATATTTGAAGGTTGAACTTTTAAGACAACCCTTTAAGTAAGTTGTATTCAGATACTTAAATTTTGAGGCCTGTTGGGTCTGGTTTTTGAAAATGGACATCTTTTGAATGTACCATTTGTGGATTGTAATTATCTTCTTATATATAATTACTTTTTTTTCAGTGGAAAAAAATAATGGACTCCAATGCAGCCGATATAATAGGCCATTATTGCCATGAATTATATAATAGGCCATTATTGCCATAATTTATAATTCAATAATTTACTTTTTATTTTTATTTTTATGTTTTATAAAGCTTTTATTTTTCTATAATATTTGTAACGCTTTTCTAGATTATTGTTGCGAAAATGAATAGCATCCTCTAAACTGCATTAGAGTAGGAGACTCCACCTTGGACATTCAAATAAGGAAATGCAAAACTAACAATTCAGAGTCTAGGTTTATAAATATAAAAAACATATCACAAATAATTTTATTGAAATCAATAAACAGAAATGCAAATCCAACACTAGAAAAAGCAAAAGATGAAACCAATAAACAGAAATGCAAATCCAACACTGGAAAAAGCAAAAAGCAAAAGATTAATGCCAGAACATTTATAGATGGAGCCATAGAAATAGTCATCTGTGGTAGAAATAGTCATTTGCAAACATCTGGACAGAAATTTAGATACAACTGTGATCTTATTGATGATATGCAGTCTTTTGTTTGCAAGACGGCAGTTTTAACCTTTCAACTTAATAAATATTTTTAAAAAGAATTTGACACCAACCATCGACTGTATAAATAAGCACTTGCAGCCATTGATTCACCAAACCAAAATCCCCCCAAAAATATAACCCTCTGCAATGGTTTGGTTTTTTCACCAAGACAGATCTAAGGAAATTCTATTTTTCACTTGGATAAAAAGTTAAATATGCTAATAGGCTTTCTGTTTTTCGGCTTCTCAAACGGGACGCCGCGCTCTTCACACCACTGATGAATCAGGTTATGCAAAGCTTAATTTGGAGAGCAAAACCTGGTCTGTATTTGGGTAGGTGGAGTGGGGAAAAATATTTTACATGCCATAAGTTATTTAATGCTGTGGTTACAGTAATGTGGGTCATTGGATCTTAAACAGATTGACTATGCAATGTGGGCCATTAAATCTCAAACCCGGTTGACCATTCAATAGGAGTAATCCGGTGCTCACCAAATTTTGTATTTTTTGTTATTTCTTGGATTTTTTGTTATACAGAGATAAAATCAAATCACACAAAACCCTCAAATACCCACATTTTACCTACACTTTATAAGATCTAGCAATATTTTTACAAGTTTTGAGAATTTTGCGAAAATTTCTAACCAAAAAACAGATCGAAATAAAAAAAAAATTAAAATAATGAACTATAACGTATAGCATGTCAAATATTGTTCGCCCAATGTGGAATGGCCATCCTCGATTCAACGATTGATGGAAAGTCGATCGTATGTTTGCCCCGTTGACACGATGACCGGATCGCGCATCAAATCCAAAGAAATCGGGCATCGAAAATCGTAGGGAACAGCGTAACTGTCCAGACTCCACAGCATGATTTTCAGTCGACGGATTGGAGATCTTCTCGACCTGTTCTATCTCGGACACACCGAATAAAACACATTTGCAATATCGAATAAAGCTGATCAAAGAAACTGTCGCCTCCGGGCCTCCACCGTTGCTCTGATCGCGAATCTCCTCTTCCAGCCATTGAATCTCGTTCCGGCAATCCCTCGCATATTTCATCCCCAAGAAATCGAAAATTGTTACTAATTTTGCAGAGTCAGGCGTCACTTTTCTCTCGAATTCGTCCAAGACCGCAAGAACGTCTTTCCGAAGCCACTGCTCATCTGGATCAACGGTGAATTTCGCACGCCTCACCTGCCTCTGCACCAATTCGGCCTGCTCCCTGACGTCCTCCACAACATCCAACAATTTCAAAGGAAGAACATCCAAGGCAGTCGCCATGTCTTGATTCAATTCATGAAATTTGTGCGCTATACTTTCTCTTGCTAACCAAACCCGGCTGCTCTCGCTACAATCCTCTAGAAAAAGCTTGGTCCTCTATAACATAATATACATCTCATTGAAACTTCTTCCTTCCTTCCATGTCGCACCGGAATTTAAAATACTAAATTATACATTGTTGGTTGATCTTATTCCTAAGAAACAGAAAACGTTCGGACCATTCAAGAACACTGGCAGAAGACATCTCCTGCCTTGCTGGAAAAACCTCGTTAACGGAGGTGGCGTTTTCAGTATTCCGGTAAGTCAGCGGATTTGATGCCCATATTCAGACAGATTCTTGACAGAAATCCATGCATATTGCAGTTCCCTCAATTGCCTTCAAATTTTCTTGTTGTATCTGGTTGCCGTCGGCTTTTCTATTTATCTGTATGGACGTCAATCCACAATAATCAGATCATTTCACTGAAAACCAGCAATACTCGGAACTCGGAACTCCTTCCTGCATCCGCTAACATGGTGTTAATAAGAAATTGAATCGTCATTAGCAGCAGGGGACCGCCGACCTTGCGATTCGTAAACAGCGGCATGAAGGTACAAAGCATGAAGCTATTTGATAAATATTTGAATTCACAATGGCTTTGAGGAGGCAATGCAGATTATTTAATGAGACTATTTAATGGGGTTGCAGTAATTTTAATGATCGTCCTGTTTCAGATCTTCAGATCTAACTGTTATCAAGCTTGCTGTAGGAGCACTGCAGTTCAATGGATAGCTCTTTCTAAGATGGAGATACAGCAAAAGGTACAAACATGTTGAAGGTTTTAAGTGGGGCCAGCAATAAGGAACCCTTTCAAACCATGTATTCAATGTAAATATTTTATTTATTTAAATCAAATTGTTATTTTTTATTTATTTAAATCAATTGTTATTTTTTTGAGAAAATAAATTTATTGTGTAAATATTATTATATTAGAATTTATTCATGGATAAGGAGGAGGATGAGGACTTTTCGGTCATAAATAGGAGACTTGAGGTCGGAAAGGGAAATTATTTTCTTGAAAATACTTTTTGGAGAGTTTTGAAAGAAAATAAATTTATTGAGTGTAAATATTATTATATTAGAATTTATTCATGGATAAGGAGGAGGATGAGGACTTTTGGGTCATAAATAGGAGACTTGAGGTCGGAAGGGGAAATTATTTTCTTGAAAATACCTTTTGGAGAGTTTTGAAAGAGGCTGGGAAATTTGGGATATTTTGGGGATGAGAAGTTTAGAAGAGCTTGAAAAATCTTGCAAGAATAGATACATAACTCAGTGGTGCATCATTGTTTTGTTCTTTTGGGTGCTCGGGCACGGAGGTCGAAGAGTCCACGTGGATGGATCTTGGGGCTAGGGAGCTGGTTAGACCCCAGGGAGGAGGTAAAACCATTGTTTCACTTTGGGCAATGAAGAAGGGAGCAACTTAAATAACTGATGGAATCTTGCTTCAATTGGCTTTCCTTGCCATTCTCACCATTCTTATGTCCACGTATTATTCTTGTGTTATTAAATTATTTATATGTTATTGTAAAGTTACTATATGTTTATATGTTGTTTGTATACTTCTATAGTCTATGTGAATCACTAATATTGTTATGGTTATATGATTCTTATTTAAGTCATATATTTAAGAAATCCAATATTATCTCAAGATAACAGAAACTCACAAGTTTGTTTAATACAGATCCTTATGCAAAGGAATAAAGCGTGATTTGGGAATGAAGATGTGGAGGTGATAGCAATTTAAGTCAGCAAATTTGAAAGCAAAAGAAAATGACCTTAGAGACAATGGAATTTGAGCCACAGTATTATTGTGAATATAAAAGATCATGAAAGGGGCATGGAGGTTTATGAATAACTCTGTGAATGAGAAGAAAGCTAAAGATTAAATGGAGGATTTTTCTCTTGAAAAGGGTGGAAGATAAAATTTTGCTATAGAGAAAAGAGAAAGGAGATCATTGTTCGTATTTTATTTTTCTATAATAGATTCTTTATTTTAATGAGAAAATCCAAAGGATGGTTGTTGAAGGATTCCTTTGAATTTGAGTCATTCATAGAATTTTTTGTGTGGATCATTTACGTGTAAAGAGCTTGTAGAAATAATACATTTTGTCGCAGTCATTTCTAATAAGCTTGATATTTATTTATGTTGTCTTTAATGTGAAATATTTCCAAATTATTTTCTGGTATTGATTAATTATAAATGTTAGTCCAACTTAAGCCTATTCCATCTTGGTTGTCATGGAGTTTTTGTTACGGAGTTCTGTTAATTCTATTTAGTATTTTTTTTGCACATCATATTAGTTTGAATGTTTGAATTTTCATTCATTGCATTAAAATAAAAAACTATAAATTGAGGTTGCTGTAAATAGTGAAACCGAAAGCCATAATCCGGATTAGTTTCCTTCACCAATTGGTGAAGGGTCTAATTAAACCTCTTTTTAGGGAAAACCTTTATGTTGACATTAAGTGTCATTTCGGCCCATCAAGACAAGGCTATAGGATCATGTCTCACATAACAAGAAAAAATCACGTGAAAAAGGGGTCCATTTTCATGAAAATTTATTAAACATATTTCTTGTTATGCAAGCATTTAGTTTAGGCATATTACACTTGCATTCTGTATTATGCACATTGCTCATAAGATAAAATAAATTGTATTAAGTGAAAAAGTAGAAACACATTTCATTCAATTACTCATGCAAATAAATTGCAAAAGGCTCTTATTTAGTCAATTATCATCAACATCTTGAATGGTTGCTCATGTAAGTAGCTTGCTTGCATTTGACAATTTACTTCTTAAAGCATTTTTTAACACACATGACTAATACTCATTAGAGGAAAAGATCGAAAATAAATCATTTAAATATTGAAGGACTTAGTGGGCCCAATTCAATGCAACATTCATTTATTATTATATTGCATAAATTACTTCATCATTAATCATTCGAATGAGTTTTTGTTTGCATTTTTAGTGCACAAGTTAATATATATGGTGGTCACATCACTTTTCTTTGGCTACTTATTATACCTGCCTCAGCAGGTATATTGTAATCGATTGCAAGTCAAACTCTTTTGACTTTTGTATTAGTTGGTGTCTTTTGATGCAGGTATAAAGAATTAAAACCTGTTTTGCAAAGTATGACTTAGGGATTTGTAAAATATTTTTTTTAATTTTGTTAAAAAACTATTTTTGTAAACAGCTGATTGGTGGATAGAAGATGATGTAAACTTTGGAATTTGGTATCTAGATTTGAGTTGACATGTGGCAACATGACATCATAATAATAAAATTAAAAAAATAAAAATTATATCCCATTGCCATCTGTTATAGCAAGTGCAGAAAATTAAAGTTTCATGTGAAAAGCAACGAGACAAATTCAGTGGAAAGTTCAGCTTATCCAAAGGCTTCTTTAAGAGTAACGCGATGCAGTTCGAATTATTTGGTCGCTTGGGCCAAGGTTCAAGTCTCGGGGACACTATTCTGCAACAATGGTAAATGCAAATGAAAGTTATAGCGATCAATGGCAGAAAATACTACAATATCACAAATAGCAACGAAAAGAAAATACCTGGCAAAGTTACTGCAGTAGCTTGTAAACAGGTCGTTAATGGAAGGCTTGCGAAGTACACTTACAAACAAACCGTGGAGAGGAGGAAATGGTTAAAAATGGAGCAGGTGGAAGACGAAGATGAGGAAAGTAGTATGCATGTTATATGGTCGTGGGTTGGGTGGCGGTGGAAACCGATAATTCATAGGGATTGCGAGCGCATCGCAGTGCAGGAAAAGGAGAGAAAGTGAGAGAAAGAGCATGGATATGCGGAATTTATAACATGAAAACGAAAATGAATCATAATACCTACGTGGATGCCCACGTGACATTACCTGGATCGTGATCATATCTCCCGTCCCTCCGTCATTGAGTATATATATTTATGACAACAATGTTAATTTTGATTTCATTCCAATCAGCTCTCACCAAATTTCCCGTCAAACAACACTGCCACGAAATCCAATCGGCCCCAATCAACCCAAACTTCATCTACGTTGTTGTAGTATCAACAAGCCTGTGGTTTAGAAGTGAAGAAATCCTTGATACTGCGAGTCCCTGGAGGAGGAGGCGAGAGCTTTTGGCATTTCTGGGGGGGGTTTGGTGTGATGTTCTTCTTCGTCCTCGCTATCACTACTGCCGCCCCCTTTGCCGATGGTGGAAAGCGAGTCTTCAAGAAAGTCCGTCATTCTCCTCTGCCTGGAGACCACGGATGCGATATCATCCAATCTGATGCTCTTGTGCTTCTTCTCCACGGTGACTCCCCAAGCGCTCTCGATCAGAATTTCCAGGAACGACTGCACAACACTTGCGATTACCTAAACGGCCTCGCCACTCACTTGACGAACGTCTCTATCCAGCTTTATGATTCACTTCAATCGAGCTAGAGGAAACGGCGACACATTTGCATTTGAATTTTCATTACCCTCCTCGGCCTCTTCCTCCTCGTTCTCCTTCTGGGTCTCACTATTTTGTGGAGAATCTACTCTGATTGAAGGAGATTCCTGTTCTTGTTGTTGATGTGGCTGCCGATCTTCTTCGGAGGGCTTCGGATGGGGATGAGTTTGGTTGTATTCTGCCTTCTGTGCATCTGTGAGGGATTTCCATAGCTGTGAGAGAGCTTTCGTTACGGGCGTGTTGGGGTGGGATTGCTTGACCTTTTCTCTATTGAGTTTGCAGAAGTTAAAGTATGGCGATACTTTTTTGACCTTGCCGTCTTCAGCATTTCCTTTGCGCTTCTTGGCGAAACCAGCCATGGTAGATGTCCAATTACCACTGCTGCTGCTGCTACCACTGCGATCTGATACTCTGCACAACTGAACAAAAAGGAAGGAGGGAATGTGATTTTTAATAATGAAAAACGAGGGAAATTTGAATTTTAAACAGTACTGCCCTTGAAGTGAAGTGAGGGTTAGGGACTAAGTTAGTGAATGCTCATTACTGTGAATAACTTCATTAATAATTGCATAATTAAAACTGAAAAAAACATGAATTTTCATTGTTGAATATGAAAAGAATTAATATTAAATATAATTTATATAATTTTACTATAATATAATATTCGGTGTGGTAAAAGTGAGCTGCTGTTACTTTTGAGGATAAAAATGAGTTAATAATCATATTATATATATCTCACTAATAAAAATAATAATAATCCATTAAAATTATATGAATTGATTTAAATATTAAAATTTAATGTTACAAGATGGTTTGGAATTTTTTAAATTTATTCTGATTTTATTTGTATATTTTTTTAATTTATTCTCATTCTTATTACTTCTTTTGAATTTTCGGTGTGTCACACTTTAAAAAAAACCTACTTTTAGAATTGGTTATTCTTATTACTTCTTTTGAATTTTCATTGTGTCACACTTTAAAAAAACCTACTTTTAGAATGGGTACTCTACCCATCTTCTGGGAATCACAATGAAGCTCATGAGCTAAGAAAAGAGTAAGGCTAAATATATAGGGTGTTGTGATTATTCTCATTCTAGTTGAATATATATAATATTTAAAGAGGACAATTTCATTTTCTTCCTAGATAAGAAAATGAGAGGAGAGGACAAGTTAGTCAAAGCAAAGCCTTAAATAGATTATGAGGCTCTACACTGCCATGAAATCCAGTCGGCCCCAATCAACCCAAACTTCATCTACGTTGTTGTAGTATCAAATTTCAACTTATTTTGAAAAAATAATATAAAGTAAACACTAACGAGCCAGAGAAACTAGGTTTTTAGATTTTTCCATTTATGTGATCACTTATATCAAATTAAATATGGATGTCACTAGTACTAGTATATTTCACTTACACATCCAAAACTAATTAAATATAAATGATATACTTACATTTATTTGGTACGGATGTCATTTTATAATTTTTTATATTATTTTTTTATTTGGAAAATGGAAAAGTATCAAAACCAGATAAAATTTGTCATTTCAATATTTATAGCAAATAGAATGTTAGATAACTAGATTTATAATATAATTAAAAATTATCAAAAAATATTATTTTATTTATATTTCTTTCTTAAACTATCCAAATTTTATAATACAATTTTGTATTTATTAAACATCCAAATTGCGATCATAACTTAAACGTATATTTAGTTATATAAATGATTAATTTCCTTTTTAAGGTCCGATAGACCAAATTTTGGTCTCGGGGGACGTTAACCATCATCATCATCATCATCAAATAAAAAACTAAAATGTATTAGATAATGAAGAATAGTAAAATTTTCATAATAGACTACAATCTCATCATGCAAGGCTAAGAATGCTAGAAATTGGGCACAATGGACTTAAGAAAATAGTATTTAAAACCAGATGAAAGACAAAATCCAATGTATAGCATATTTTTCTTTTAAAAATGTCTTTTTTTATGTTAAGTTTCATGTTTTTGTCCCAACAAGTAGATATATGCATGTTATTTGATAACAATAGTTTATTTTGAACTATCTATAAATTATTCTTGGAAAATCCATTATTCAAAATATTTAACTA
>LPNX010406302.1:398567-459578 GCA_001517045.1 Pseudotsuga menziesii
ACTTGCCTGCAAGTAGTCCATCTAAAGATTATTTTGTTGACTTGACAAGCTATTGGTCGTCACTTATCCATTTTAACCGAAGTTTTGATTTTTCATGTACATTTAATATCCAAAGTTTTAAAGCATTGTCAACTTGAACTTTTATTATGGGAGTGGTGGAGAAAATAACGGTTCCCACATTGAACATTCAATTGATATTACTTTTGTTTTCACATCAATTAATTTCCTTTACACTTGGTCTCACCTTCATCTTTTTTATCATCGATGCATTTTTCCTTATTTTTTGAGTTGACCACCTTCTCATTGCACTGCCTCTTAACCGTCTTGATTCTACTGCAGGGTGAAATCATAAGTGTGGGTGTCTATTCCGTGAGAATCCACTTTTGGAATCCGTATTTAAACCACTTTTAGCTGAACTATTTATTTTTTCAGTCGAATTATTTTATTTTTTCAGCTAAACTAATTTATTTTTTTGGCTGAAAGAATGTATCTAACTTTCGGCCAAATGTTAAAGTTAACAGACAACCTTGTTATGCAGGCTATGTAAGGATGGCCGGAGAAATAATGTCCGGCAGAACGTTTTTCGGCCGAAAAAACTTTCAACCGAAAAACGTTCTCGGCCGAAAAACTATATATATGTATACGTCAAACACAACTGTTTACAACTTTGTCTTTTTTTGGTTTGGGTGTCCATTGCCGAGGAGGTTGTTATGAGAGGAGTCCTTGTCCATCCTTGTCTATCCCTGACACCTATGAGGAGTCGCTTGCGAGCAGCGAGGAGTCCCTGTTCGTCTCTGTCTATCCCTGACACCTGTGAGGAGTTGCTTGTGAGCAACAAGGAGTCCCTGTCTGTCCCTGTTTGTTGGCCTGTCTGTTTTCCCATCTATTGGCCCATCTGTTTGCCGAGGAGGTCTATCCGTGGTGCCTGTCCACTGCTTCATCTGGGAGGTATGCTTCGTGGTGCCTGTACATGCATCGGTGGTGCTTTGTGGTGACTGGCCCGTCCATCGGTGGTTCCTGTCATTTGGGAGGTCTATCATTTGTTTGTAGAGGAGGTATGTCTGTTTGTTTGTTGATGAGGTCTATCGTTTGTTTTCCGAGTAGGTCTGTTGTCTGTGCTTTGCGGTGGTGCGATGGTTCCTGTCGTTCGTGGTTTTGTGGTGATGCGGTAGTGCCTGTCCTTCGCGGCTTTGTTGGTGGTGCCTGTCCTCCGTACCTTTGCAGTGGTGCGGTGGTGCCTGTCCTTTACAACTTTGTGGTGGTGTCTATCCTTCATGGATTTGCAGTGATGCGGTCACTGCTTCATGGTGGTGCAGTTGCTGTGTTCATGGCTTTGTGTTGGTGCAAATTCATAAGGTACGATTCCTGGCCTTTCGTTCAGTTCATAGCTTACATATGGATGTTTAACTTTGATATCACATGCCACTCAAATTCAATTCCCAATAATTTAACTATGTTACCATGTATTCCCACATAAGTGCTTCATGCAAGGAACTTCCTTTTGATTTTCTTATCAGTTCTGTATGCATGTAGCATCATTTAGGTTTTGCAATTTTTTCTTCTTATTTGGGAAAAATAATAATCATCATTTTTCTCCTCCTTTGAACCAAAGACCTTTGCACATTGAATCCTACATCATGGTAAAGGTATAAATAGGAGACAAACCTTTGTTAGTGTACACTGCTCAAGCCGTAAAGTTCGATAGCATAACTCCCGTTATGAGCTTATACACCTTCCTTATACACCCAAACTGAAATAGTTCTTATCATAATTTGAATCTAAGTATACCAAATAGCATCATTATTCAAAATCCTAGATTAGAGGTCATTCAACAGTAAAAAAACCTTCATTTGTGGAAGTTGCTTCTTGTCGGCAAGTATAAAACCTCATTGTTCTGCTAATAGGATGATGCTCAAGCTTGTTGTCCTAAAGATTACAAATAGATGTAATACTTTTTTCTTATTACCGATGAAACCATCGGAGAGTTTGCTCTATGCAAACAGATTAACATCTCATAGTGAGCTCTTCAAATGTAATAAATTATGTGACTTTCATGAATTCTGCAAACAAATTGACTTTCCCTCAAGATGAACTTGACCACTTTATTTTATAACATTAATTTAATAGAGAAATTCTATGACTTTCATGAATGGTTTTTTATGGCTGCCGCACTCCTTTTAGGTGAATAAGCCAAAGCAAGACAAAACTCTAAGGAAAATGGTGTCTAAATAAATTGTGGGATCTTTTCCTCATAGAAGGCACAGTTCTAGATCAATTCTTTGATTCAAGACTGCTTTCTATTGAGAAAACATTACTAATTTCACCTAGGAATATCTTACTAGTGCATAATTGAAAGTATATATAACAAAACCTCAATCTATGCTAATAAGTTATTTCAAACAAATGGATACCCTGTGCATTCTGCCATGATGCCTTTTTTATAAGCCCTTTCTCCACAACCACATGCAAAGAGTTCATAACTTCATATTGTATAAGGGGGGGCATTTCATGGAAAGAATCCAGTTCCACAACCATATACGGTTATAACATTTTAACATTTTCCAGCATTATACGGTTATAACATTTTAACATTTTCCATTTTCCACCCTATACGGTTATAACATTTAAGATTGATATCCTTATTAGTAATCATTTTTCATTGATTTTATGCATTCTAACCATCTACATCCTCTGAGAATGGTTACTCACATGACTTTTGATTATGTCCTTTTTCCCCTTTTGGGTGACCTTGCTCTTGAAAAAAATAATCTTGAAGATGTCCAATTGTTGGGAGATCCAACAATGAAAAGTGGTATTCTCATAATCTAAAAACTTTCCTTTGTAGTATTATCTGTTGATTAATTTTTCATTGATGCGAATAGTGTATGGTCATTGATTCCAACTATTGAGTCCTTGGTACCCCTTGTGGATCCCTTGAGGGTTAGTGTTTAGTTTGTGGTTGTTTGTGCAAGAAGAGCCCTTTTGACCTTGTCCAAGCCCAAGCTTGAATCCCTTGGAGGCCTTGGAACAACGACAAAAGCCATGGTTACCCATTGAATTGCTCAAGTGCCCCTAAGTTGTATCTTGGTCCCATTTGAGTCCATTGTTGAGTTCCTTACTCATGGTTGATATTTGGTTACTAGTCTTTGTGCTGCTTGTTATGCTTGTACTTGTTTTAGTCTCTTGATTGGTTGTTGGATGGATGATGTGGTTCATGTGTGTAAAGTCTTTGATGTGTTGATGGTGAATCCCATTGATTGCATTGGATGGTCTTGAGGTTGTTAAGTTCTTGTGGGGTCCTTGAGTCGACAATCTTAGATCTTGATCCTCTTGCATGTGGAGACTTAGGTGTTGGAACCCACACTTATGGTGGTATCTCGGAACCCATTCTTATGGGGTCCTTGGTTTCCTTGAAAGTTTAAGTCTTGAACCCACATAAATGTTTTGATGTCCCTTGGATGCTATATGTCATTGCCATGTAGTAGCCTTATGATCATGCATATGAATCCCATAAGGTGTTGCAAACTAGTGGTGAGGTCTTTGTACCCCTCTTTTGGGGTGTTGGTGCTGTTATAGTGATGAAGATATATAGTGGAACCATTGGATATGTTTTTAGTGATATGGATACCTTGAACCATGATGATGTATTGTCCTATTTGTGGTTATATGGATATTGGGATGTATATGGAGGTAGAGCCCATGGACATGCCTTGATATATTGAAGAAGACTTTGAAACTCTTGTAGTTGGTGGTATGGTATTTTGCACCCTCGTGTGTGGGGTCTTTGACATCCTGAACAAATTGAAGATTTTAAGGGTATTGGAACATGGGATTGCAAATAAACCCATCATTGGGAGATATCCCTTATCGTTCCATTTCCAACAGTAGGTGGCACGTCATGTGGCTCCTTATGGTTGAAGAGATATGAATTTTTGAAGTTGAGGTACCCCACCTTTTTGGGTGAACCGACTAAACAAAAGAGAATTTAATTATTTGTAATTTTGAATTGCATGTCGGCTCAAGGTAATATTTTTTCTCTACAACCCATATAAATAGAATATCAAGCATTTCATTTTTTCATCACCAATTCTCTTAGGAATTTCCCACATTTTGGAGAAAAGTGGGAAATTGTGTGACAAAAATTCCTGGGCATCTTCACTAAAATTGACATATCTTTCTCATCTAGAATCATAAATACAAATTTATTGGCTCATTGGAAATCTTGTTACGAGGGCTATGTGATGACAGGATCTAGAGATTATTTTGGTTTTTCTACTATTTCTTCATCTTGTGATCTTCAAAAAGGTATGGTTTATTCTACTGGGTTTCTCTTGAAATGGCACGTCTCTCGTGGATAGAGTTCATCTTTGATCTTAGTATGTGAGTCTATATATTGGTATATCTCTTTAAAGTCATTAAATATGTTATGGAGGCTAAAGTGATGGTTTTCTTGCCATATATCTTGATGTGATATTGATATAGATTAATTGAACTAAGTATTCTGTGACTGTGATTGAGGTTGGTTGTGGTGTCATTGAGTTGAGTGTGTTTGGAAATCGTTTCGTTAACATCATGTGAAGTATCTTGGTTGCTCAAATGTGTCTTTTAGTTGATGAACTAAGCCAATTAAGAAGGGTTCATTCACTGTCAGAACACTTTATTAGGTTAACACAAATATATGATCGATTTGGCATAGGTACACAAGCATCTTGGTACAGTTGAGAAAGATTGGCACAAGTTTCCTTATATCCATTTGGTTTGACTCAGATTGGATGAGTTGTATGAGCAGTTGGTTTGACCTAGGTGTACTAAGTTTGGTGTGCAGACTCAGATTGATTGAATTGGTTGATGTGAGAAACAGATTGATTGGTACAGGTTGACAAGTATTGTAATGCAGTGGAAAGTGATCGATTGATGAGTAGTGATCAGATAATGAGCAGTGGTTAGTAGTGGCAGTGGTTGTGCAGTGTAGTACAGGTTGTGTAGTGTGGTACAGTGTAGTGTGGTACATGTTGTGCATTTTGGTACAGATTGTGCAATGTGTTACATATTGTGTAGTGTAGCACAAGTGTTGATTAACAGGTCCGCAGGATCAGTGCGGTTGTGGTTCAATAGTTTCTATATTCATATCAGGGTGGTAGGACGGGGCAAGGAAAGGAGGTCATAGCCTCCTTCCGATTGAATCCAAAAAACTAGGGACTGACAACTTCCTTCAGGTCATAGCCTCCTTCTAGTTGAATTTGAAAAATTGAATTCTTTGTAATAAGGGGGTTGTTTCTTCATTCCAATTATTTATGGAAAACTATTTTAAAAAGGCTTTCGTGGTTTTCCCCCTAGGACTTGGGTTTCCACATAAAAATATTGTGTACTGTGTTGGTATGCTTTCTATGTGATGATGATGATATGATGATGATAACAATGTTGATGATGATATAATGATAATTTGATAATGCATAATATTGAATAAGTTGTTGATTATAATAGTTGAAAAAGTAATAAATACTGCACACACAGATTCACCCCCCCCTCTCTGTGTTCCTGGTGTGTCAAACATTATCTGGTACGATAAAGCCTTGTTGAAGATCTCAACACATATCAAATCTTATGTGGAAAACCAAAATTTATTTGACCAAATATTTGTTTTTAATTTTTTGTGCAAGTTATTACTAATATCTTCATAGATTGATAAAAAACTTTGTTACATAGGGAGGCTCTGTTACACATTTGAACTTTTACGAACAACCCAAGAAATCTAGATTGTGTGGCTCTTAATTAGAAATGTCTTGTGTCCCTATTAGAAATTTGTGTGTCCCCATTCAAGGATAATTTCGTACCATGACAACTATGAATAATGATATCATGATATTCTGCATATGCTTGGTTCAATATTCTAAGATATTATCTTTTTCTATTGTTCAATTGTATGTTCTATCAATTTATGTTGGTTGTTCATGTTACATAGTAGGTTGTTCCAACAAAGGTGTGCCCTGGAGCACCAACCCATGGGCATAAAACCCTAGATGGTGGAGACTTCATCCCACCAAAGGGGCAGTTAGCAAAGCCACTAAGCCAAGTACTTTTGAGAGTAAAACCAAAGGTGTTGTCCATGTTCATTCCAAGGGGTAAAAATGTCTAAAACATTATATTCATATAATAAATCCCACTTTAGTCTATACAATCAAAAACTTTGAACCCTTTATCTAGCCTTAGCCTTGTAGGAACACTGAAGTAGCTCTAGTGTGTAACACACTCCATATGAATCAAAGTACATCAACAAAAAGGCTTCTTTTTTCCCCACCAGCATTTCCAAAAGATTAATAAATTGATGTGGATTGATTGTATAATGTTTTATACACAATAAGTATATTCAATTGTTTTTTTCTTGTCCTCAAAAACTTTTTATTGGCTAAACTACGTTAGTTCATTGGTGCTTATTTTGATGTTTATAGGAGATATATAGTAGAGATGGTTCGAGACAAGGTGGTCACTCATTCTTTGAGTTGAAGATGTACAGAGACATCTAAGACAAGGATGCCTAATACCACACCTACATCTACAGAAATACCTTCAAATGTTCGCTCTCGAAGATGGTCTGAATCATCTAGAGATTCTAGCGTATTATATCAAGACACATTAGGTATGTGTTTGAAATTTATGCACATGCAAAAATTATGAGTATGCGTGAATATTTATATTTGTTTCAAGTCTTGTTCATTGATTTTACTAAGTTTCATTATAATTTTTTGTTGTAGACACACGACGTAATAGATTGTCTCATGAGAGTGGCCAAGATTATGTGTCTGGTCGATTATTTGATTCATCATCTTGTGACTGTTTTCCCTCTTCTGGTCATTATTTTAGAGAACGACCAATGGACCATCAAAAATTTATTTGTAATATGTTACATATATATATATAATATATTTAAATAAATTACTAATTTGCATATGTATATATATATGCTTGTGTCTTTATGTATTAAATTATACATGATTACATGTGTAAATGTAGAGGATCGTGGTTTGCTGAGGGTTATGATGATGCATTCAGAGAGGCTGGCGGTGATGATGCATTCAAAGAAAATTAGGGTTATGCATTTAGAGAAAATTAGGGTGGAGATGCTGAGGATGTTGCAAGGGACCAAGAGCAAGGTCATGCAAATGCTTGGAGAAAGGGTCAAGGTCGGCAAAGGGCTACTACTGAACAAGCACATGGTTGTCTACCCATGATCATTTATCCTTTAGATATAACCAATGCTCTTCCTTGAGAAAATTAATAGTTTTCTATCACCCTTGAACAATGTACAACCCACCATAAAAAATTGAGGGATGATCTTGCTAGCTTGGAAATCCCAACAAAGAGTCGACAAAGCTTGCAAATACTTTTGGAATCTTTAGGAAAGTTTATTGGTGCCTATAGAACTGTTGGGCCAACAACAGATTGTTTTATTCACTTGATGTGAATGCGGAGGGTCCAAGTGACGGGTCCTGACAAGTGGGTTGATGTAGAGAAGAGGGTATCAAAAGAAGATGCCATTTTAATGTTTAATTTTAAAGAAGGACCAAAGCGAAAGATGTTAAAGGTGCAATATTTCAAGCACCCCGAGATTGCACACCATTTATATGATAGATTCTTGGATGCCTATTGTATATTTCCATGGAATGATGAAGTGCCACATTATTTTATGTGGAGTTTATTTTAAACATGAATCCAGATTACACAGATCTGTCTAAATTTTACGGGGTTGGAAAAGGTAGGGCGCTTGAACGAGAAGGATCCTATCGCGATCCATTGTTTCCTAATCCTACACCTCGTTTGGTGCCTCAGCCACAAAGAGTTGTTACATTATGATCATAGATGGAGGCACCCTCTCAAATTCGTCTAGAGGTTAGAAATGTCATAGGAGACAACTTACCATCTTATCTAAGGGCTACTGATATGGGCATGGATCGACATAGATCACGCACTCGTTCTCGTGCACATTTTTCTTATAAAACAGACAGTGAGGTAGATTTAATGAGCCTTGAATATTCCAAGGCATATGAAAAACATTGTCGAGATGGATTGTTTGATTTACTCCATTGCGAGGAAGGAGGGAGGGGGGAGGTATGTGAGAACTTTTATGTTTTCCTCATAATTGTTAAATCAAATTTTGTTAGTTTATATAAATATATACTGAACTCATTCAAATTGCAGTTCACCCAAATGTTGGATGAATGTTATTTTATGGTCGACTCTAGTGTTAACCTAGGGCCATTGAAAGAGGTACATTTGCATAAATATCTATAAACGTATGTTTTCTTATTATTGTCATGCAACATTTTTTCAAGATTGAAATTTTGTTTGTGTTCATAGGTTTCGATCCCTTCGCCTAGGACCATGGGTATTGGTCCCCTCTCATCATCAATATTGGGAAACATTCCTAGTGTCTCCTAATATTTGGAGGTAAATCAAGCACCTTTCAAATGTTTTAGCAATGATTAAAAACAATTGACATTTTATTTAATTTTGAATTAAGTTACATTTAAATTACATGTTTTAAATGTTTAAGTAATGGTATTTTAATTGTAAGTGTGTAAACGTATTGTACAACCTTCCATGGTTGTGGCATGGTTGTGGATGTGGTGAACTCTTTGGGTGTTGGCCTCACTTAGGTATATTTATTCAATTTTATTATTTTAACTTAAAATTGTATTTTTATTAAAGTTTATTTACAATATATTTATATATTGAAGCTTAATTATATGTTGCATGTGTTATATAGGTCAATCACCAGGAGAATGTGGAGAGTGATATCCATATAATGGATCTTACATAGTTATATATGTTTTTATACATGTGAACTTGTTGATTTGAAATATTCCATGTCAAAACTTTAAACTTATCAATTTAGCTTAAATATTTTAAACATATATATAATTTTGGACCGTTCATATCTACATGGTTTTATAATTTTGGACCATTCATATATATATATAGTTTTTGGAATTTTTTTGTTTTAAATGATTTAATTTCATCAATTTTGTTTAAATGAATTAATTTGGTCATGCAATACACAGATTAATGTCTTTGATGTTAACATACATAGATGAATGTCTTATAAGTAATATTAAATATTCAATGCTCTTTAGGAATGTTAGTTAGGAATCCTTTCAATCATTCTATGTGGAATAATATATGTATGATATCCAATTGAATTTTCAATAAAATGTACTTTTGGAATAAACTAGTTAGGAATGTTTTCAATGATTTAAGTGGAATGATATATGATATCTTTTCAATATTCATTAAAATGAATTTTAGAGATGTTTTCAATCATAAAGAATGTTAGTTATGAATGTTTGTATGTTATGAATTAATATATGCATAGATTTTTCTAAAGAACCACTTTAGGAATGCTATGAATGTTCAATATGTTAGTTGATGTTGATGTTGGTAGAATAGTATATAATAGCTGCAGAATAATCATTAAAATGCAGTTTAGGAATTTGTTTTCAATTATAAGGAATGTTCAATAAAAGGTTGAATGGATTTACATGGGAACATTCATGATTTCACCTAATAGAATGTTCAATATGTTAATTGATATTTATATACAATATGCTGTACTTGTGTCTAAATGATATTTTGTCATTAGTAATGTTCAATATTTAAGGAATGTTCAATCTGTTCAATATGTTAATTGATATTTATATACAATATGTTGTACTTGTGTCTAAATGATATTTAATCATTAGTAATGTTCAACATTTAGTAGTTGTGTTTAAATATTTAGTAATATTTAGTAATATAAAATCATTTAGTACTTGTGTCTAAATGATTTTTAATCACTAGTAATGTTCAATATTTAATTATTAGTAATGTATTTTTTCTTGTTCAATTAAATTTATAACTTATGTTACCATTTTATTTGAATATTTTATTTGTTCCTTATTATAGCGATTGAATAGCTTTCACATGTGTCTAATTGGTAGGGAATCACAGTCCATCCACATTAAAAATGCTCTAATCATAACCTTATAGACTATAAGAAACTCAAAAAAAAAACACCAAAACTAAGCTACAAATATCTCTATATTTGCAAAACACACATATGCTAATCATAAGAGAGATAGGGATTAATTCCAATGTAATTTATAGCATCATGGGTCCCTTTTCCAATTTGTGTCCCTTATTTAAGGGTGTATAAACTTATATATTAATTTATGGGTAGATAATTATGAAAGTGATATTCTCAAAAGCCCGTGATACCTTATTTATATGCTCTAAAATAGGACTAAGATAATAATTATAAGTTCTAGTATTTTCTTGCATCCCACTAATGAAGAAACAAGAATCATTAAATATTTGAATTTATTTTAGAATCCTCTTTTGTGCAAATTTAATCAAGATTTTGAAGGGAATAATTCTACATAGTTATTAGAACCTTGGCCTAGGCTTGCTTTAAATTTTAAGCTGTGCATTTCAAAATGATGTAGAGTATCTCTAGCATTACTGTACTCACGTGGTCCTGTTGCAGCTGCAACAATTTCCAAAATTTAAAAAAAAATTGGACCCTCCTTTCAGATCTTGTATTGCTTGGATTTGTTTCAATTGATGAACTATGTTGTCTTCTGCTACGAATTTGGATCATGAGGTTGAATTGGGGTTAATTGTTTGCCATTTTCAGGAGTTTGAATGACTATTTTTTGTTGGACTTGAACTTGAAATTTTGTTTTTCGTTGTCGAAACTCTTTTAAACAGTAAATCAGGGCCGTAGTTCTACGCAGCCGCCGTTACAGAGATTAAGCAATGAACGTTCTGATGCCTAGTTTTATTTTCGCCAATGTGCCTTTATCTGTTTTGTTTTCTTCAGACTACCGACATTTTATCACGATCGGAGCATCAACCTTCTATATCGCTGTCGTTTCGAAGGACAGATAAAGAATGGGCTGATGGTTAGTTTTTCTTTTGTCGATTACGTGACTTTATTGGTTCAAACTTTGCTTGTGATAACAAATTTTTGCTCCCTTGGGGTGGTTTATGACTTTGATCGAAAGTCGTAGTTTATTTGATTCCCGCCATTGCGGCTCTAGAGCGGACTAACCATGCAATATGGTTTGTTCTGATTTTCGCCGATGGTTTGATTTTTTCCATTGTTTTCTATTATTGTAGAACCCTTAGTCCATGTGACTTCCACATTTACGACTCCTCATTGAACTAGTCATCCGATGTTGTAGTGGTTCCGGGTTCCAATGCTGCAGTTAGTGTTTTATTTCATCGATGATTTGTTTTTCCGTGGAACCCTTAAACTGTGGAAATTGAACCCAGGTGTTAGAAAAATTACACTCACAAAAATTGCCAATTACACATGCAAATTACACACAAAGGAGACTGAATATGGAGCAGAACACTAATCTGTATTGAATAAGTGTACAATATCCAACCCTATGAAGTCATAGGCTGCCACAATAAATAATTACATGAGAGATTCAAATGCATAAGGATGCCATTCAAATTTGGCCAAAAGCAGGATTACTAAATCTAAGCAAATCCCCCATAGGTGCATAAAGCAGTTTCCAAATCTGTCTAGGAGCTCACGAATTGGAAAAATAAATTAGGCAAGCTAATAGATGATGGAAGGAAAACTCATACATGCTTTTCTTAAGAGAAAAGAGTGGAGGATGATGAGGACAAAAAACAATTTAACTTCACCTAGTCAAACTTTCCCAATTGCCTTAAAACTCAGCAAAAGCAGGCAATAAAGAAGAAAAAGCAGACATGCGCTAGGAAGGCCAGGAATAAAGCAGATTTGATTCCAAGTGGTTTCCCAAGTGTTCCATGAATCAAATTCAGCAATTTTGACCACTTTGGAGATGTGGAAGACAACTTGCATAAGGTGGAATATGGAAACTAGGAAAATAAGACAAAAATTGGATTAATTAATGTCTAAGGTAGCTAACTATGGGTTGATTATTCTAAAACTCCCCCTTAAGCTTGACCTATGAGTAAAATATCAGAAAATTATTGGGCCTAGCAATAAGGCTTAGTCACCCTTTACATACTGCATGTCCATTTAACCAAGGAAAGAGGAAAAAACCCAGTGGGAAAAATCCTCCCTTAAACATGGACAGTAAAACAAAATTTGAAAATCTTGTCATCACTCATGCTTCACAGCATGATCAGCAATCCCCAGTAGTGATTTGAGATTGCTGACTGTCTTCTCACAAAAAAAATTTGGTGAAGATATCTGCTACTTGTTCTAAAGATGAACAGAAGAGTAGGTGAATGGTGCCATCATGCACAAGTTGTCTGATGTAGTGCATATGGATCTCAATGTGTTTGGTTCTATGTCTCTGAACTGGATCATTGCAGATTAAAATGGTACTCTGATTATCACAATAGATAGTATTTGAGTATTCTGATTCGAAGCCACACTCACCAAGTAACCCCTACAACCATAAACATTGAGTTGTTGCATTTACAACTCCTCTGTACTCTGCTTTTGTAGATGAGAGTGCAATGGCACTCTGTTTCTTGCTTGACTAGCTGATTGGTCCTTCAGAAAGCATGAATACATATCTTGATGTTGACTTTCGATCTGTGTTGTCACCTACCCAATCACTATCAGTAAACCCAATCAAATCAAGATCAGATTTAGCTTTGTAGAAGATCCCATGAGTCCTTGTTCCCTGAACAAAGTTAAGGATCCTTTTGGCTGCTCTCCAATGGATCTCATGAGGCTGATCCATGTATCTTGAAGCCACACTTACTGCATAATAGAGATCAGGTCGAGTATGTGTAATGTACAACAAACACCCAATCAATTGCCTATACAATGTATTGTTTACCATAGGTGAAGAATCTGCTTCTTCAAGCTTAACTCTTGAAAGGAAGGGCGTCTTGCTTGGCTTGCAATCCTTCAGGTTGAATTTGTTTAGAAAATTCAAGGCATACTTGGACTGATGTACTTTTAATCCATTTTTGGTTTGATCAATCTCAAGACCCAAGAACTAGCTCAATAACCCCAAGTCTGTCATTGAGAATGCATGGTTCATTGCATCCTTCAAGGAGGCAATTTCATCCTTTGAGATTCGTGTAATGAGAAGGTCATCAACATACAAGAAAATAATCATTAATGAACCATGAATCAGCTTTAAATATACATTAGGATCTGACTTGCATCGAACAAAATTCAATGATAGCAAAAATCTATGAATCTTGGCATACCAAGCCCTGGGGGCTTGCGTAAGCCCATAAAATGATTTCTTTAGCCTGCACACAAGAGATGGATTAGTAGCAAAGCCTTGAGGCTGATGCATGTAAATCTATTCAGTGAGGTCTCCATTCAGGAAAGCACACTTCACATCCATGTGATGTACCTCCCATTGCTTCAAAGCTGCAATGGCTAAGGCTAGCCTGATGGAGTCCATCTTTGCCACTGGTGCAAAGGTGTCATTGTAGTCTATGCAATGTAGCTATGATTAGCCCTTGGATAAAAATATTACCTTATATTTCAAAGGTGAACCATCAGCAGAAAATTTGGTTTTGTAAACCCACTTACATTGAACAAGCTTCCTCCCTGGAGGAAGATCAACCATCTCCCAAGTGTTGTTCTTCTGGAGTGAGCTGAACTCTTCTTTCATGGATTTTTGCCATATTGGATCATGTGATACATCTTCATATGTCTGTGGGTCTAATTCAACCATCAGATAGCATTTCTCTGCAAACATAGGATCTTTCATGCACAGAGCACTCTCAAACTGAGATCGAGTCCTCCTAGGATCATTAGGATTTCTAGCTAGTTCTCCAGCTGCATGAATGGTTTTTGCTGCCCATTTTGGCATTGTAGGAATGTTAGGATCTGCAATTAAATCATCATTATCAGACATATCAGAATCAACAAGTTCAACTATCTCTTCACTTACATTCAATGGTTCTGGTGGTGAAGAGGATTCTCCAACTTCCACTGCTGCTAAAGGCTCTTATTGGAACTGAACACACCTTTCAACTAAGGATTTGTTTGTGCTCAAATTGATTAGCTTGTACCCTTTTGAAGCTTCAGAGTACCCAAAAAATAGACACTCTTGGCTTTGGGGCTGGAAAGCCTTCCTCTTTTTTGTTGGAATTCTAGCCCAAGCCCTTGAGCCAAAAATCCTGAAATGGGTCACATATGGCTTGTTCCCACTCCATGCTTCGAAAGGAGTCATACCATCAAGTTGTTTATGAGGAACCCTATTCTAGATATAGGATGCACAGTTTATAGCTTCGGCCCAAAACTTTGGTGGCAAATTCTTAGCCTCCATCATGCAGGTTGCCATCTCTTTCAGTGATCTGTTCTTCCTCTTAGCAACACCATTTTGCTGTGGTGTGTAAGGGATAGAATGCTGCATCTGAATACCTGCATCTGCAAAATATTGAATGAAATTATACTTGACATACTCACCACCATTATCAGATCTGAGGACCTTGATTTTCCTCCTAGACTGGTTTTCAACCAAAGCCTTAAAGACTTTGAAGTGGCCAAAAAACTTCAGACTTGTGTTTCAGGAAGTAAACCCTGCAGTACCTGGAAAATTCATCTATGAATGTCAATGCATATTTGGAATGACTCATTGACATATGAGGAAATGGGCCAACAACATCACTGTGGATAACTTAATAAGTGCATAGGTTCTTTCATGACCAGCTTTCTCAAATTTATGCTCTGGGTGTTTTCCTTAGATGCAACCTTGACAGACTCCTTTGGAAAACTTAATATTTGGAAACCCTATGACCATTTAGTTTTCACTAAGATCAGAAAGATACTTGTAATTAAGGTGGAAAAATATTTCATGCCAAATCTTTCTTGCCTCATTAGCATGAATCAGAAGAGAAGAGGGGTTTGAGTAGGGTAGGAAGTGTGAGAACATGTATACCTTCGAAGTATGATTTGCAACTCCTTTTGCGATGACTTTACCACTTGAGATCTCTGTGATCTAAACTTCATCAGGGGAGAATATGACCTTATTTGGATACCCTGTGTGGATCATCTGATATACTGATAAGAGGTTAGAGGCAAGACCTAGAACATACAATACATTGCTGAACTTACCATGGTCAAGATCAATCCTCCGTTTGCCCAACATTTTAGTGACAGAGTCATCTCCCACTACTATTGGTGGACCTTTCGACATGTCAAGTGAGGTGAATGAATCCTTGGTCGAAACCATATGTCTTGAAGCTCTAGAATCAATGATGAAACTAGGTGAGCTTGATGTGCCAGCAACCAATGCATGAACTCTCTCTTTGTCTTCTAAATTTGATCTTCCTTCCCTCTTCTTTGAGCTATCAGGAAGGGAGATACCATTATTCTCCAGGATTTGGGTCAGCATGTCAATTTTATTCTTCATGCAGGAGCTTTCAGGATGATTTCCCTTACTGCAGTATGCACACTTACTCATTTCTCCTTTGTTCTTCTTCTTTTGGGGGTTCTTCTTGGAACCTTGGGGCTCCTCTGGAGACTTGTTATTGTCTCTCTTTTGTGCAGGTGGATTCTTAGATTTATTATTTCCTTTTGAATCCACCCTCGAATATCCAACAACCATAGCTTGGTCTTTGGAAGGTTTTATGTTTCCCATCATCACCAATTTATGTTGTTCTTGTGTGAGAGATTCCATGAAATCTGCAAGGCTAGGCATTTTCTAGGCTCGAGATGTCAACTTTGTGGCATAGAAGGTCGAGACAAACACTAAATAGTCAGGGCCAAGCTTCAAGAGTATCGCCAAAACTAGTTTCTCATCCTTCTTTTTGATCCCACACCATTTTAGCTGCAAAACAAGGGCTCTGAACTTGGAAAAATAGAGTTGCAAGGATTCAAAGCTATTGGGAGTTAGGGAGATCAATTAATTTTCAATTTGATGTCCCCTCATATCATTTTTCTTACCAAAAATCTCAACAATATTCTCCCATACTTCATTTGGTGATGTTAATCCATCAATATGGAAAAAGAGGTCTCTGGATATGTTCAAACACAGGAGACCATAGGCCTCATCCCTCCTGTTGTGCCATTTAATTTTCTCTGCAACTGCATTGGGCTCTACTTCTGTTCCCATAGTCACTCTGTAGAGGCCTTTTTCTCTCAACAGTACCTCCATCTCTGCTTTCCATTCAAATAAGTTAAATGGAGTCAAGATGATCTTCTGAGATTGATCCATAGCTCAGAAATTGTCCCTTCAGTCAATAGAATGCTCCTAGTCAATGATGTTGAACTTGCAATAACAAATTGGAAGGAGAGAAATTGATCTACAAAGGCTCTGATACCATGTGTAAATTGAACCCAGGTGTTAGAACAATTACACTCACAAAAATTGCCAATTACACATGCAAATTACACACAAAGGAGACTAAATATGGAGCAGAACATTAATCTGTATTGAATAAGTGTACAATAGCCAACCCTATGAATTCATAGGCTGCCAAAATAAATAATTACATGAGAGATTCAAATGCATAAGGATGCCATTCGAATTTGGTCAAAAGCAGGCTTACTAAATCTAAGCAAATCCCCCATAGGTGCATAAAGCAGTTTCCAAATATGTCTAGGAGCTCACGAATTGGAAATATCAATTAGGAAAGCTAATATATTATGGAAGTACAAATCATACATGCTTTTCTTAGGAGAAAAGAGTGGAGGATGATGAGGACAAAAAACAAGTTAACTTCACCTAGTCAAACTTTCCCAATTGCCTTAAAACTCAGCAAAACCAGGCAATAAAGCAGAAAAAGTAGACATGAACTAGGAAGGCTAGGAATAAAGAATATTTGATTCCAAGTGGTTTCCCAAGCACTCCATGACTCAAATTTAGCAAGTTTGACCACTTTGGAGATGTGGAAGACAACTTGCATAAGGTGGAATATGGAAACTAGGCAAATAAGACAAAAATTGGATTAATTAATGTCTAAGGTAGCTAAATATGGGTTGATTATTCTAACATAAACCATGGGTCACCCATTGTTGTGGTTCCTTAGCAGGCTAATTTCCTGATCCTTAGTTTTCCATTCGCCAATGAGGAGTTTTTTTTTTTGTTGCCTGATGCTATAGTATTTAGTCTTTCCGATGTCGATAGACTTAATAGTCTCGCAGAAGTCATTGTCTGTCTGAAGCCCATTGTTGCAGATGTGAATAAGACTATCCTACTGATCCTTTAGTTGTTTTTCCCACTGGTGAGTTTTTTCCCACCTGTTATGTGTGTGTTTTTTCCCTATCTTATGGGCGGCAGAGGTTTTAGATTCTTTTATCATTTTAGAGTTTTTACGACAAGAGCGCAGTACAGGGTCTCATTTTGATGATTAGTTTTATTGTTAGTATGGTTTACGTTTGTTGAAAAGATGCAATCCAAATTAATGATGAATTTTTGTTTTAATTGCAGACGGACTTAGAAGATTCTTCAGACCTCAGTTTGATGATTACTTCTGCAAAGAAGACATAGATGAAGGACAAAGTAGAAGGGAGTTGGTTGAATAAAGAAAAAGTAATAAGAATAGGTGTTGCTAAAAAATAATAGAGTGAAGATCTGAGAACAACAGGATTTTAAAAGGACCAATGGTTTACTAAGTAGAATTGATAGCAGCAGAGGACCGGGATTGGAAATGGCTGATCAGTTACCAAGCCAGTCCCTTTTTACAAAGTGCTTGTAAATCTTAATCTAAAATGTAACGTATTGTATGAATCATGAGCACTCACAAAGGACAAAATTGTAAGATTAAATGGTTGGGGGAACCCCAAAGGTTACCCGTGGGGGCAACCCAAAGGTTTTGCTTTTTGTATAAATATAGGAGAATTAGATGGAATATGGGAATTTTTCCCAGACAGATTTGTGAGAATCTGATGTAAGAAGAACTATTTCCTTTTGCATAAAGAAATTACAAGTTTCCTGTTGGAGAAAGCTTTATGAAAATTTTCAAATGATGTGCCATGGATTTGCTGAATGTGAACTATTTCGTTTTCAGTCTTGTGTCCATGAACTGTGAGATCGTTCTAACTCTTTGAACCTATATTCTTGTATGAATTCTCTCTAGTTTATTCTATGAATTTTCCATTATGAGTAATGAATGCTTTTCATAAACAATTGGCTATCTGGTTGTTCAAATATCTTTAAATGTTCATGTGTTTTGAAAGAAGTATCAACTATCTGTGATTTTTCTTAATGCATGCGCAAAACACATTACTCATTAATGAATGATAATTTTGATCCATAGGGATAGGTTGGATAGTTAGTTTTAGTTTTCTTGATGTGTGTGATTTAGATGCGAGAGAGTTTAAGATAAGAGGTAAGAACCTGCACAACACATTGTGACCACTCTTCATATTCTCTATCAATTTGCATTCTTAGATAGGCACTTACATCTCATACTTTAATATAAAACTAAAACATACACGGTGGATCAGGCCGCAACTGGTAAAATATTTTTATTTTGTTACTTGAACTACGGTAGCTGGACCGTAAATCGGATGGATTCCCCATACCAAATAGTAACGAGCTAGTTGGGAACATTTACTGGGGAGAATCCCTTGCTGTTGTTGCCTCCAATTTTCCAGGCCTCAACAGTTTTTGGTGCTAGAAGGAGGGCCTCCAGTGCATGGCTAGCCGAGGAAACCCATTTCCTCTAAATTACTCAACTGGTAACAGTTCTGAGAGCAGTTTGTTTCCTAATCCAATTCCTGAAGAGAAAGGTAGAGAGCATTTGTATTTGGTAGATAATGAAGTAGTTAATGATCTAAGAAGACCTACTAGGGCATATGTGAAGAAGATGGGAGGATTACCGATTATCTTTGACTTACCCAGAAGATAATATAAAAAGAAAGACTTCCCTATATTGGAAGACTCAGTGTTGGTTGGAGATTTGGAAGAACTTGTAGAAACAACCTTACAGGAAGTTGTACAACCTTTGAATCAAGTAGGCCCAGATACACCTTACGATTCACCTATTAATAATCTTGTCCATTCACCACCTCACTCTCCACCCAGACTCATGGCAGGAGCAAATGCAAACTAGCCACCCAACCCACCAAATCCACCACCTTCTTGGAAGGCTAGGTCACCTCTAAACTTGGCACCTCTTTTGCATGACTTACCTCAGGCTTCTGAGAAAATGCTGCCTAAGTTTGATCCCAGTCAAAATTTTTTAGTATATGATTATTTGCAAAGCTTTTACTTGGCCATAGAAGGACTAAAGGCTGGAGAACATGAAGATGTAGTTTGCAGATTATTTCCACATACCCTGAAAGGAGCAGCAGCTTCATGGTATTTTGCTCTGCTTGCTAACTCAATCCCATATTGGGACACATTTGAAAGGATATTCAGAAATAAATATGCAGCCCAAAAAACACATGCAGCTCTAATGAAAGGGTTATGTGCTTTGAAGAAAGAAAGAAAAGAAAAAGTGCATAGTTTCACCCAGAGGTTTGCTGCTTATCTTAATAATTTTTCTGCAACTGATAAACCATCTGATAAAGTTCTGATCAAATACTATACTTCACCTTTAGGGCCTGAATTGGCCATGTTTTCCAAGATGCAAGTCAAACCCACATTGTCAGAAACATATGAAGAGGCGGATAGAGTAGAAGCTGAAGAAGAGAGCATAGAATATTATCCTGAACAGTCGGGAGAAAAAACTTTTGGTAAGAAAGCCTTATTACTATCTAAGCCTAAGGAGGAGCAGTCACATGACTTTGAAGGAATGTTGAAAATGATGCAGAAACTATCTAACAGAATAATAGATTTGGAAAAGGAAAAAGAGGCTCAGAAATCTTATAAGCCTTACTATAAAAGGAGAGAGGACAACTCTCAATCTAAACCTCCTCCACACAGTCCTGCTTCATTGAACTTAACAGAGGTGGGTATGGATAACTTTTGTACCTTTCATCAACAACCCCATTCTAAGAAAAATTTCCCTCAATGGATCAAGTCAATGACATTAGTAATGAATCAGCTATTGGATTCTAAACTAACAAAAGCTAATGATGTCGAGGAAAAGGGTAATAAATCCACAGATAAACAAGAAGATACTTCTCTAGTTTTATGGGACTGTGTCTCACTTTTTGACACAGAAGACGAAAATTCACTGAAACAGGAAGAAATATCAGAAACAAATGAAACAACAAGAAGTCAAGGTTTGGTAAGTAAAGACAACTCAATACTTCCAAAGATTAAGAAATTTTGGGAGAAGATGAAGAGAATACAGAAGAACAACATAGATGATGAAATACCTAAACTTACCATTAGCAGTCAAGATATGAAACAAGTCAACATTGAAGACAAAGTGGGTAATGTCAAAGAAAATCTCAAAGCACCTAAAGGACTAGAGGAAGAAATTCCCACCAACAACCAACCTGTAGAATACATTGTTGAAGCAAGTGTGGGAGGTAAGACTAGGTTTAAAACCCCACCATTCCTCCTGACTCTTGAGATTTTAAACCATAATGTGCACAATTTTTTAGTAGACTCAGGGTCATTTGTCAATGTTATGCCACTTGTAGTCTACAAAAATATTAATGGACAACCTAAACCTACTGACTGGCATGTTACTCAATAAGACAGAACCAATGTGAAAGTAGTCGAAGAAATGGAATATGTGCTGATTCGCTTATCTGCAAATAAAAAGATATGTCAGTACATTGATATTGTAGTAGCAGACATACCTGAGGGCTATGGACTTATTTTGAATCGAGATTGGTCAGCAAGACTAAATGGGTATTTTGCTTCAGATTGGTCACACTTGTGGTTGCCTTAGAAGGGAAGTCCAAACCAGATTAAAATATTAAGAGAGCCCCACATGAAGCACAACATTACACAATTGGAAGAAAAAAATGAACCAGTGAATTCTGTGTTGGGAAATCATCTAATTGAGCTAGAACCGGGAAACTACCAAGCAAAAGAAGCTAGCAGTATATCAGACACCCAGCCCGATCTCCTTCGATTTTCACGGGACGATGAGATTGATTGTAAAATAGTACATGTAGTTTTTTATTTAAGTACAATAGAATTAGATAATGGTTAGGTCTTTTTCATTTTGTAGTCAAGCCTATCCCCTTAACTTACAAGTTGCTAGATTTATAGGGGTGGGCAGAGGACTGAATAGTTAGTGGTTTAGTTCTCAAATTTTATTTTTATTTGTCTTGATTTTTATTTCTTGAATTATCTTGTACATAAATAAATTGATTTGGTTGTTTATTTTTGGTTTACTTTATTTCTATTTGTTTTTAGTTTAGATTTTGATTGATTTCAATAAAAAGAGGAAAACTTTTGGTTGCATGGAGAGCATCTGAATTCTGGATTAACTGAAATCCTTGATTATAAGACTATGTACTATTGTTTTACCTAAAAGAATTCCTTCTAGTTTAACAGTTTTCCTGCATGGCTATGAACACATTGAAGTCCTACTTAATCCTTGTAAATAACTAAGTATCAAAAAGTATGGAATACTATTTCGAGGCTCCATCCATCTCACATTTAAAAATGTCCTAGGGAGTGATAGCAAAAGACCCATGGAAAGGAAGCAAGGTAAACAGTAGATTATATATACATGATCCCATGCCAAAACAAATTGAAAGCCAAAAGGAAGATAAGAGTCAAAAACTCCTAAGAAAGCAATATGTATCAAAACAAAGTACTAAAACATACAAGTACAAAATTGCCAATGTTCTTCTCCATCCGTGAGCTAAAAATCAATACATCTTTCACACAAAAGGACACTATGGATAGAAGAGCCTGAATAAAAAATTCAGAAAGAAAGGCATGCAAGAGGACTCAAATGAAAGGACAAAAGTCCAAAAGCAAAAAAAATTGCAAAATGGCATGGGAATGAGGAACAAATGAATATTTTTGTTTACCATATGTTACAATCCTGTGGTGTCCAAGCTAAAAGCTACCCGAAGGAAGAGGTAAAAATGAAACTCATATTCCTGGCCTCAAAAGAGTTATCTTGACTTTGAAATATTGGTTTCCATTTTCCTAAATTGGACTATCATCAATGGTTAAAAGTACATACATTTTCCATTTGGGAAATCCAGACATCTAGAAGAATTCAACATGTTGGTTTTATTGTTAAACAGTCTGTTACTTAAGGAAGAAATTGTCCAGAGATCTAGGTTCACCAGGTAGTCGCCAAATGTTGCAGCTGAAACAATTTCCCAAATTTTTAAAAATTTTTGGACTGTCCTTTTAAATCTTGTATTGCTTGGATTTGTTTGGATTGATGAACTATGTTGTCTTCTACTATGAATTTTGATCATGAGGTTGAATTGGGGTTAATTGTTTGCCATTTTCAAGAGTTTGAATGACTATTTTTTGTTGGACTTGAACTTGAAATTTTGTTTTACGTTGTTGGAATTCTTTTAAATAGTAAATCGGGGCTGTAGTTCTCTACATAGGCGCCGTTGCGGAGATTAAGCAATGAACGTTCCGATGCCTAGTTTTATTTTCGTCGATGCACCTTTACCTATTTTGTTTTCTTTGGACTATCGACATTTTATCATGATCGGAGCATCAGCCTTCTATATCGCTGCCATTTCAGAGGATAGATAAAGAATGTGCTGATTGTTAGTTTTTCTTTCACTGATTATGTGACTTTATTGGTTCAAACTTTGCTTGCGATAACCTTTTCTTTTCTCCCTCGGGGCGGTTTATGAATTTGATTGAAAGCCGTAGTATATTTGATTCCCACCATTGCAGCTCCAGAGTGGACTAACCATCCGATATGGTTTGTTATGATTTTCCCCGATGGTTTGATTTTCACCGTTGTTTTCTATTATTGCAGAACCCTTAGTCCATGTGACTTCTGCCGTTACTGCTCCTCATTGAACTAGTCGTCCGATGCTGTAGTGGTTCTAGGTTCTGATGCTACAGTTAGTGTTTTATTTTGCTGATGATTTGTTTTGCTGTGGAACCCTTTGACCATGGGTCTCCCGCCGTTGCAGCTCCTTAGCAGGCTAATCGCCCGATCCTTAGTTTTATGTTCATCGATGAGTAGTTTTTTTTTTTGCCTGATGCTATAGTATTTAGTATTTCCGATGTCGATAGACTTAATAGTCTCACAGAACTCATTGTCTGTCTGAAGCCCACCGTTGCGGCTATGAATAAGACTATCCTGCTGATGCTTTAGTGGTTTTTCCCACTGGTGAGGGTTTTCCCGCCTGTTCTATGTGTGTTTTTTCCCTATCTTATGGGCGGCAGAGGTTTCAGATTCTTTTATCATTTTAGGGTTTTCGTGACAAGAGAGTAGTACAGGGTGTAATTTTGATGATCAATTTTATTGTCAGTATGGTTTATGTTTGTTAAAAAGATGTAGTTTGCATTAATGATGAATTTTTGTTTTAACTGCAGACAGACTTAGAAGGTTCTTCAGACCTCAGTTTGATGATTACTGCTACAAAGAAGACATAGTTGAAGGACAAAGTAGAAGGGAGTTGGCTGAAGAAATAAAAAGTGAGATGCAAAGGTGTTGCTAAAAAAGAAGAGAGTGAAGATATGAGAACAACATGATTTTAAAAGGAACAATGGATTACTAAGCATAATTGATAGCAACAGAGGACCGGGCTTGGAAATGGCTCATCAGTTTCCAAGCCGGTCCCTTTTTACAAAGTGCTTATAAATCTTAATCTAAAATGTAACATATTATATGAATAATGAGCACTCACAAAGGACAAAATTGTAAGATTAAACGGTTGGGGGAACCCCAAAGGTCACTCGGGGGGGAAACCCAAAGGTTTTACTGTTTGTATAAATATAGGAGAATTAGAGGGAATATCAGACTTTTTCCCATACATATTTGTGAGAATCTGATGTAAGAAGAACTATTTATTTTTGCATAAATAAATTACAAGTTTCCTGTTGGAGAAAGCTTTGTGGATTTTTTCAAATTTTGTGCCATGGATTTGTTGAATGTGACTATTTCATTTTCAGTCTTGTGTCCATAAACTATGAGATCGTTCTAACTCTTTGAACCTATGTTCTTGTATGAATGCTCTCTAGTTTATTCTATGAATTTTCCACTATGAGTAATGAATGTTGTTCATAAAAAATTGGCTATCTGGTTCAAATATCTTTAAATGTTCATGTGTTTTGAAATAAGTATCAACTATCTGTGATTTTTCTTAATGCATGCACAAAACACATTACTCATTAATGAATGATAATCTTGCTCCATAGGGATAGGTTGGATAGTTAGTTTTAGTTTTCTTACTGTGTGTGATTTAGATGCAAGAGAGTTTAAGACGAGAGGTAAGAACCTGCGCATCACATTGTGACCGCTCTTCATATTCTCTATCAATCTGCATTCTCAGATAGGCACTTGCATCTCATACTTTAATATAAAACTAAAACATACACGGTAGACCGGGCCGCAACCGGTAAACCATTTTTATTTTGTTACTTGAACTATGGTAGCTGGACCGTAAATCGGATGGATTCCCCATACCAAATAGTAATGAGCTAGTTAGTAACGTTTACTGGGGAGAATCCCTTGCTGTTGTTGCCTGCGATTTTCCAAGCCTCAACAGGTCCTTTCATAGTTCCAACAAAAAATCCATAGGATTGTGGTTTGTTAATATAAATATTGTAATTGTTGTGGTTTGATAAATATGATATATGTATAATTTTCAATAAAGTGCACTTTACGAATGCTTCCAATATAATGCACTTTACGAATGTTTCTAATAAAATGCACTTTACGAAAGCTTTCAATAAAATGGACTTTTGGAATGATCTAGTTAGGAATGTTTTCAATTATTTAAGTAAGTGGAACAATATTTAGTTAGTAATATTTGGTAATGTTCAATATTTAGTACTTGTGTCTAAATGATTTTTAGTCACTAGTAATGCTCCATATTTAATCATTAGTAATGATTTTTAATATTTAGTAATGTTAATATTGAATGTTTGTATATGATGGATTTATACAATTGTACATATCAATTTCATTATAAAATTAATATAGATCATTTTGATGTACACATGTTGAACAATCCAAGAACAATATATCATATAATTTACATCAATTTGATATATACATACTCTAAACAATCTAAGAACAATGAGCTATAAGCTCAACAATGCAAGAACACTATTTTATAAGTTTCCTCAATTTGATGGACATAAGCTCAACAATGTAAGAACTTGATATCATATTTAAGCAAAATTAATAAGTTTGACATGTACATAAGTTCAACAATCTAATCCAATAGTCTATCATATTTAAGTTTAAAAAAGGCACAGATCTCATAATTTGACAATTTCATAACGAATGTGCTTAAAAATTCATCAAAACAATATAGCTCAGAACTTATCAATAATCACTCTATTTGAGTGTCACAATTATAAAACCAATGAAGACGTCCTTTATGCCAAAATTATGTATCATGTTCAACATTATTCAAAATAGAAACAAGATCTTAAAGGAATCTCGTCTTCAATTATTATTTCATGATCAACTTTTGACATCTTCCATCTTCTAGATTTCAATTTTTTATTTGATTTAACGTCTATCAAATTTATGCGCGTTGCGCATACCAAATGACTATATTGGAAGCATATGACATTAGGTTGATAGTATTTAAAGTGAAAGTCCCTTTCATTTTGATATGCTTCTTGAAAAAAATAACATTTTAATAGAATTGACCCTCTTTCATATATAAAACCTCTATCATCATAGTCGTCCAATAATTTTGTTGGGCACCCGATATGCAAGTTAATTACAGCTAACATACAGAGCATTCAATATTTATTGTCAACCCAGGGAAGTCTTTTATTTCAAGGATAGCATGCACTGTATATGCTTAAACACTAAGTTGTTGTAAATAAACAATCCTATTCTCTGCTTAGTTATGTTCATCCCACGAATCCACTTAATCTAGTTTACCTTCTAAGGAATACAACCACAATTACCTTCTACTATTCTTAATCTAGAATTGAAATATTCATGAAATCACATCTAGATTACTTTTACAGAAAATGGAGTCCTGTTTACCAAATCATCTAATTATTTACCCAACTATCTTGATCTGATTATTCTAGAAATCCAAAAGACATGAATTGAGTTCAGTTAGTCTAGGAATTCAGAGTACAGGAATTGAGTTCAACTATTCTATGAATTCAAAGTACAACAATGAAATTCTGCAACCATAAAAGCAAGGAACAAACTGCAAGGATGTATAGAAACATGATTAAAAGATCTAAGGATGAACATAGTTGTTACAGCTACCACGCAGTTGCATAAGGAACAATTACCTACACAGTCGACTATCACACCATGCCACTACAGCTTTCCAAGAGATGCAATTAATAACACACTGTAAATCCACAAATGTTACAGCTTCCTATGAAGAAATGAAATTAACATAACATCGCACAATAGAATAATTAAAATTTCTAATTTAACTTCGCAATCCTTATGGGAAGGTAGGCCCAACCTTCACACAGAGATGCTAGATATAACACATGTTAAAACCCTTAGATTTGAAGTAACTCCATGTATTAAAAAGGCAGATCAATTACACAATCCTTAGTTCATAGCTAATAAAATAAATTGGTTAAGGGTTCAACCCCTAGTTCAGAACAGTTCCCCATATTTATACAATGTAAATCATAACATCATATCCCTATTATTGGGTAGCCATGAATATCTCTGGTCTTCAGGTGCCCTAAATTACAACAATTGTTACAACCGTGGAAGGATGAAAGTAGGAAATATAGGGAAACTATTAATTGATCAAGAAATAATGATATCCTCATATCAAAACTATACACAAGCAGAAGCACACTATTGACTTCCAAATCTATCGCATTTTGTTGCAGCTATCCTCGTACAAATTTTCCTGGAAGAATATACTAAGACCACATTCTTTGGGCAATGGTAGGATGGATGGTGATAAACTTGAGTGATGAATGTCCATCCTTTCCTTAGCATGTGCATCCTGCTATACCTGTAGTCTCTATATCTCAAAATACCTTTATAAACCATCATATGTTAGCATATATACAGATATAAATCCTTAATTACCACAATCATAAAAATTATTAAAATAAGACAATAACCAACCATACCTTGGTGACTTGAGGAGCAGAGTGAGGGAAAACATCTGTTTAGCATGCTCAATGGGGTAGGATAAGGCAAAAAGAGGTGGATAAGGATGGTAAAAAAGGGGCCATTTCTGGGCCCAACATCTCCCCCCAACTGTCCTATTGCATGTCCTCGTGCAACAACCTCCACTGTTCTGAATCTAAATCTTGCACTATACTCTATTCATAGAGAGAAGAAAAGTTGTAGGGGAACTCAGATGTTCCTTCTTTTTCTATGAACCCCCTATGGGAAACCCAATATCTCCAACACTATTTCTCCTCTGCCTTGGTCAATGAGAAATCCCTCCTATATGGTTTTGATGGCCACTAGATGATAGGAAATTTGAATTTCAGTCCCAACCAATTAACTCCACACTCCCTGATACATCCAACATAACCCTCAATCCTGGAAAGTGCCTGTTCAAAATTTCTAAAATAATAGGGGTCTCTATTCCTGAGGGTTGGAGAGGAAACCTATCATCTATGCTTACTACCTTCCAAAGCTGTTTGTTGAAGTATGGAAATCTGGCTGGTGCAAGTAGAAATAACCCCTTCCTGTAGCTCCATTATATGTCAAGTTTGGATGGGGCATGAAAGTAGACCCTAGTGTCGAGCAAGGAAAAGACGAGGATTTTGAGGTTCACTCTGAATCCACAAGTTAGAGTGGGCTTCATTGTGAGAAAAAGTTTGAAAGGACCTTTCCCACTAAGCATGATTTCTCACAAAAGAGGCAAAATCCCTCAACTGAACACCTCCTGAAAAAGGAATAGGGTTCGAATGGTGGTCCAAAGGACAAGCCATCTCATGCAAATATAGCTCATATAGCAAATTTTGGTCCTCAAAATTCTTCTCAAAAATGTCTCCAAGAATTTTACTGAGTTTGCTATTTCGTATGTTCTTCCTTCTTTCATAGCCCTTAATTTAAACCAAATAAATTGCTTGAATAGAAAGATAGGGTAAGAGGAAGAGGGTACTCTAGTTCCCAGAAGTTCTTGAAAAAGAGCATACATCTGGTCCTTTTCCTCCTGCATAGACTTGAACTTTTTCAGCTCCCTTAGCTCCTTCTGTAGTTCTTCCTCTCAAAGTCTCTAGGTCATGCGTTCTTCTCTCCATTTTTCCTTCAGTCCCCTGATGGTATTTTTATGTTCAGTGAAGGGAACCATCCCTTCTTGGTATTCTTCCACCTAGCTCTTCCACTTTCTTACCTCCATTCTCAAAATTGAGATTTCTTTTGTATATTTCAGGGTTTCTTCTTTTTTAGGATACTCCTCCTTGTCAGAATCTAGGTCTATATAATTTTGAAGGGATTTAGTCCACACCTTATCACCTAATGTGCCACATTGGACATTCCACACATCTGAAGTTACTTCTGGGGGTGTTGGTTCTTGTGTAACAACAACCCCTCTTGGAATTTCTTCACCAAGAACTTCCACCACTTTTGGAGATGCTGGTTCTTGTGTAACAACATCCTCTTTCTGAGGTTCTCCTTTGGCAAATTTGGCAGCTGACTGTGAGGATGTTGGTTCATGTGGAGCAACTTCCTCACAAATTTTAATCTTGTTTTCTACCTAATGATTGGCTACTATTTCAGCCAGGGAATGTAAGGTTGTTGGTTCTTGTGTGACAGAGACCTGTTCTTCTTTTTCCTCATGCTACTGGGATTGGATGTATTCTTTAGTATGAAGTTGTTCCTCAAGGATTTTGGTATAAACTGAGGATTGTGATTGAACTTGTTCATCTTCAACTAAATCCATATCAGGAATGACATCCACTTCAGGGTTGGCTTCTTGTTGCATCCCAAAAGTATCTATTGTAATTTTCAAGGATGTTGGTTCTTGTGTGACAACATCCTGAATTACTTCTTCATCTCCCTGTTGTTGTTATTCCATTTCTAGTATCTCTGTGTTCTGAGACAATTCTGGGGTCATAGTACAAATTTCTTCATCAAATTCTAGAGTTCCTTCAGTCCCTGGTTCTTCTTCTCTCATTTGGACAGCCACTTGGACAAGAACATTCGAGGATGTTGGTTCTTGTGTGACAGCATCCTGTTCGACCTCATCATTGTTTTGCTGTTGTAGTTCCATTTCTATTATTTCTATGTCGTGAGAGGGTTTAGGGGTCACAGTGCAATATTCATCCATAAAATCAAAAATAAATTCATCCTCTAGTTCCTCTATCCTAGGGTTAGTGGCAATTTCAACAGGAATATTCAAAGATGCTGGTTCTTGTGTGGTAGCATCCTGCTCATCTGAAACATCCTTCTCATGAAGTTTTTCTTGGGGAATCTCACCATATCTCAAATTGGTAATATTCAAAGATGCTGGTTCTTGTGTGACAACATCCTGTTCATCTACAACTTCCTTCTCATGAAGTTTCTTTTTGGGAGTCCCACCATCTCTCAAATCAGGTTGTCCCTATCCTTCCACAATTGTAGGTGCAGACTGTTGTGTTGTAAAGGCATGAACTATAACCTTATAACCTGACTCATCAAAGATTTCTCCACACATAGGACAGACCATTCTTTCTTCCTCATTGCCAGCCTTGGTAGGATTTGATCCTTCCAGTTGATCTGCAACTTCAACCAATGTGTGCAACTTCCTTTCACCCTGTTTTCTACATGCTTCCTTCCATTTCATCTTTTTATCTCCTACTTTTTCTTTGTGGTGCTGGAGTTTCTAAATTCATAATTGATGTGGAAGGAATATCCCCAGCTCCATCATTTTCTTGTTCTTTAGGGTGTTCTTCCTTAATTAGGGTTCCTCCCAATTCAGGGGAAGATTCTACAGTCACCACCTCAGTGTTTTTTTCTATTATCATGGCTCTATCATCTTCGGGTTCAACTATCATATCATCTAATGTTGCTCCAGTTTCACCCTTTGCTATCAGATCTGCCCTACTATTTAGTTATTTCATAGGGTTTTCATGTACATCCTCTCCCAATTGTTCTACTTGTTCCTCTGACTGACCCTCCGATCCAATCTCATCCCCCACCCAACTAAATTAGTGGGTCTCTAAACCTCCTGTTGCTCTACATTTCCCCCCAACTATGGATTAACCAACTCTTCTTGATTTTGAACAAGCCCCATGAGTATAGGTACATCCATTTCCTCTTCTATTGGAACACCGGTCAGAGGAGCGGGTTCCTGAACTCGGGCTATAAATTTCTCCCAGGTTTGATTGTTTTGAGCAATGGTTCATAAGATTATCAATTTAATGAGGCCATGGTGGGTAAGTGAGGAGAGTGGATGCTTGGAAGCTCAAACAAACCCTGCCATATGATGTAAATCATTGAACAAATAAAATGGAATGTTTAACAAAGCCCTGTGACAGAGATGAGATAGTAAAGGAAATTTAGAATGATAGAATATTTGTTACCTACCTTTGTAGGTGATGTATTTCTTGATAAAAATGGTGACTTGATTCCATGGCCATGGAAATGATTGTAAGGATATCCCCCTTCATGTCGTTTGAATATGCTCCCCTTCCTTTAGAAAATCCTATACTGCTACAGTAGTGGGGGTTTGACGTCCGAACCAATCTCTTCCCTCCTAGGGAAGACCAGTGACCTCAGCCACTATGGCTTTAGAGAATTCAATACACAATCCCCAAATATCTGAGTGGGTTTCTGTAAGATTCAAGGAAAACTGTAAAGCTACTTCACAGTGAAATCCATTCAGGTGTTGGAAAAATTCAGTCCAACCCGCAGCTTGAAAGATGGCAAAAACTTCAGCATTTATTCTGAGTTCTTACGTGTTTGGAGGTTCATACCGAGCTGGAATAACCATGTTTTCTTCCTTCAGAAGTATGTTGCAGTCCGACAGATTATAGATTTCGACAATGGAGGTTACCGCAAAGAGTGTGCATGAACAGATGAGAGTGGAGTTGGGAAAATTTGGAAATTTTTAGCGCATTGGAGTATTTGAAATTTATCCCAAATTAGGAAAGGTGGTAGTTATTAAGTAGCATAATTAGTCATTACGTTGCACGAATGACTAATTAACGATGCAATAATGGGCATAGAAAGGAAGGTATGATTGATATTGTCACATCCAATTAATACTTAATCAAGTAGTTAATCAAAGCTATACCTTCGAAAATGTGCAATGGATGATGTCCTTTGGAGAATAGTAGAATGTATGATGTGTAGTTGTTAAATGTGATTATTATTACAGGGGTGCTATATTAACCTTTTCCACTGGTGAACCAAAAACCATTGTGTTAAAATGGTCAAAAACATGATGAGTGCTAGAATATGAGTCAAATTACCAGCATCAAGAATCAGAGCCATATCTGGAGGAGTTTCTATCTTGCAAAAAGTTCTGCCAATAACAAAGGAGTCACAATCACAAGCCATAAGGAAATAAGACAGTTTAGCCTAGGCGTGGACTTGGAAGAAAATCCAGCCAAATGTAGTGGAGTGGCAACTGCCGAAAAAAGGTGTGACAACTGTCGGAAAAGGATAAAAAGAGGCTAGGCAGATGAAAGTTGACTGTGTTGCAGCTGCTGGAAAAAATGTCATAGCTACGGGAAAAGGATAAAAAATGTTAAATGGATGGAAGTTGTTTGTGTTGCAGCTACAAAAATGGAAGAAGGGCGGAGTTTTATGGTGTCGTAGCTACCGGAAAAGGGTGTCGTAGCTACTAGAAAAGGGTGTTGCAGCTGCTAGAAAAAGGGTGTTGCAGCTGCCAGAAAAAGGGTGTCGCAGATGCCGAAAAAGGGTGTCCCAGCTGCCGAAAAAAGGTTGTCGCGGCTGTGACAGATTTATTTAAGGGAAAAAAAAATTAGTGCAGGAAGTTACAAAAGAATGATTTTGGTCACTAGGCCCGATAATGACCACTACTCTTAGGCGCTTTCCTGGACATTTTATAAAAACAAAAACAGATCAAGTGCAAATGAAAAATTAATAACAGAAAAAAAACAATTTATCTATGTACAAAGATTCATGTGCAATTTACAATGATTAATTAAGGATTGATAGGGGCAGAGAAAAATTCCTTCCCTTGTCCTAATTGGTAATCTAGATCAACTGCAATATGTGAGGTAAATGCATCCTTTGAAATGGGCTTATGGTATAGTTGCAGCCTGTGACCATTAGCAAATAGTGGTGCGTGGTTCTCATCGATGGTTACCAGGCGTATTGTACCATTATCAAATACTTTGTCTACTAGGTATGGGCTCAGCCATCTTGTGTGTAGTTTACCCTTGAAATCTCTTTTGAATATGGAATCATATAGTAGTGCCCAGTCTCCCTCATAGAAGACCTTCTTCTTGATGAATCGATCATGCCAATTGGATCTGTGTTGCTGAATTAACACTATCTGGTCCACTACAGCTAACCAGTTCTCATCCAGTTCATTCAATTGGTTCAATCTTCTCTTCTGGGCTTCAGTTACAGCTAGGTTTACCTTTGTGGCTGTCTTCAAAGTCTTAATCTCGAATTCGATTGGGAAGACGACACTTTTCCCATACAACAAGTCGTAAGGAGAGAAACCTGTAGTGTTGCGCCGAGTGGTACGATATGCCCACAATGCTTCTAGAAGTCTATCAGCCCAATCTCTATGATGGCTCTTGACCATCTTGGTAAGGATAGCTTCAATGAATTTGTTGGTGCTTTCCACCTAGCCATTGGCTTGGGGATGGTAAGGTGAAGCTATCCTATGCAAAATGTGGTACTTCCGTAGCAGAGTTTCAAATTGATGCGACACAAACTGCGATCCTCCATCGGTAACCACTTCCTTGGGTACCCCAAAATAGGTAAATATTTCACTATATAGGAAATCAATCACAGCCTGGTCATTGGCCTTCACCAAAGCCATAGCTTCTACCCATTTCTTCATGTAGTCGGTACAGACCAAGATGTAGGATTTCTACTTGGAATGAGGGATGATAGGACAAACAAAATCTAAAGCCCAACTATCAAAGGGTTCAACCACTAACTATGGTTGTAGAGGCATTTGATCTAATCTATTAGGCTGACCCATCCTTTGGTAGCTATCACAAGACTGGACATATCTTTTTGCATCCCTGAAAAGGGTCAGCCAATAGTAGCCCATTCTCAGTGCTTTGTGTCCCGTCCTTCTATCTGCAAAATTCCCCCCCACAAGGCTCATCATGGCAGGCCTTCAGTATATGGAATATTTCATCTTCTCTTACACATATTCTGATCTCAAGATCAGGGCCTGTGTAAAAGAGATGACCGTTTACCCAACAATACCTGGCACTTTGCTGAATAATTTTCCTCTTTTCTCTTTTGGACATATGTGTCAGAATATTTCCTACAGCCAAGTAATTAGTGACATCTACTTACCAAGGGGAGTGAGCTGAAACTGCAAATAATTGTTCATCTGGAAAAGAGTCCTCAATAGGAAAATTATCATCACTGTTAGTGAAACGAGATAAGAAATCAGTGACAAAATTTTCTCTTCCGGGTTTATCTATAATTGTAATATCAAACTCCTATAATAATAAAAGCCATCTAGTCACCCTAGCATTAGTAACAGGTTTATTCATTAGATATTTAATGGCAGAGTGGTCAGTGTGCACAAATGTAGGATATCTGGTAATATAATGTCAAAATTTGTTAATGGAGTAAACAATGGCTAAAAAATCCTTCTCGGTGACAATATAATTAAGTTCAGTAGGGGTTAATTTTTTACTAATATAATAAATTGCATAAGGTACTTGACCATCCTGCTATCCTAAAACCGCTCCAATAGTAGTATCAAAAGCATTCAAAGAAATGTGGAAGGGCAAGGTCCAATTGGGTCCTCTTAAGATAGGAGCTGTGGGCAACTTCTCCTTAAGCTTAACAAACACTGTTTGGCATGCTACATTCCAAACAAATTGCACATCCTTCATTAATAGTGAAACAAGGGAGAGGCAAGTTTGGAAAAGTTTTCTATAAATCTTTAGTAATATCCAGCATGTCTTAAGAAACTTCGCACTTCTTTTTGAGTTGCAGGAGTAGGTATATATTTTATTACCTTGATTTTTGAGGGATCCACCTGAATGCCATCAGCAGAGATGAAATGCCCCAAATTCTACTCCTTTACTCATCATCATATGGCACTTTTCAGTGCTTAAAGCGAGTTGGGTCTTTCCACAGTGAGTTAAAACCTTTTCCAAAATTTTCAATGCTGCTTCAAAATCTTTACCATAAGGAGTAAAATCATCCATAAAAATTTCCATACCATCATTAACTAAATCTGAAAAATATGCCAATCACAGCTCTTTGAAATGTTGTTGGTGCATTGCACAAGCCAAAGGGAAGCACTCTGTATGCAAATGTTCCACAGGGACAGGTGAAGGTAGTTTTGTCTTGGTCTTCAGGAGCAATTTGAATTTGATTGTACTTGCTAAACCCATCTAGGAAGGAGAAGAACTTCTTCCCCAATAAGGTGTCGAGTACTTGATCAATAAAAGGCAAGGGAAAATGGTCTTTTTGTGTTGTCTTTTTTATCTCTCTATAGTCTACGCAGAATCTCCATTTACCATTTTTATTAGTTACTATTATGAGTGGGGACACCCACTCGCTATCTGAAATGGGATATATAAATCCTGCTTCCAAGAGTTTATGAATTTCATCCTTCACTATGTCCCTAAGATTAGGGTTCATTCATCTTTGAGGCTAGCACTCAGGCCAGGAGTCACTTTTAATATAAATATGATGGGTGCACAGGTTAGAGGGAATACCCCTCATGTTTGTGTACCGCCCCAAAAATGCCCCCTTCTGTTCTTTTAAGAGACTAATCAAGCGCTTCTATTCATCTAGGGAGAGACTGGGGTTAATATTCAAGGTTTTTCTAGACTCTATTTCGACAGGAATGCTTTTTGAATTTTTCAATACTGGGACTATATGCATGTCACTGACTAATGCTTCTTCTGTGAGATTTTCTTACTCTTCCTCACCTAGATTAATATTCAAGATTTGATAAATTTCTTTATTGACTGAAGTGGGTTCACTAATGAAATTATTAATCATCATCGTCTTCAGTTTCATCCTTAAAGGTTAAATCCTTCCCTATCATTAATAATGGCTGAACGCCCTCTTCTTCCTCTGGCTCCATCCATAAAGGAGTTTCAGCTTCTAGGATCGGTCGAGTTGGAGGATAGAGAGTGAGGTTGTTTGTCTCAGTGCCATCTAATATGGTCATAGACCTAGATCGATAGCTGATGCAAGCATCAAATGTGGCTAACCAAGGTCTTCCCAAGATCAATGGGTGCCATCCTAGATGTGGCTTAGGTTGTAAAACCAAGAAGTCAGCAGGGTACTCCCAAGAGTCGACTGAGATAACGAGATCATCCAAAATTCCTTCAAGTTTAATGGTGGATCTATTGGCCAGTTCTAAAATGGTGGGGGTTGTCCTGAGATTAGGGAGCCCAAGTTTCCTTACAGTTTCAATTGTCATGACATTAATCGCTACTCCTAAATCTACCAGTACGTTGGGTATCTGTGTATGCCCAATCTGCACAGTGACAGTGGGATTCCCAGGATTGTCATATTTGGCTAGAAGGGTTTTTCCCATTATTAATGTAGATAATTTCCCTATGAAACGAACAATGGGAGGGTATCTAGGTTTCCTTCCTGGTTTCCTTGTGCATAGATCCCGAATAGTTCTAGCATAGATAGGTACATCTTAAAGAGCTTAAAGGAGGGGAATTGTTGGTCGCTGGGCAGACCCGGGTTTATTGTATTTAACCAACAACACCCCTAGCTCACTGGCCCTTTCGGCGAAAGACCGCAGAGCGGCCTGAAGTCTCACCTGAAGTGATTCTAATGGGTTGGCCAAAGACTCAAGTGTCTTCGACCAGATTCTGTGGCAGCCTGGGGGTCTCGCAGCTCTTCTAGCCTGCAAGATTTCTATCTGTGCGATGCGCACTTCCTCTTACTCATGATGACTCCAACCCTTATCGCATCGCCGCACCTCGGACCACATGTAACTCCCTCCTATGCTAGATCCTCAACCGCAGTGCACCGCAGCTTCTCTGTTGGTGCGATATTGCCTCCCTGCAATACCCTATTACTACGGCTCCGCGTACTTAGTGCTACTTGCTCTGACTTACGGGGCTCAACATACAAGGATACTTACCTCTGCGATTCTTAACTATAAGAACTGAAACATAGGTAGACTTTTATACCAAGTTCTTAAGGATTTCAACTTGCAATTACTTCTATAGTGCTGTAAACTGAATAACTCATACATACATTAATTGTAAGCAAGGTTCATGAAATAACTGATACATGCAACTATTAAACACAACACATAAATCAATCACACAACACTCGATTTTAATGTGGTTCACCTCCAGGATGCAAGTTACGTCCACAGAACTGTGTTTCTATTATAGCTCAGGGGAAGGTAAACACAGTTCTGCTGCACCGCATATGCAGCTCGAGATCTTCTGAATAACTCTGCACATAGCCTGGAGCCCTTCTCTCTTAGATCTCTTCTCTTCTCGATATTTCACCTCTTACAATATACTCTTCCCTCTTTGTCGATCCCTGAGGATCGTTACATGCATGCTCAATGAGCCAGCTATTGGTTATAGTAAGATAACTATAGCTAATAACAGAACCAGAGCTTGGCTCCTATACAACTGACCAACAATTGTCCAACCTTATACAATCTTCCAACCAACTAACCAACTAACCAACCAACCAACTAACCAACCAACCAACCCTTTACAATACAAAAATACATCTCTTTATAGGCGGCCTGAAGGTCTCGCCATTACAACACTGTGGGCCTGTCCCAACAGTAACCCAAAACCCTAACTAGTGACAGTTGGCATATCTGTACTTGAGGTAGCCGCTTTTCGTCACACCATAACTCTCTACGGTCTTCCATGATTCCTGACACTAATCATGGGTACTGTGCACCACTTCCCGCTTCTGTCCTTCGTCTTCAATACCTTGGCCTCATTACTTCTTTTCCTTTATGAGGGTAGCTGAGCCCTCTTGTCTTCCGCCGCTACCTTCAATGCAGTGAGGGAGCTCTTTCTTCTCGGCCGCTCAGGTATCGTCGTATCCTTTGACTTTTCTATCCCAACAGTCATGGTTTTCGGCTCTGATCTGCAGCTGGAAACATGCTACGGCGTCGTAGCTCTACCTTATCTTCTCTTCACCAAAACTGTCTATCTGCTAAACTGGCGGCTTCTTCTGTAGCTGCGGGACCCTGCTCCAACAGTCCCCTAACACTTACTTGTGGCTCATCCCCTAGCCATTACCAGCGGGCTTCTGCTGTAGCTTCTCCTTGGCTTCCTGCGAAGTCCGTTGAAACTTATCCCGAAGTCCTGAGACTTCGTTCTGCATAGCTTCGACACGTTATTTTTAGTTTCTGTAACTTAGTTCGATGGGTTCTCTTATCTTTACTTCCCTTAGTTATGCTCTCTCTCTCGTCGCTCCTGAGACCTTTTAAAGATCTCCAGGTCTTGAGAAGTCTTCCACAGATATCCTTTCCTTTTTATCTGGGTTAGAACTTTTATCACAAGGAAAATCTGTATCTTCCAGCATTCTCAAACATTTCATTCAGTCTGGAGCCTACGTATGCGAAAGGTATACAAACCAGGAATTTCATTTCGAGAACAAGCCTTTGTTTGCATCTTGAAGTTTTGCTTATTCGGTTTGTTTTCCCTTTCACTTTTCTTCTCAGTAACTCGCTCCAGGTATTTACGCTACTTGGGTTCCACATATTTTCATTCCTGACCTTTGGAACCTCTTGTTCTTTTCTTAGCTGATGAGATAGGTAATATTCCTTCTCCCATTGCTTTCTTTTTCTCATTTTTACTTTCTTCCTAGCGGGAGATTTCTTCTCATCATTCCGCTGCTCTGCTTTCTTATCTTCAATGATTGGCTTGGCTTTCTTCTTCTCTTCAGAAGGGGTTTTGATGACATCTTCTATATCCTTTGCTTGACTCCTCATCCTTGGAAATTGTCTTACCTGTGATATTCCTAATTTCACAACCCTGTGCGGCATCGTCATAGCAGACATACGGCCACCAGGGTCGAAACGTCTCAGCATGTCTTCTAAAGGTTCCTCCTCAGACAGAACCCACTCGGTGTAAAACGTTGGATGTGCAATGGCTGCAATTTTTGGAAATCACAGCACTCTGTAACGGGATTAGTTCTTCATAGGGAAATTGATCGATGCACTCTATAACTCTTGGATCTTGAATTCTTGCAAATGTAACCCTCTCGAATGAATAATTTCTGCTTTTATGGCGAAGACTATAATCCCGGATTCAACGGTCATCTAGACTGAACCCGTCGATCGTATTAATTGCTTGGACGAGACCACTCCCGTCATCCGATCCTCAATAAATGCTGAAATCCAATCAAATTTCCCTCGGAGTGTGTGTGTATAGGTTCTGGTCTCATTGAAGATTTACCAAATTTGGAAAAATTGATTACACTGCTGCCAAATCCACGGTAAGATATACCAGTCATTTCTTCATTAACTGCCTGTCAGAAGGCGACTTGACTAGCCCTCTATTTCTTTGCAAAAGTGGGTACATGGCACGGGGAGACATCGCCTTGCTGTGATGCAACACCGCATCCTCTGCTTAAAACAAACTTAACCACTTTTTTTTTTTTTTACAAGCCACTGATGACTTGCGCAAAATGAACCGTCCTTATGCAATTCCTCGTACTTAGAATACCTACCGGTGTAGACCAATTCCAGGTGCGATGCCTCCTTTCAACTACACTAGACATCTGCACCTCTTGCGACTCTGAGTTAGGGTTGAGAGGTGGGGTGTCTGTCACTATAAATCTTGAGCCTACTGCCATTGATCAATGTGGGAAGAAGCTCCCCATCCAGTTTGCTGAGCTGAAAGGCACCTCCCTCTGTAACTTGCTGTATCTGATATGGCCCCAGCCAATGCATCTTAAACTTTCCTTGAAAGTTAATAAACTTACTGTCATAGAGGAGTACTAGGACTCCGATCTGAAAGGTCTTACTCTTAATGTGTCTGTCATGCCAAGCTTTTTCTCGTGCCTTCTGCACTTTTTGATGGAAGCCGGCGATAAATCTGTCTTCCTCTAAGGCAAGCAACTATGCTAGCCTTTCATCCACTGTGTCTGTATCAGCCATGCCAGTGATCTGAGCTATTCTTAAACTAGGAATAATATACTCCATGGGGATAACAGCCTCCTTTCCATACACCAAACTGAAAGGTGTATGTCCTGTAAGTTTCTTGCATGTAGTCCTATACGCCCATAATACAGCGTTAACTCTGAGGTCCCAATCATTCCTTTGGCTGTTGCAGATATTTGTAAGGCATTTTCTAAAATCTTGTTAAAGGCCTCCACTATACCATTAGCCTGTGGGTGGTAGGGAGTGCTCTTATGGTGCTAAATCTGAAATTATTCTGTCAAGGCCTCAATAGTGTGGTTTAAGAAGTGTGTACCTTGATCACTCATCAAAACTACTGGGCATCCAAATCTGCTGATGATGTTTTCAAAATGAAACTGTGCGGCTGTAGTAGCATCACAATTTCTTACTGCTTTGGCCTCTGCCTACTTGGTGAGGTACTCTATGCCAGTGATGATATATCTCGCACCAGTGCGTTTTCCTGGTGGGTTGATAGGACCCACAAAGTCTATAGGCCACTTTTCAAATGCAAGCCACGTGACTTGTGGTCGCAGCAGCATTTCATCTCGTCGCGAGGGTTTTCCTACCCTCTGGCAGATATCACAGCATCTGCAAAAGTCCTTAGTGTCCTTGTGCAATGTAGGCCACCATAATCCTGCAGCTAGGATTTTCTGCGCAGTCGGCTTTCCTGCGAAATGACCTCCTGCGGTTCCTGAATGTGCCTCTCTGATGATAACATCTTTTTCATGCGGCATCACACATCTATGCAGGACTTCATCTGGACCTAACTTGTATAATTGTCCTGCGATCAGGGTGAAGTCTGCTGCTTTAACAACTAACTGCTTCTTTTGATGCTTAGTAAACTCATCAGGTGCTAATCTTGTAGTGAGAAAGTGAATGATATAAGCATAGTAGTTGTCTCTGATCTGGATAGAAAACAACTACGCATCCGGTAAATTGTCCTCTAGGTTACTCGGCTCTTCTCCTGAGTCTATCCTTGACAGATGATTAGGTCCAACGTTCAATCTTCCTGGTTTCACAATGATTTCAAAATCATACTCCTGAAAGAGGAGTAACCATCTGCAGATTCTCCCCCCTAACACTGGCTTATTGACCAGATACTTCAATGCGGAATGGTCAGTAAACATCTTGAACGAGGCACCCAATAGGTAGTGCCTGAACTTCTGTAGCGCATACACCATAACTAAGCCTTCTCTTTTTGTCATGGTGTAGTTATTTTCTACTGTTGATAGCTTTCTACTGGAGTATGCGATAGGATGATCAATATCCCCTTCTCCTGGTTGTGTTAAAATAAACCCTAGTGCAATGCCCGATGCATCCACATGTACATGAAACGTCTTAGTCCAGTCTGGAAATACTAAGATGGGTGCTGTAACCATATTATATTTAAGTGTGTCTAGACTCTACTGGAATTCCTCATTCCATAGGAATTTTATATCTTTCTTTAACAATTTCTCCATCGGTGCTGTGATCTTTGCGTATCCCTTGATGAATTTTCTGTAGTACCCGGTATGACCAAGTACTGTTCTCAATTGTTTGACTGAGTTGGGTGCTGGAAGATTTACGATGATGGCAATCTTTATGGGATCTACCATCAAGCCTTGTCTGCAAACAATGTGACCCAACAAAATACCAAATGGCGCACATAATATACATTTTTTCAAGTTCAGAGAAATATGGTACTGCCTACATTTCTCTAACATCAGTCTTAAATCTCCTATGTGCTTGTCAATTAATCCAAATACAGTCCAATCATCAAAATAAACTTCTAGGAATTTATGGATGTATTCTTTAAACACATCAACTACTACTCTAGAAAATATAGCTGGTGCATTATTAAGACCAAAGGGCATTACCGTATACTGGAATGAGCCCCATTCTGTTGCAAAGGTGGTCTTGGATCGATCTTCTGGATGGATTCTGATCTGGTGATAGCCTGAAAAGCCATCAGTGAAGGAGTTGACCTCCTGTCCTCCGATGTTGTCTAACACTTCATCAGTGAACAGTGTCGAAAATGGATCATGAAGCGATGCATCGTTGAGTTTACGCAGATCGACATAGATCCTGATGTCTCCTTTAGTTTTATTTTCTTGTATGACCATGGGACTAACCCATTTTCTCTCTTCTACGGGCTCGATGATGTCTGCTGCTAGCATCTTATCGATCTCATCCTTAACTTTTTCTTTGTAGCGCGGATTTAATCTATATGGATGCTGCTTGACTAGTTGAGCATCCTCCTTCAATGGTATCCTCATTACTCCCAGGTCTCTAACTATTCCCTTCATCTCTGTGAACTTGGTGGGAAATAGGTCCTGATAGTCATGTATCAAGTCTGCAATCTGTCCGACTGTTTCATCGTTCCAATAGTCTCCAATAGAGGCAAACTTTGGTTTTGTGTCTGTGCCGATATTGATGTTTTTAATCTTGATGGGCTCTGTGATTGCTGGAATTTATAACTGTGGTCCCTCAACATCGCGAGTCCCTTCTGACTCCAGAATGTTGGTGTTGCGAGGATCCTCATCCTCTTTCTCTAGTTCTACTTCAAAGTTATAGCACTCAAGCGCATCTTTTAACTGGATGACCCACTCAGGTTGAGTCTGTACTGATAAGGTACAATCCTCAAATATCTTGATCTTTATTATATCTAGGGCCTGGTCAACACTTGGGTACTCATATTCAAAAGTGAAGGTGAGTAGAAAGTTTTCTATCATAAGTGGCCATGTAGTTGTTCCCTTGCGCAGTTCAGTCTCTGTGTACCAGTTCCTTGGAATTGTGTCCAAAGTGTGACGGGCATGCTTTTGTGTCATGTTTCAGCTTGCACAACTGACACACTTCTATCTTGTCCAGTGGGAACTCCTTTAGAGGGTGGTTCTTTCTACATCGAGGATAGAAAACTCCCAGTGTGATATCCTCCACTGCTTGTTTTTGCTTTTCCCTCAGGACATCTATTTCTGAGGAGATAGAGTTCATCATTTTTGTTTTAAAAATTTCAAGGAGATTGCCTATCTCTACACAGGTGGCTCCTCCATTAGATGACTTCTGAGTTCTGTCGAAGACATCACGTTCTAATTTGTCCCACTTGTCTTGCTTGTTATTCTTGGAATATCCCTTGGAGTACCTTTTACATAGTTCCACAATTTTCTCGAAAGGCTCCTTGGAGATATCCCCCTTTCCTAACAGGTTTAACATATCTAGGAAATCATCGCTAATCCCACAAAGCGGGATTATCTTGAGCACATCTAACCCCATATTATTTTGTCCAGCTCTTTGCACATTATATAAAAGCATCTCAACCAAATCTTCCAGACGTTTGTCCTCCTTCTGTACCATTTTAAACAATTCTTCTCTCTTGTCCTTGGTGTTGCAATATTCTTGATATTTCTCCAGGAACACCTGTTTCATTCTGTCCCAATTAGTAATAGTTTCACCTCCTAGTCTCATGAACCAGCATAATGCATTGTCCTTCAGAGTGGCAGGGAAGAGATTCAGCTTCTGTGCATTGGTGGTGTAGTCATAGCTGCGACAGATGATATCAAATTCGAAAAGAAATTCATCTGGATCCTTTGACGCTTTTCCATGAAAGTGAGGCAACACCGATGTCAATATATTTTTCATAGGGTCTGTCCCTTTCGGTTGCTAAATTGGGAACTGAAGTGTAGCCATCATCCCTTCAGGCAGGGAATGACCTTCATGGTGGTGATTTTCTCCCATTGCCTCTTCCTCGTCAGATTCGTGTCTGTTACTCATTTCTTCTTATGTTATCTCCTCTTCATTCTTCTCTTTGTTCTTCCACTGATCAACGAATTTATGATGGAACTGTGTCCACTCTTCTTTAGTTACAACCTTCCCGTTAATGTGATAGATCAGATCTTGATCAGTAGATCATGCAGTACTGACTCTATCTTCTTCTGCAGGGATATTCAAGGGTGTTGCATCTGCTCGCGTGTTCTCCACTGTAGAGACCGACCCTGGCACTCCAGGATTGGCAGGGATTCTTTTGATAGGTGTTTCCTGATAGCAAGCCCTGGTATAATAATTGGTTCTATTAACCAGATCGTCAATGAATGTCCTTCTCCCCAATTCTGGACCTCACCCACGACCTCGACCACCTGCACTGTTAGTATTTGGTGGGGTTTTGGGATTTGTAAGATGGTTAGCTTTACCCTTCTTATATTCATGCAACCCAAATCATTCCAATAGAAAAATTGAATAAGACTGAATAGAAATAATTACAGGATGCGACTATGATAGTGTTTAATACTTATACTCCCCAGCAACGACACCAAAATGTTGGGCACCCGATATGCAAGTTAATTACAGCTAACATACAGAGCGTTCAATATTTATTGTCAACCCAGGGAACTCTTTTATTTCAAGGATAGCATGCACTGTATATGCTTAAACACTAATTTTCTATAAATAAACAATCCTATTCTTTGTTTAGCTATGTTCATCCCATGAATCCACTTAATCTAGTTTACCTTCTAAGGAATAAAACCACAATTACCTTCTACCGTTCTTAATCTAGAATTGAAAGATTCATGAAATCACATCTAGATTAATTTTTGCAGAAAATGGAGTCCTGTTTACTAAATCATCTAATGATTTACCCAACTATCTTGATCTGATTATTCTAGAAATCCAAAAGACATGAATTGAGTTCAGCTAGTCTAGGAATTCAGAGTACAGGAATTGAGTTCAACTATTCTATGAATTCAAAGTACATGAATGAAATTATGCAACCATAAAAGCAAGGAACAAACTATAAGGATTTATAGAAACAAAATTAAAATATCTAAGGATGAACAAAGATGTTATAGCTGCCACGCAGTTGCATAAGGAAAAATTACCTACACAGTCGACTGTCACACCATGCCACTACAACTTTCCAAGAGATGCAATTAATAACACACTGTAAATCCACAACTGTTACAGCTTCCTATGAAGAAATGAAATGAATTTCGTTGTGTTTCCAAGGTTTAACATAATTGTCATTAATGTTTTCACAATTCTCTATTGATTATGTGTCCTCCATGCAAATAGGAAAAAATAATGTTAGCTTCCTACTATCAAATGAAAACACATTTTGGAAGGTTTTTGTTTTGATTGAGTGTAAATATCGAGTTCCATGAATAGTGCTAGCATCATATGGGATTGATCTGTCTAAATATTGGATTCTAATATGCCAAGAAAACCTATCCAACATAAACAATTTTACATGTACATGTGAATAAAATGTTAGTAGATGTACATATTAAAGTCATTCTAAGTTGAATAATTCTATTTTGAAAACAAAGTTCATATGTAATGTCCCCAAAAATTGAATTTTTTATTATTTTTATAGGCTAGTGAAAACTACCCCAAAGGGGATCATTATTACTCGTGCAGAATTACACATGCTACTTATACTTTCAATCTCTTCAGAAACTTTCCATACTGTCTTGTTAATCTCTTATCCATGCAGTGATTATTATTTCATTTACTTCTTATGTCTTAATTCTGTTATTTAAACTATTTATACATCCTAGTTATTAATGTCGGTGAATTAATGAATTGTATAGATCATTGCTTTACTCCTCCACATGTGTACTTTGTTTATTTAATAAAAACTAACTTAACTTTGTTGATGGGAACTAAGTGGTGGAATGGCGGAACTCGTTCTCCCATGACGATCTGAGAGGGAAGATTATTCTTCATTATGAAGGATTACTTAGTTCATTCGAACTAAGGCACCTTATTTATTGACTTACAGGTTTCTTTTGTGAGATCAGGATTATTTGGTTACTTGAAGCANGGTAAGATTATTCTTCATTATGAAGGATTACTTAGTTCATTCGAACTAAGGCACCTTATTTATTGACTTACAGGTTTCTTTTGTGAGATCAGGATTATTTGGTTACTTGAAGCAATTTAGTTCCTAGTTATACTTCCAGTTCCACCTTGCACTTTTATTACTGTTCCATTTTACGACTCCGGTAAGACCTATGTTCATTAATTATCTTTCTTATATAATTAACTAGATGCTGTGAATTAACTTACCGTCCTTACCATTATTAATTATCTATCTCTTGGTTAATTAATTACACTTCTCTTGTTTCTATTTTGCAGGTCTTCCTTGGTTACGAGTTTGGAAACTTAAGCTTGTTATTCCTAGTGCGGGCATCATGGAATACTACGTTTTCCATGATTCCTAAATACTACAAAACCTAGACTAAAGACTTATGCACAAATGCTACCTATATGAACTAGCAAAGAGCATGTAATAACATAATACTTTGATGCTAAGGAGATGACATTGTAAAGACTATACAATAGTGTTAAGGTCTGCACATACTTTAAAGTTGGGAGACTATGGTATAAATACCATGTCATTAGTATTATGTCTGCGCTGACATTAGAAGGTGGAAAAACTATAGGGTATAGTGTGCACCATGAAATAATAGGGTTTAAACTTATGACTTGGTTGATATGTATTGTAACAATGATTCATAAACTATGGTGAGGGTTTATGAATGCGTTAATGGCCACCAGCTAGTGCCATTAATTCCATCAGTATGTGTGAAAAATCTTGGCAAAGGATTTGGGCATTCGCTGTTTGTGCATTATGTGGTTTTGGCATTGGAGTCTCATGTGGCTTCTGCACAGTTTGAGAAGGGAGGCGACCTCCATCGATTTGTAGCTAAGCTAACCACCAGGCTCTGTGTAAACACATTGTTTCGTTGTTTTATCCATGGCATGTTCATGCTTCTCATGCCATTGTTGATTTGATTGTAGGTGAAAACGAAGGCGCTCTGGGGTTTGCACAGAGCTACGCTTTCGATTTGGGGTTGCTACTTCATGGCCATGGTAAGCCTGCTAGCAAGATCTTACTTGCCTCCTCTCATTCTAGGAATTTTTGAGATGGGATTCTTTACAGGGTTGGGATTTTAGATGGCACTTAATGACTCTTCCTTCGGGGTTTGTAATGTAGCTTGCTATGGGTTTTGAATCTCGTTGGGAGGTTTGGCATTTTGAGCCGTGGCTGCACCATTACTTGTAATGGTGCCATATCTCACAGCTTTCCATTTAACATTATTAATACATTGACTATTGTAAAATAGGATTCGTGCCTTACTATGTAAATATACAGTGCGTTGGATTTTATTTGAAGACTATAATGTGTTTTGGTATAAGATGCATACGATTTTCGTTCAACATTTTTAATAGATTATACTGTGTAAATTCAGGACTGTGTTGTTATTTTAATGTTGTGTTTAAAATGTTGACTTGTTGGGTTTGATTGTTCCTTTAAGACTGTAGAATTTACTCTGTGTATAATTGTAACAGTTTGGGTTTTGGAAGTATGCACAACACTCCGTTTATATTGTTTGTAATTTATGTTTGGGAAATCTTCTAGAGATTGGGGCGTTATACCATGGGATGCACCATTATTGCAATGGTGTCGTAGCCCATTGGCTTGCCACTGTAAGCCTTGTTTTAGCGTTAATGGAAACTGTGTATTATACAGAGTGTTGTAATTTGGTGTTAATGGTTCAGCATGGGTGCAGGCCATGCCATGAATGGCATGTGCCTCTCCCAATGAGTGCGATAGCTTAGTTGGCATTTTAATATGTAATTTGTTATTTAAAAAGATATTGCTGTAACATCTAGGGTTATGGAAAATGCACAATATCATTTTGGTTATTGTAGCATGACTGTGTGATTGGATTTGGAGACTTGGCCATGGCCAATGTGACTGGGTATACGACCTTCAGGATTTGGGCCTGGGCGATACCAAATTGTAAAACATCTTATATGTAATAATAGAAAGGATACTATGTATTAAGCTATGGATTTTGTTATGCATTTTGATTACAATAATGATTTATGTTAAGGTTATTATTATGTTGGCCTTGGGTCATGAACATCCATGGGGTTCGATGTCGCAACCTCTGTTGGCATAAGATAGGGTTTTCTTCTTAAGAGGAATGATTCCTTGTTTAAATAAGAACTATAGAGATGTTTTTAATGTGGAGTATAATTTTGCTTATGAATTATATTTGTAACCCATAAGGGTCGATACCACAACCTCTGTTTATTAATACAGAACTATATGAATTGTTTACTTAGTAAAATCATAGGTGGATGTTTATGATGAATATTATATGGGACCTTTAAAGATATAATGCATGTGATTTATGGTATTTTATTATAGATGTTAAGACTGTAGGTTTTATGGCAGAGTCTTGATAAGGACCACATGGATGGTCACGATATCCCTCTGATTAATTATAATGTGTGTTTCCAGTTATGTAAAGTATTTTGTTTTAATGATTATGTGAAACAAACCTTGGAATGTATTTAATAATTTGATTAGCTTGTTTATTATATGAAATTTGTTCTTAGTAGATCTAGTTTATAATATATACTTGTTATTAGTTAGCATAATTAATATTTTAATTAATTACTACTGAACTAGTTTGTTTAAAGCTTAGGGCAAGCCTCTGCTGACAAATGGAACATGTTAGCAGGGTATTAAATATAGAGAACAAAGTATAAACGTAATACTACGATCAAAAACTAGTTAATACAAGAACATTTATGAAAGATACAAAACCTGAACATAAACAACATATAATAAAAATTCTCTAGCCTATGATTAGTAAATTACAAATAGAAACCCTAGAATATTGTTAACCATAAAACTTGACCATTAGGGTTATAAATTACATTGCAGCCATTACTTAACATAAACAATAATGAATCTTTAGGAAATAAATGGAATAGGCCTTCAAGGGTTTCATACCTGAATTTTAATCTTTGTCAATGGCTGCACCTGGACACTTAAATAACCAACATTAACAATTCAATGCAGATATGACCTTTGTTTGATAACCAAATCACTTGGGAACTACCACGTTCCACCCAACCATGACCCGAAACCATTCCTGGTTTAAATCACGATCCCCCCAATCTATACTCCAACATGCAAGTAGCTTAGATCTCCTAAGGTAGGGTTTCCTAACTGGTAATCAGTTTTGAATAAATCCTCTTTTCCTTGTAGGAAATGTTCTCCAAGAAAACACTTGAGAGAAAAAATGGGTAGAATAATAATTCTCCTATATAAAAATCAGAACCCCCAAGCCTTTGCTTGGCTTGAGTCTTTATAAAAAAACTTTTCAGTCAAAGGGGCTGTTAAATCAAGAAATCCTTGATTTCTTGATTTAATCATTTTTTAATTAATGAGGTAATTTTTCCAATACTTAGCTTATGAACTTTTAACTAGTTCGTAGTTAATCTTTCATAGCTATTTCACTATTTATTAAACCTTTAATAATAAATAATAATTGGTGGAGCTTCTCTTCTTTCTTTATTCAATTATATAATTAATCATAATTAATTCTTTATACATACTATGTATAAAATACATAGTATTATAATACTTGTTAGCATTTGTCTTTGGCCATCATGCATTATGATCCCTAGACTTAATGACACTTCTTCATGAAGGTCAAGTAGATAAATGGCTTAGGTATACTAGGCTAGGAAACTCTAAAAATCCTTGCATGTTGGATTTCCCTTGTATAATGTGGTAGTTCTTTAATACTTGATGAGAATACAAGAATTCAAAATTTCATTTAATCACTTAAAAATAAGTATGATGAGATCAATATTATTCTCGAGTCGTTTTCATTAAGAGGTGATTTTAATCTTTTTAGTAACCCCTAGTGCTTACTAGAGCCAATACTCAACGCTTATAATAGGGAGTTACAAACATAGTGCAATTCCAGAGCTCTCCCTCAACACTAAATTCTAGGATGTACTTGTAGGATACACCTAGGGATACAATGGACAAGGATCCAATGCTCCAGAGCTTACGCTCAAAATAAACATGGAATGCTCCAGAGCTTATGCCCAACATTTCCAATTATATTTTCATGTGTTCCAGAGCTTTATGCTCAACACAAATGTAAGTACTCATGTTCTCCAGAGCCTCTCACTCACAAAAAAAATATCATCGATCATGTGCTTCAAGGTCCATACCCAACACAAAACATTTCATCAATCATGTGCTTCAAGGTCCACCCCCAACACAACCAACATATATATAGATATACATCATCAACAATTGGCTTACTCCCAATATACAAAGCAAATCATCATGTTCATATGCAGTGGGGTCTTTGACCCAATATAAAAATAAAACATCAATATAATTGTCATGATGAATAGGTTCATGCCTATAAATGGTAGGTCCAAAATTTAGGATATTACATCCCTCCCCTCTTAGTACAATATCGTCCCTACTGTTCTAGGGAATCTGGATGATATCATGAAACAAGGCAGGGTAATCCTTTCTCATGGTGGCCTCATTCTCCCAGGTAGCCTCATCTACCTCAAAGTTATTCCACTTCACTTTCAATTGGACTACAATGCACTTTCGAAGATACACTTCTCTCTTGTCCAATATATGCAAAGGATCAGGGAAAAATTCCCCCTTAGGTTCCACCTGTAATAATGACCAATCAATGACATGCTTAGTGTCATAAATATATTTCTTTAATAAGGATGCATGGAAAACATTATGAACTCTTATGTGCACAGGTAATGCTAGTTCATAAGCCACTAGTCCTTTCTTGGCCAGAATTTCAAAAGGTCCACAAAATCTGGGTGCTAGCTTACCACACCTACCCAAGCTCAATGAGCTCTGTTTTGCTTTCACTTTCAAGTAGACATGCTAACCTACTTGATAGTATTTATATTTTCTTTTCTTATCTGCATAACTTTTTCAGCAATCTTGTGCCTCTTTAAGGTTTCCCTGGACCTTGGTAACTAACTATTCTAAGTCCAATAATAGGTCAAGCCCTAACATGAGTTGATCCATCAGACTGTCCCAAGTAACTGGGGTCCTAGACTTCCGTCCATAGAGTACCTCGAAAGGACTCATCTTGGTGGAAGCTAGATACCCATTGTTATATGCAAACTCTACAAGGTACAGATAATCCTCTCACTTGGTGGGGTTGTTCATGACATACATTTGAAGGATGTCTTCAACAATTTGGTTTACAATTTCAGTTTGACCATCCGTCTGTGGGTGATAAGCAGTGCTAAAGTTCAACTATGTCTCTAATCTAGAGAATAAAGATCTCCAAAAGTTTCTTGTAAACTTAACATCTCGATTTGAGATAATTGCTTTGGGTATCCCATGCAATATAAATATCTCCTTTAGGAAGATATCGACAATGTTCATGGCCTTGTAGGTCGATTTTACGGGGATGAAATGTACTGCCTTTGAAATCTTATGAATGACTACGAAGATGGAATCATTTTGCTTCTTGATTTTCGGTAATCCAGTAATAAAATCCATACTGATAAGCTCCCACTTACATTCAAGAATGGGAAATGGTTGTAGCAATCCTGAAGGATGTTGGTGCTCAGCTTTAGCTAGCAGGAATTCCTGACATTTTGCAATAAACATTGCAATGCCGCCCTTTAACTTAGGCTAGAAAAAGTGTCTCTTGACGGCATATGTCACCTTTTGATATCTCGGGTGCCCCGAGTAGGGTGACCTATGAAATTCTGTGAGGATATTGGACCGAATGTCCCCTCCATCTGGAACATACAATCTATCCTTGGACCATAGTAGTCTGGAGTCATCCATCTTGTATTCCTTCTGTTGTTGAAACAACTGGTCCTCTTGGACCTTCTTGAGGATTTCCACATAGAACGGGTCAACCTTGTTGGCCATTATAATATTCTCTAGCAAATAAGCATTAGTTTGACTCAGGATCACCTCATATATCATATGAGTTCATCGATTCAAAGCATCGACAACCTTGTTCTCTTTGCCCTTAATATGATTTAGTTCAAAGTGATACTCACTCAGGAAAACCAACCATCTGGGTTGTCTTGCATTCAGATCAGGTTGATCGAACAAATATTTTAGACTCATATTGTCCGTGTTTAGAAGGAAATTCCTCTGCATGAGGTAGTGCCTCCACATCTTTAGAGTGTGGATAATGGCCGCTAGCTCAAGATCATGCATGGGATAATTTTGCTCATGCTCTTTTAATTTCCATGATTCATAACAGATCGCATGATCGTTTTGCAAGAGGACTCCTCCAAGTCCTTCCTTGCTTGCATCCATGCATACAACAAAATCCCCATAGGGATCCGCAATCTGCAACACTGGTGCGGTCATTAAATGCTGCTTAATCTCTTGAAAATTTTCTTCACACTTATTAGTCCATAAGAACTTGTTCGCTTTCTTCTACAAATACATCATGGGGCAAGCGATTCTTAAGAAGTTCTCAATGGAATTTAAATAATACCTGGATAAACCCAAAAAGGACCTAATTTCAGTGACAGTAGTTCGGGTAGGCCAATCCTTAATAGCTCAAATCTTTTCTGGGTCCATAGGTATTCCAGCCTTGGATATGATGTGACCTAGGTACTGTATTTGTGGTTTGTAAAAATCACATTTACTAAACTTAGCATAGAGCTGGTGTTCTCTCAACACTCGAAGTACTATGCGAAGATGTTCTTTGTGTTCCTTTTTATTCTTGGAATAAACTAGAATGTCGTCAATAAAGACTAGTACAAACTTATCCAGATATTTATTGAATATGTTGTTCATCATACACATAAAGTTTGCGGGTGCATTGGCCAACCCGAACGACATCACTACAAACTCGTAGTGCCCGTACCTCGTATGAAAGGAATTCTTGGGAATATCTTTGTCTTGGATCAGTACTTGATGGTACCCGGATCACAAGTCAATCTTCGAAAATATTTTGGCTCTTCCCACTTGGTTGAACAAACCATCGATCCTAGGGAGCGGGTAATGGTTATTTATAGTCATTTTGTTCAACTGCCGGTAATCAATGCACATCCGAATTGTGCCATCCTTCTTCTTTATGAAAAAAATCGGTGCTCCCCAAGGGGACACACTAGGTTAGATATGCCCTTTCTCTATTAAATCCTACAACTGCAGTTTGAGTTCCACCAATTCTGGTGCAATCATGCGGTAAGGAGCTTTGGAGGTCGGAACTAATTCTGGGGTCAGTTCGATGGAAAAGTCTAGGTCTCATTTCGGAGGTAATCCAAGGATTTCCTCAGGAAACACATCCTTGAATTCTTCAAGAATGGGAAATTCTTCTATGCATTGTTCTCTATTAGACTCTACATCCTAGATGTTCACTGCAAACAACTTGCATCCCTTCCTAACACACTTCTTTGCTTGTAAGGTAGAGATTTGTCTTACTGAAACTTTTTTTCGATTGCATTGAACCTTCACTTGGTTCCCTTGGCTATCAGTACACAAGATATAATTATGTAGACAATCGAGCATGACATGGTGCTGTTCCAACCAGTCCATGTCAATAAGAATATCATATGATCCTAAAGGTAGGATGTTCAGGTTTACCTTAGTAAGGAAACCATTCAAGTTTACTTCAAATTCTTTAACAATTTCTGAAACCTTCTGTTTCATACTGGTGGCTAAGTGTACCAACCAAGGTTTAACGTGCTTTACTTTTCCTAACTTGCATAAATCAACAATCTTAGGTGAAACATAGCTTCGACAAGCACTGGGATCAATAAGTATTGAAACAGAGGTGTTGAAGATCTTACCTTCAATTTCTACAAGTGTAGCTTGATGGTCCGCTTGTCGGCCATATAATGCTACATATATTCACAGGGTTCCCGATATATCCTCAATGGTAGGTTCTTCTTGCAGGTTATGCAAGACTCCATTGTTCTTGTTCTTACATTCTTGGGCATAACACGGCCCGTTGCACTTCCAACACTTGATCGTTAAAGGGGTAGCATTGGCTCCTCTCGCCACTTGCTTATTACCATTAGGAGTTGGTACATAAGGCTTCATACCACTTTTGTTGAAGTTCTTGTTCGCTTGAAAGCTATTATTTTTCTTTCTATAAGGCTGTCAATTTGACCCAGGCTTGCGATTATCATAAAAGTTTCTAGAATTTTCTCTGTTTCAGTTCTGCTTTTCTTACCATAACTACCCATGCTCATAGCAGAGTCGATCCTTGTGTAGTGAAGTATCCAGAGTCTTTTCCATGTCAAATTCTATCCTATCCCAAAAACTAGGAGGAATACATCCTAGGAACTACTGGATCTTCACCTTCTCTTCTTTGATATACCGTACATAATGCAGCAGATCTAGAAATCTGTTTATAAATGTGTCATAGTCATGGACCCCATGCGTAGTTCATGGAACTCTTTTACCTTGCGGTCAAAGAACCTTCCTGACATGTTTTTTTCTTGGAAAATATTTTGGAAGTTTTCCCAACTTATTTCTCGCAGCTCATCTTTCTTTGTGTGCTTTAAATATTTCCACCATCTTGCTGCCTTACCATTCAGGTTGTAGATGGCAAGCCTATCCTGCATCACACTTGAATAGTTATGAACCTGAAAATACTTACTCATTCCTAGCAACCATTCTTCAGCCTTTTCTCCCGTAATTACTTCACCTTCATAGGTCAGGGATATTTTTTTTTGAAACTCACCCTAAATATTGTCATCATTTCTTTGCCTCTTTCTCTATGGATAAAGTGAGTCATCACTAGTAGGACTATGATGATATCCTTTAGTTTCTTCAGGCATACCTTATTTTTTTCTTCTCTTGGGCTCCTGGCCTACTCATGGTATGGTTCTCTTTTGGATCTGTTGGTGGAATGGGTAGGCTTACCTTGTGGGCTCCCTCTCATCATGTTACGCAATAATGCTTCATTTATAGCTTGCTACTCCTTTATTTTATTTAGACTATCTTCTCTGAAACTTTTCAATTCAGCTTGAAGTCTGTGCAAAGTTTTCAGCACATCAGAGTTTATCTTGACCACCAAGTTTGCTTCTGGGGTGGGGGTGGTCATTTCTTCCAGCTGACTGTTTTCTTCCTCAGTATTCATAAACTGAATAGCGTTGCAAAATTTTTCCTGAAACAAAAAATAATTTAATAGTAGCAAAAATTTCTGTTAGTAACAAAAATGTGACTTATCCTACTTTATTTTTTCTACGTGAATGCCCTGTGCACCCATAAGTCTCTCAGTATTGAAACTGGGCTCTGATACCATTTCTAATGTCCCCAAAAATTGAAAAAAAAAATTATAGGCTAGTGAAAAATACTCCAAAGGGGATCATTATTACTCGTGCGAAATTACACGTGCTACTTATACTTTTGATCTCTTCAGAAACTTACCATACTGTCTTGTTAATCTCTTATCCATTCAGTGATTATTAGTTCGTTTACTTCTTATGTCTTAATTTTGTTATTTAAACTATTTATACATCTTAGTTATTACTGTCGGTGAAATAATGAATTGTATAGATCATTGTTTTACTCCTGCACATGTGTACTTTGTTTATTTAATAAAAACTAACTTAACTTTGTTAATGGGAACAAAATGGTGGAGTGACGAGACTTGTTCTCCCATGACGATTTGAGAGGTAAGGTCATTCTTCATTATGTAGGATTACTTAGTTGATTCAAACTAAGGAACCTCATTTATTGACTTACTGGTTACTTTTAGGACATTAGGATTATTTGGTTACTTGAAGCAATTCAGTTCCTAGCTATACTTCCAGTTCTAACTTGCACTTTTATTACTATTCCATTTTACGACTCAGGTAAGCCCTATGTTCGTTAATTATCTTTCTTAGTTAATTAACTAGATGTTGTGAATTAACTAACTGTCCTTACGATTATTAATTATCTATCTCTTGGTTAATTAATTACACTTCTCTTGTTTTTTTTTTGCAGGTCTACCTTGGTTACAAGTTTGGAAACTTAAGCTTGTTCTTCCTAGCGAGGGCATCATGGAATGCTACGTTTTCCATGATTCCCAAGTACTACAAAACCTAGACTAAATACTTATGCACAAACACTACCTATATGAACTAGAAAAGGGCATGTAATAACATAATCCTTTGATGCTAAGGTGATGACATTGTAAACACTATACAATAGTGTTAAGGTCTGCACATACTTTAAAGTTGGGAGACTATGGTATAAAAACCATGTCATTAGTATTATGTTTGCGCTAACATTAGAAGGTGGCGAAACTATAGGGTATAGTGTGCACCATGAAATAACAGGGTTTAAACATATGACTTGGTTGATATGTATTATAACGATGATTCATAAACTATGGTGAGGGTTTATGAATGCGTTAATGGCCACCAGATGGTGCCATTAATGCCATCAGGGTTTGTGAAAATGCTTGGCAAAGGATTTGGACATTCGTTGTTTGTGCATTATGTGGTTTTTACATTGGGGTTTCATGTGGCTTCTACGCAGTTGGAGAGGGGAGGTGACCTCCATCGATTTGCAGGTAAGCTAAACACCTGACTCTATGTAAACACATTGTTTCATTGTTTTATCCATGGCATGGTCATGCTTCTCATGCCATCATTGATTTGATTGCAGGTGAAAACGAAGGCGCTTCGAGGTTTTCATAGAGCTACGCTTTTGATTTGGGGTTGCTACTTGATGGCCATGGTAAGCCTACTAGTAATATCTTACTTGCCTCCTCTAATTCTGGGCATTTATGTGTTGGGATTCTTTATAGGGTTGGGGTTTTATATGGAACTTGAAAACTCTGCCTTCGGGGTTTGTAATGTATCTTTCTCTGGTTTTTGACTCTCGTTGGGAGGTTTGGAATTTTGAGCCGTGGTTGCACCATTACTTGTAATGGTGCCATAGCTCATAGCTTTCCATTTAACATTATTAATACGTTGACTGTTGTAAAAGAGGATTTGTGTTTTACTATGTAAATATATTGCGCGTTGAATTTTATGTGAAGACTGTAATGTGTTTTGGTACTAGATGCATACGATTTTCGTTCATTGATTTTAATAGATTATACTGTGTAAATTTGGGACCATGTAGTTATTTTATTGCTGTGTTTAAAATGTTGACTTCCTGGGTTCGATTGTGGCTGTAAGCCTATAGAATTTACTCTGTGTATAATTGTAACAGTTTGGGTTAATTGTAATAGTTTGGGTTTTGGAAGTATGCACATCACTTCGTTTATATTGTTTGTAATTTATGTTTGGGAAATATTCTAGAGCTTGGGGCATTATGCCATGGGATGCACCATTATTGCAATGGTGTCGTAGCCCATTGGCTTGCAACCGTAAGCTTTGTGTTAGCGTTAATGGAAACTGTGTATTATACAGAGTGTTGTAATTTGTTCTTAATGGTTCAACATGGGTATAGGCCATGCCATGAATGTCATGTGCCTCTCCCAATGACTGCAATAGCTTCGTTGGTATTTTAATATGTAATTTGTTATTTAAAAAAGCATGGCTGTAACAGCCAGGGTTATGGAAAACCGATGATATCGTTTTGGTTACTATAGCATGACTGTGTGATTATTATTGTGTGATTGGATTTGGAGACTTGGCTGTGGCCGGTGTGACTGGGTATACGACCTTCAATATTTGGGCCTGGGTGATACCAATTTGTAAAACATTTTATATGTAATAATATAAAGGATACTATGTATTAAGCTATGTATTTCTTTATGCATTTTGATTACAGTAATAATTTATGTTAAGTTTATTATTATGTTGGCCTTAGGTCATAGACATCCATGGGATTTGATGTTGCGACTTGTGTTGGCATAAGATAAGGCTTTCTTCTTAAGAGGAACTATTCCTTGTTTAAATAAGAACTATAGTAATGTTTTTAACGTGGAGTTTAATTTTGCTTATGAATTATATTTGTAACCCATAAGGGTCGATACCACGATCTCTGTTTATTAATACAGAGTTATATGAATTGTTTACTTGGTAAAATTATAGGTGGATGTTTATGATGAATATTATATGGGACCTTTAAAGATATAATGCATGTGATTTATGGTATTTTATTATAGATGTTAAGACTAAATGTTTTATGGCAAAGTCTTGATAAGGACGACATGGATGGTCACGATATCCCTTTGATTAATTATAATGTTTGTTTCCAATTATGTAAAGTATTTTGCATTAATGATTATGTGAAACAGACCTTGGAAGGTTTTTAATAATTTGATTAGCTTGTTTATTATATGAAATATGTTCTTAGTAGATCTAGTTTATAATATATATTTGTTATTAGTTAGCATAATTAATATTTTAATTAATTACTACAGAACTAGTTTCTTTAAAGCTTAGGGAAAGCCTCTGCTGACGAATGGCATATGTCAGTAGGGTATTAAATACATAGAACAAAGTATAAATGTGATACTAATATAAAAAACTAGTTGATATAGGAACATTTATGAAAGATACAAACCCTGAACATAAAAAACATACTATAAAAAATCTCCAGCCTATGATTAGTAAATTACAAATATAAACCCATGCAGATTGTTAACCATAAAACTTAACCATTAGGGTCAGAAATTACATTGTAGCCATTACTTAACATAAACAGTAATGAAGCTTTAGGAAAGAAATAGAATAGGCCTTCAAGGTTTTTATACCTGAATTTTAGTCTTCGTCAATGGCTACACTTGCACACTTAAATAACCAGCATTAACAATTCAATGGAGATCTGACCTCTGTTTGATGACCAAATCTCTTGGGAACTACCACGTTCCACCCAACCATGACCTGTAATTATTGCTAGTTTAAATCCGGATCCCCGTGAGCTAGACTCCAATGTGCAAGTAGCTTAGAGCTCCTAAGGTAGGGTTTCCTAACTGGTAATCAGTTCTGAATCAATCCTCTTTTCCTTGCAGGAAAAGTTCTCCAAGAAAACACTTGAGAGAAAAAATAGGTAGAATAATAATTCTCCTAGAGAAAAATCAGAACCCCCAAAACTTTGCTTGGCTTGAGTATTTATAGACAGTCTTTTTAGTCAAAGGGGCAGTTAAATCAAGAAATCCTTGATTTCTTGATTTAACCCTTTTTTAATTACTAGGTTAATTTTTCCAATACTTAACTTAGGAACTTTCAACTAGTTCCTAGTTAATCTTTCATAACTATTTCACTATGTATTAAACCTTTAATAATAAATAATAATTGGTGGAGCTTCTCTTCTTACTTTATTCAATTATATAATTAATCATAATTAATTATTTATATATACTATGTATAAAGTACATAGTATTATAATACTTGTTAGCATTTGTCTTTGGGCATCATGCATTATGATCCCTAGACTTAACGACACTTTTTCATGAAGGTCAAGTAGATAGATGGCTTAGGTCTACTAGGCTAGGTAACTATAAACATCCTTGCATGTTGGATTTCCCTCATATAACGTGGTAGTTATTCAGTAATTGATGAGAATACAAAAATTCAAAATTTCATTTAATCACTTAAAAATAAGTATGACGAGATCAATATTATTTTCAATTCGTTTTCAATCGGAGGTGATTTTAATCTTTTCAGTAACCCCTAGCGCTTACTAGATCCCATACTCAACGCTTATGATAGGGAGTTACAAACATAGTGCAATTCCAGAGCTCTCGCTCAACACTAAATTCTAGAATGTACTTGTACAATACACCTAGGGATACAATGGCCAAGGATCCGATGCTCTAGAGCTTATGCTCAACATCAACATAGAATGCTCGAGAGCTTATGCCCAACATTTTCCAATTATATTTTCATGTGTTTCAGAGCTTTATGCCCAACACAAATGTAAGGACTCATGTGCTCCAGATCCTCTTGCTCAACACAAAACATCTCATCGATCATGTGCTTCAGGGTCCATGCCCAACCAACATATATATATACATATATACCATCAACAATTGGCTTACACCCAATATAAAAAGCAAATCATCATGTTCATATGCAATGGGGTCTTTGAGCCAATATAAAAATAAAACATCAATATAATCATCATGATCAATAGGCTCATGCCTATAAATGGTAGGTCCAAAATTTAGGATATTACATCATACATATGCACATCTTTTGATTGTTGATTGTAATCATGGCTGAGATTTAAACGACACCATTGAACAACTTGATTAGCACACACAAATTGATTGGCAGAATGGTTCATTTGATACCTTCAAAGTCCTCATTTTACACACGCCCCATCACCATCGTGCTCCCCTTTTCCATGACCAGTTTCAAAAAAATTTCAATGATGTTTCATTTTTTTTTTTTATGAAGGCGACATAGCCAGAATAATGATCGTGAAGATTTAAATTTCCATGCACATACATTTAACCATATCCAATATTCATTCATTACAATTCCACGTGTTTTCAATGAACCATAAATAATATCAAAACAATGTTGTACATAATGTGTATCATGCGTGCGGTCATCGCTGATATAGAAATGGTATTCCTTGATCACATGTCAATTTTCATTTGTTCTTTCTATATCATCAACATTTTGTTGAGCATGTCTATATAGAACATGGAAAAATATATAAACTTGGTCAGAATGATAATATTCACTCTGTATTTCTTTTTTTCCTTCAAATGTGTAATTCTCTATGAAATCAATGACACAAAAAATAGTCCCCTGTGGAAAAACATCACGTGATTGTTTGAATTGCAGGTCTTGCCATTGTGCTCTATGTGAATTTTTTATGTATTTATAAATTTAATTTTCAAACTTCTTCAAAAACTCTGTAACACTGATTTTATCTTCTTGTAAATCTATTCTTTTCGAAAGAGCGTTTGAAGAACTTGTAGAGTTGTGGGAATATGTGACATATTCATATCTCTTCCAATCAACTATGATATTTGACAATGACTGATCGTTAATATCAATAGGATATTTATGGTGGAATAAAGATAGAGTTCCACAATTATCACATTTCTTTCCATCGACACATCATTTGTTGTAAAAAATATCGTGACTATCTCTTTCACATAGAATTTCGGATATAAAAGCACGAATTGTGGAAGGAGGTGAATTCAACCAAAATGTTTTATCAAACTGAAGGAATGTGTCATAATATAATGCAAAATCAACATGATAGCAACAACAACATGTGTCATGAATAGTGATAGGTCTAACATACCATGGATTATGTTGTACAAATGTATTGATTGACAAATTCAATTCACTGTGTTCATCTTTGAATTTATTGAACAATTGTACTTGAGTCATCTCCAATATATGTTTTGTATGGCTTTCATACTGATTTCGAGATATTTTGCATCATATCACGTCTCTTACATTTGGTGAAACACGAGAATTTTCCACCAAATATTCATGCATCATAGCTTTAACACTTTCACCGACACTATCTTTATAGGGTTGTCTACAAATAATTGCCCAACAAGCAAGCTCATCATTTGCATCTATTTGTAATCAAAATTTGTTGTATTTGTACAATGTTTTTCGCGAAGTTTCGATAACCTTTGTGATCTACGTTGTCAACATTTTTGTCTAGTACTAGATGAAATAATCGTTGTTTGTATTATTCTATGTGCAGAACTAGTATCTTTCTTTATGGATTTTCCAATCATTTTTATTACATTGGCTATATTTTCGAACACATTTTGCTTCACCTTTGAATCGTTTATATTCTTTTGAATACCCAATAATGACCAATCTTCCTTCAACTTCTTGGAGACTAACAAACACCTCAAAATTTGGGCTTGTGTTGCCACTGATTTGTTTTCCAGAAATTGTTCATGCATATTTTCAGCACGATATCGTACAATATGGTCAGGTTTTTTGTTTCCAAATTTTTCTTTATCAACATTTTGTAACATTTTGTCGTCAATGATGAAGCCACCTATATATATTTCAATTTAGAATATTTCAAATATACTTAACTTGAATCATAAAAATATGACTCGTAATTATAATTATAATTACATGGTTTAAAATCTTTTAATAACATATATATA
>LPNX010406302.1:459625-477021 GCA_001517045.1 Pseudotsuga menziesii
ACCATTTACAAAAACCAGTTACTACATTTTAAACAAATTTACAATATTAGTACATACCTGGTTCAATTTCTTCTTGATTTTGATTTTGAACATTCATATCTTCAACATTTTGATCCAAGTCTCTAGTTACATCATCATTAGCGATGTATTCACTATTTGTATTCTTTTGTTTCTTTTTTTCATGGTATCTAAGTTTTTAATTTTGCATTATGTAAGGAATCATCTCGAGTGTGATCACTTTTCCTCTTTCGCGTTTTTTTGTTTCCCATGATTATTCAATGTATACCTTCAACTTAGAATAGTTTCCCTCAAGAAACTCTTAATCACCAAAGAAAAAAATTCACCTTAGAAAATACAATAAAAGTAAGAGTCATCCACCTCAAACAATATGACTACAAAAAGTAGTGATAATGACTACAAGGAAGGTTATCAACCAAATTTGGCACTTCTAGGCCACGTGAATTACAAAAAATTTACAGTTTATTTAAATGTTATAAAAGTATAATTAACCAGTATAAAGCCGCGTTCACTAAATATAAATTACCAGTTAAAAGGAAAAAATATGATTACTAAAAATTAATAATTAACTCGTTTAAGGCAAGGTTATAAAAAGTAAATATGTCCATAAAGTATTGTTCAAAATATTTAAATTTTTTTTTACCATAGACTAAATTGGTGCAAACTTTTTAAGAAAAATTGTACCATAAAATATTTTCCAGAAACATTTTCCGTAAAGAAAAAAAAGACAATAAATTTTCAAAATAATGTTTGGCATCAAATAAAAATAGCCTTCACCTTAAAATATAAGTTTTAAGAATACTTACCAGGAAAGAGAGCCTTCCTTCTTCTATAACTATGTAAAATGTTGATCAAATATGTTGAATCTTCATTCATATAAATAAAGAATTGAAACGGTGTTTCAGAAAACCGTAAAAACATTTCAAGTTCATGTAACGAAATAGTGTTTGGAAAAAATGTTTCATGTTTTTTTTTCCAGCCAGCAGAAAAAATTCAATAGAGATTTTTGGCTGAACTATTAGTTCGGTCGAATTGTTTTCCGTCCATTAAATCTAACTTTCGGCCGAACACAGTGAGGATTTTCAGTTGAAACATTATTTTTTTTCGACAAAGTTCGGACGAAAACCTGTAATATTTCAAAAATGGAATTCCATCCCATATCTAACTCTTCTTCCAATTTCGAAGAGATCGGATCATATCAAATTCTTACAATTTCTCTTCACAAATAATACTATTAGTTGCATAATTCAATCTACTTTCTATAGATGCGAATTTTGTTGAAATTGGTGTGATCCACTAATTTTATTTATTATATTCATTAGAAGGTGTTTGGATTGCTTCAAAATTTAATAGAATTCATTGAAATGAAAATTCAATAACTTCTTAAAGACATGGTGAAAATTTTTGGAAAAATCATGGTCCTCAACATTGATGTCTTGTCTTCAAAAGGGTACTTTTTGTTTTTTTTTTGAATTGGAAATTAGGGAAGATGTTGTGTCAACCTAAACATGTCAATTTTATGCTAGTTTTTCATATTGGTCTACTTCAAAAAATTCTAATAATTATTGCATGTGGTTGTTGGATACAAACTTATAGACAACCTTTAGTACAATCTGTCTAGATTATCATAACATATTTTGTTTTTAATGAAGAATAGTTGAATAATGAATAAACTGGTGTAAAAAAAATTTGACTATTTATCATAATTTCATTAATTAATAACATACTATCAAACACTTGCAAAAATGACATATCAAATGGGAATAAAAAAAATCTAAAAAATAACCGATAGAAATCTAACAAAATTCTCTACAACTTTTGTTTTTACTACAAAATGAAATTCTAAATACAAATCTAATTTTTCTTTGCTCGAAGTTGATAAACTTGCAAAAACAACACTGCTTTTCTCATAACCGCCCCCCCAAAATAGACACCCGGATTCATGATTTCACCCTGCACTTCCTTGCACCTTCAACTAGCTTCCTTCAACCTTCAACTATATACAAAAATCCTTGTATATGTTCTTCAACCATGGTACATACCTACAAGCTGCAAGAATAGGTATCCTTTTTAACCCATTAAATACTACCAAATAAACTATCAATACTTCAACAAAAATTGGAATTAGAATCCCATTTAGCGTCCCTTTTTAGTGTATTTCTTTCACATTGAGTGGTCTTAGTAGAAGTTAAACGGGATGCATCATGTACAAAATTTAAAGTGTCTAAAATAGAATATCTTTTTTCTACTGAAATAGCATCCACTCATTCTTTCAAAATAATGCCTAGTTTTTCTTCCTAAATACCATCCAATTTTGCTTCATAAATACCATCTTATTTTACTTTCTAAATAACATCTCATTTTTCTTCCTTTTAAGCATCCACTTTGCCAAACTATGCCAAAAAATGCATCTGGAATAGCGTAAAGTTAGCATCTAGTTTTACATCTATGTTTGCATCCACATTAGCACCATATTTGCATCCATATTAGCATCCAATATTGAATTCATATGCTATACCACATTAGCACCTTGTTTAGCTTCCCATTTTGTGCAATTTTTTACTTCCAATTCTACACATTTTTTTTCTTCCGTTGTTGCACAATATTTTGCTTCCAAATTTGTCCCATTTTCCACTTCCCATTTTTCATCATGATTTTATTCCAAAATGGCGCCAAATAATTTTTCTATTTCCGTGCCATGTTTTCTTTTTGCAAGAAAGCACCTACAGAGTTTCAAACCGGTGACCTTATGCAAGGAGTTCCTTAATAGTACACCCATCCACCGTCTATTCTACACCATATGGGATGTTGTGCCATGTTTTTAGTCCTATGTAGTGCCATGTTTTTATTCCTATGTAGTTCCATGTTTTTGTTGATCCCGATTTTGTCACTATTCTTGGTCGTTAATTTACTCTTTTGGAATCACTTTTGTTTCTTTTTGGTATACTTTCTATCATTCAACTTATCATTCAACCCCAGGTACGAACGTATTTGAGTTTTATGCAAGTTTTAGCTCAATTCCATTATTTCACATTTTTTATTAGTAAATATATGATATTTATAATGAGTTTAATGCATAAACTTGCTTTTCATATTATGGCTTGTAGATGATCCTCCATGTGGACACACATCTACACTAAATACAGAGAGATCACATCCATCCCACCATATAGCCCTCTGATAAATCTGTGCGCTGTTAGTTGGAATATTCCCAAATGTTTGAAGAGTAGAACAACTTCTCATTGCTCTATTGTCCATGCGTCCTACTGATGTGATGGTATTTTCTCTAGAAGGGTCGAAATTATACCCTCTCTTTTTGACACCACGCTTCATGCCCACATCGACAAGGATCCATACGCCCGTAGCTCACGTGAGGAGAACCGACGCACAAACAATCAAGAAGGTGGTTGTGCGCTTCCACATGGTTGTTCGATTTGTAGTTAAGGTTAACTATTCATGGAGCAGTCAACCACTGAAAGGGTTGACCTGTCCATCCATGTAAAAAAACTATATAAAGACGCCTCTAAGTGAGAGTCGAGCTGGCTAGTTAGTTGGTTGATCGTTCTTTATCAAAAAATCTCTAAAAACTTTGTTCCGAATTCAATATAAAGTTTTATTTTCAGTTGTGCATACATGTCTCTTATTTTGTGAATGGTTGATTAATTGAAGTGCAACCCTGATTGCTAAGCGGGCCCCTCAACAACCAGTGATCTCCCATGTCTATGTGTTTTCATTATTTCCCTTCTTGCATATAAGTAATTTATATTGCCAGTCTCTGTATGTAGTTTAGTTCTATTGTAAATCGATACTGTTCATTTCCTTGTCTTCTGTAATATGTGTTTGTTGTGAGTTATATAATTTAAATTATGCTGTTAAAATAGATTTCATTTCCAGAATCACAAGTGGTCGGATGCGCAATAATTGTTTCTAGTTTTCTTTTCAGCTTGTTTCATAGTTTTATAATTGCTTAGATATAATTTGATTAATATAATATCTTAGGATCAACTCATATCTATATTCAGTTATATCAATTACTGTTTAGTTGTATATTAGTTGCAGTTATCTTTCATTTGAATTTTTAAATAATAGGAAATGATCTCTCTTTTAATTAGTGTAAGTTACTCTTATTCTTATGTTGTTTTAATTGTTAAAATAATCTTAGTCACTCATTCCTATACCTTGCAATATAATATGCATAAATCAGCCGATATTAAGATCATCTAGGTTATTTGTTTCATAATTTGCATTGTTTTTCCATTCAGATTGTCATTCGAACTGTCTGTCCAAACTATCATCCATACCTTCGTTTAATCTTTAATCTTTTCTGTTTTGTTTTATGCTTGTTTCGAGTGCTGTCTTCTTATTTTTGAAAACATATTATTTTCAATAGTTGAACAATAACTACATATATCTAGTGGTGGGTGATGTGGAATTGCGTTCAAGTAATTTTTAAATCTTGACGTTTTGATCTCTACTTTGAGATCATCGTCAGGAGACCAATCAAAGCTTGGTGAAGAATAGCCACTGCCCAATCCCTTAATAAATATAGATTTTAAAATTTTTTTATTACATTTTTCTAAATTAGGTTGGCTTGGTTTATTAATGTAAATCTAAATTTAAAATAAGGTCTAGCTAGGACCTTATTTTAAATAATATAAATATCTATCAAGTCCTATAATTACTCTTATCCTTTGTCATTTTTATATTAGGTTTTTTTTGGATTGTGTATCCTCTGTCTTTGATTTCTTCATTTGCTTCTGTTGAAGGATTTGTCAATTGTATCCTTAGTTGAGTTGGCTCAATCTTAATTGATTGAATTCAATGTTTAAGTTACTAATTCTATTATCTAAAAGGAATATTAGTTTTTAAAAGTCTCTAGCATAATATTTGTCCTCCTTACTTTATAAGTACTGAATATTTCTAGAGAATTGATTTAGATTTAGGAAACAAAATATATTTATTAAGTTTTCTACTTGCTCATTTATTAATTTTTATACTTGTTTTTATTAAGTTTTCTACTTGCTTCCCAATTATAGTTGTTTCATGTGAATAGTATACCTTTAATTTCAAGTGGCCCATTAAAACAATCTCATTTCTTAATTGATAGATTGGTTGTTAATAACATCTAGAGTCATTTGTTTATGGAATAAATAAAAATGTTTACTATTACTTGTAATTGGACACTCATTAGTTTACATTTATTTGTAGAAGTTAAATTAGATCTAATCACATTCAGTTTCTTTATTTCTTTTGAAATCCATTTTGATACACCTCCTTTCTCTAGTTCTGATCACAATGAATGCATATCGTCGGAATAATCAAGGAGAATGGAACTAGATAAGTTAGTCTAATCACTGTATATTTGTCAAATCACATGTATAGTTTAGTTATTAAGTAGTTGTAATATTGTCTCAAATCATATAGTCTCTTGTGTTCATATAGTAAGAGTTCTAAATTTGTTTTAGCCTTTCTCATTCATAGATTAAGAAGCAGAATAATTAATTAATATATTACATTGCCAAAGAGTAGTTTACCTTCATAGAATAGTATTATTTATAAATACATAGTTCATGGTTAATAGAATAGAGTAGTATAGCTCGATACTACTCTAATCTAGTAGTCTTGTCCTAGTCTAATTGCCTTAGTAGTTGAAATTCTGGAGTTTGACTCAGTTTTTTCATTTTGAAATATCTTTCGATATTTTCTTTGTTAAAATATTTCCATGACACCTTAGGAACCTTTCTACCTTTGCATATATTTTGTGTCAAATCTAAGTTTACAAACCTCGGTCGATAATTAAATATTTGGTGAATTAATTAAGACAATTAAAAAACCAACATTTTTGGCGCTGTTGCTGGGGAATTGATTCTATAAGGTGGAATAATTAGAATTCCCTTATGAATTTTAGCAATAGGATCGTGGTAGGGGAGCGGTAAGATGAGAGGTAAGAACCTATGCATATGTTATAACATGCATCCCCAAATCCAGCAGTAATAGTAGTATTGTAGGTTTTCTTTTTAGTTTAGCTTTTCATGAACGGAACTAAAGATTCGAAGGGTAGATATGTTAGAACTAGTTCCAAAAAAATTGTTAAAATTCCTACTAACCTTTATGGGGGATGAAGTACCCAAACCACTAACTTGGAAAAAAGGTATTGGAGAACACACATAGGAAGTAGTTCTACTAAAAAACCTAAAGAATTGTTAGGAGAAGCTATAGAAGATAAATAAAACATGGTAGGAAGTTCTAAGGATCCCATTCCTGAAGAAGTTCTTGAGGGCCAACCTTTGGAAATCCTCAACCCTCCACTATTGCAAAAACCTAACGATACAACTTTATTGCTAGTATGGGATCCAAAATTCGTTAATTTCATTGATCCTTCTTAGGTACAAGATATCGTTGGAAGCTCAACTAATACCGTCATCTAACAAATTGAAATGTCCATAGTAGAAACTAATAAAGATACGACTAATAACTCTTCTTATCAGAGGAATATTTCCCCCGAAAAAGAATGTTGGGACGCCCCATTATCACCTCGGAAGGAACCTCCTAGGTATACACTCTTTCAGAATCAAACCTACATGGAGAGATGGGGAGAAAAAAAAGATCATGATGAGGTTAGAAATGATGAAAGAGAAGGAGAGAATCGAACTGAGGCTACCTTTGGGTTCCCTATTCTAGACACTGCACAAGATGTAAATATGAAGAACATCTCGCCTTCCTCCTTACCTACTTTATATGGGAAGAGTAATGAAGACCTGGACACATTTTTTTTCAAGTTTGACATCCTCTGTAGAAGCTATAACTATCTACAAGATGCTCACAAATTAAAAATTTTCCCTACTACACTGAAAGAATCTGCTTTAAGATGGTTGATGGGATTAAGAGAATATAGTATCAGGACTTGGGAAGATATGAAAACCACATTCTTGTGGATATATCAAGAGTATTGAAAACCCATAGACTCTCGAAACGATATTTTTAATATACAAAAACTCGACGACGAGAGCTTGGAAGACTATCTCGAGAGGTTTATTTATACATTACATAAATCTAAATGTAATGACCTTCGACAAGATGCAGTATGAACACTCTTCCTTGAAGGGATCTCAGAAGACCTAGTAGAAAACCTTAATCTCATGGCATTTGGTGATATCTCCCATAAAAAATTTGCACAAATTGGGGATATGTGTAGAAATTACTCTAGAAGTAGGGGGAAAGTTGGGATAAATGTTCGAGAACCCTACAATAGGAATATACAAGGAAATAGCTCCAGTTCTGGAGGAGTCACAAGGATAGAATTAGGGAACCTATTAGAAAAATTCAAAACTGATATTTTAGGAGCAATGGGTTCCTAGCTAGATGCATTACAAGCTAAAAATAGGCAACAGGAAGAATGTGCAATAATGATCATTTTCTGTCCAAGACGCAGGACTAAGCATCCCCAAAGGGAATGCCCCTTGAACAACATCTTCGTATATCACATCTGTATGGATGATCATACAACAGAAAAATGCCCATCGTTTCCTAAGTTGCAAGCCATATATAAAAGTGGGGACATTGGTGAAATATCTACGAGTCCTATTTGGAAACCAAGAGACCAACCTCCTTATTATAATATTTCACCACAACCCCCACCCTATTATCAACCCTACCAACTACCTCAACAATGGAACACTTCAAGTTGGAAACATTGGCCACCCGAGTATCCTCATCCTCCTCATTTTACTCAGCATCAGTATTGGCCATAGGGATGGAGAGGACAAGCATATCCCTAATTACCACCTGTCTCTACACCTAACCATCCTTATCCTGAACATCTAGCCAATACCCAGCAAAATTTTCCTGGGTTTGTGCCTCCAATGCCCCTTATTGTGCAACAACTTCATAATTTCCATAATACAAACCCCCCATGACCTACATTGTTACCTCCACAACCGATACCTAACTCAAACAATAAGCCACCTCAAGCTCTTAATAGCATTGAGTTGCAAACTCTTCCATCCTATGTCATTTCGACCGTGCTTCTGCACTAGATCAAATTACGATCTAGAAGAGTTGTGAATAATAAACCCAAGTCATCAATCATCATTCGTGAAGAGAATGAAGAGGAAGATGATTCCATTGAATTCATGAATGATTTTATTTTGCAGGATGTGAATATTCCAAAGATTCCAGCACATGCCCATCCTTAGCAAGAACCAACTTGAGAACAAAGAATCCCTCCATCATGAGTATGAGATTTTAAATGAATTAAAAAATTTCTATGTCCAGATCCCTCTATTACAAGCTATTAAGGACATACCAATTTATATTAAAGTAATAAAGGAACATTGCATTAAGAAACTAGGAAAGAAAATAAAAGACCCCACCATTATTCATGTTAGGAGAGATGTCTGAATGTATGACTAACCAGTATAGAATTGCAAAGTATACAAATCCAGGGAGCTTAGTAGTAACTGTTATTGAAAATAATATTTCTATATAAAATACACTTATAGATTTAGGATTTGCTATTAATATGATGACCACTGCAGTTTTAGAAGTTTTACAATTGGGACAATTTCTTTGACCGGCCCCTTCAATTCTGGAACTAGCAGACCGTACTACGGTGAAACCTGCTGGGGTTCTAGATGACATTGTTGTATCAGTAGCTTCATGGGAACATCCTATTGATTTGATGGTATTAGAATCAAAGGATCCTTATAAAGGAAATCCTATTATATTGGGAGGACCATGGTTGGCTATGACTAATGCCTTCATAGGATGTAGGGATGGGGAAACGACCATTTCTAATGGGTTGTCCACACAAAATATTGCTTTATACCCCCCAACACAAATTGTAACTGAAACCTTGTGGTGGTTAGACTGCCCCTTTGGGGATGAAAATATTGAATATCTTTTCTTTCCTAGTGACTACTCTTGGGCACTTCAGGAGCACACTACTGAGAATGTGTTAAACCAATTTGTTTCTTCAACAACTTGTATAGATTTTCCTTAGTATTTTTCTCAATTTGATCAATTTTTTGGGGATGAGTTTCAAGAAAATATGGACCTCTCAACATTCATGGATACATCATGTGTCTTTGCAATTGAACAGAATATAGGGTCTTATACCATGCCTTGTGAAGTTAGCCCTGGAAAAGTTCTACACATAAATGCGGTGTTATTTGAGAATCAATAAGAACAGTTGCTTAAGGTCCTTAAAATTCAATCCAGAGCATTTGCATCGGAGTACACTGATATGAAGGGTATACACCCTGACACTTGTATTCACCATATTTACATGGATGACAGTATATCCCCTATAAGGCCGCCTCAAAGGAGGATGAACCTTGCTTTGAAGGACATAGTTAAAGAAGAGTTACAAAAGCTCATCAATGCTAGTTTCATGTACCCAATTTTAGATAGTAAATGGGTATCTCCTTTAGTGGTAGTCCTAAATAAAGTCACAGGGAAATGGCGTATTTGTGTTGACTTCTGAGAACTGATTAAGGCCACACTTAAGGACTACTTTCCTTTTCCCTTTATTGACCAAGTGCTAGATACACTGTCTGGAAAACAATACTTTTCTTTTCTCGATGGGTATAGTGGATACAATCAGATTTTGATAGCACATTAGGATCAGGATAATACTAGTTTTACGTGCCCTTGTGAGACATGTTCCTATATAGTTTTTCCATTTGTCTTATGTAATGCACTTGCTACTTTTCAACGGGCATTTTTAGGAATGAACTTATACACAACTTTGTAGAGGTGTATATGGATGATTTTACAACTTACGATAATACCTTTCAAGAGGATGTCGATAATATTGAGAAGGTACTAATCTGATGTCAGGAGACAAACCTAGCCCTTAGTCATGAAAAATGTAACATGCTATTAACAGAAGGCATAGTTTTGGGGCATCATGTTTCCTCACAAGGGATCAAGGTAGACCCTGTTAAAATAGAAGTAATTGTTGGTCTCCCCTCTCCAAAATCTTAAAAGGAAGTAAGAAGCTTTCTTGGTCATGCAAGTTATTACCGTCGCTTTATTGAAAATTTCACCAAAATAGCTGCACCACTGTTTAAATTTCTTATGAAGGATATAGAGTTCCAATGGAATGAACCCTTTCAAAGTGCTTTTGTTATATTAAAGGATAAACTATTAGTGGAACCAATACTTAGGGGTACAGATTGCTCCCTTCCTTTTCATATATCCACTAATGCCTCTGGCATAGCCATAGGAGGAGTTCTTGGTCAAAAAGAGGTCCAAGCATCTTATGCCATATATTTTATTAGCAAAAATCTGACTCCTGCTGAACTGAATTACACTGTGACTGAAAAGAAATTCTTGGCAGTAGTCTATTCTAGCAATAAATTTTTCCATTACATTACTGGGTATGAATTTTTTGTGCATATAGACCATTCTTCCATTAGATTTTTGATGAATAAACCAATTACCAATGGTAGGGTGACCCGCTGGCTTCTTCTATTACAGGAATTTAATATCACTATCGTCGATCGACTTGGTAGAAAGAATTTGGTGGCATATTTTCTCTCTCCTATTCAACATGATGATGGCACTAAACCCGTCGATGATACTTTCCCTGATGGACATCTATTTGATGTGTCTATTCAAACCCCTTGTTTGCAAACATTGCTAATTATTTAGCGGCTGGGAAGTTACCAAACCACTTGTCTCCTCATGAGAAATGTCGAATTTTCATCTAGAGTTCTAGTTACTCTTGGGTTGATAATGAATTTTTTCATATCGGCCCAGATATTATCATCAGACGATGTGTATCGGAGGATGAGATGACAAAAATCCTTTGTGCATGCCATGATGGGCCACGTGGAGGACACTTTTCTGACAAGCATACAACATACAAAGTGTTTCATTCTGGTTATTACTGGCCAAGCATTTTTAAGGATGCTTCCAGGTATGTTAGAGGATGTTACAGTTGCCAAAGAATGGGTAGAAGTACATCATTTGATGGGATTCCTTCGCAACCTTAGGTCATGATTGAGCCTTTTGATAAATGGGCTCTTGATTTTGTAGGACCAATATCTCCCATGTACCGCAAGAAGAAATACATCCTATTTTGGATTATCTCACCAAATGGGTAGAAGCTAAAGCTTTGTTCCGAGCCACAGAAAAATCTATGGTAGATTTTATATATGAAGAGATATTTACTCGGTTTGCTATGCCTAGGGAAATTGTCACTGACCAAGGTTCTCAATTCACCTCTAAATTAATGAAAGAACTTACCACAAAATATAATATCCAACATTGCAAATCCTCACCTTACCATCCACAAGCTAATGGCTAGGTAGAATCAACCAATAAGGTATTGGAAGCTATCTTAACCAAAACTATTCAGCTACATCATAAGGATTGGGTAGATAGACTTCTAGAGGCTTTGTGGGCCTATATGATAACTTGGAGAAACACTACCGGACATACACCCTATGTTGGGAAACAAGTCCTTTTATCTATTGAATTCCAAGTTAAGACTTTTTGTATGGTTGTACAATTAGGTATGGATTTGGAAGAGGCACATAAACAATGAATTTTATAGATTAATAAATTAGATGAGATTAGGTCAGATGCACTCCAAAGAACAATGTTAATACAAAAAAAAATAAAAAAATGGCATAATAAATTTATTAAACAAAAGCTATTTAATACCAAGGATTGGGCATTAATATTCGACTAAAGGTATAAAAATTTTAGAGGAAAATTAACTACCCGTTCGATGGGTCCATATGAGGTAGTTACAGCCTTCGATAATGGGTCAATAGAGATTAATACAATTGATGATTCACAAACTTCCTTTGTCATAAATGGATGTATGATTAGGCTTTATCATCAACCAATATCCAGACAAGATTTTGTGAAAAATATCTTACAACAAAAATAGATGGAGCTAGTTGAAGAGGAAGTCATTCCTCCTCCTCCTGATTCTTAAACTATTTTGTGTTATCTTTATGTATATATGTAAATATATCTCTATTTCTTTAATAAATAAAATGCATTTATAATTAAATTAAATTGTTCTCTATATCATCTCTACCCACTTTCTTTGATGATTACTTATGATTTTATGATATTTGATTCATATATGCACATTTCAGACTTATCATTAAAATAGTTGCTTAAGACCTATTTTAATCATCATGTGATTCAAAGTTCTATTTCACACCTATGGACTACTAGTTCATCCTGTACTCATTATCAAAACGTGTCTCTTAAGGATTTTTGAGAAAACTCAAGAATAAGTGAAATTTCGGCTTGTGGGGAACATTACTTCTATTTTATGAAGAATATAGGCTGAGAAGTCTAGGAACAACTTTAAGTTATTATCTTTTGACATGATCTATAATTTAGGCCATTATAAAATTTTCTTTACTTATAAGGTTCGCTTTCAAAAATGTTAATTATGTGTTTAGTAGGCTTAACTCGCTCTAAGTACCAAATGACTTCTACATGTTAAAAAAAAATTATACAAAGCAAACTTGCTAGAGTACTGAACAGGATTGCTGGAAGTGGGTCCATGCTAAGTAACATATTTAAACAAGGAATCCTGGCAAGTGCAAGTAAACCCGTCGGGGTACTGAACAAGCTCGCTGACAACGGGTCCATGCTAAGTAACATCTTTAAACAAGGAATCCTGGTAAGTGCAAGTAAACCTGTTGGGGTACTGAATAGGCTCGATGGCAGCGGGGCTATGCTTCCATGGTACCGAGATAAACCTGTTGGGGTACTAAATAGGCCTGCTGGCAGTGGGGCAATATCAGGTAAAAGATATCTGGTTAATGCATTACTATGCACATGTTTCATAAAAAAAGAAAAAGAAAAAAAAACAAAGAAGAAAAAGCACAATACATGTTTAGGCCAATTCTTCATAATGTCATTAGAGAATGGCTATAAGTTGTACTTGGACTCTATCATCTAATTCAATAATATCTAGGATATGATTATTCTAGAAATGGGACCCATATCTATAAAAATCTCACAAACTCTAGGGTGAACTTAAATTATTCTTTGGATGAAAAGATATCCTTAAATGAGGCATGGATGACTAGTTTCTCCTATGGCATTTTTCACATCAATTATATTCTCATTATTTATATGATCTTCTTAAGAACTGTTATTCTTGATGGAATACATATCTGAATCATCTCCGTTTACTAGTTAGTATTTATTTTTTCTTACTAAAATAATAGCATCATTTTAGAACTATTTGTTATATTATTTGGAACTCAGACAGTTTTTATTTGATGGCTTGAGGACATGCCATATTTTTCGTTTGGGGGAAGATTATAACTGTTTTTACTTTATGAATGTTTATAAAAAGTTTCGTTTATTTCTGACAAAAGTGTAGATGTTTTCAAGATAATGCAATTAGCAAAAGACTATTTTAATCCTTAAGGGACAATGCAATGAAGGTGTAATAAAGCTGGTTTACATCGTCATATTGTGTGCTAACAACCCAGAAAGTTTACTTCATAATTAGTTGTAGTCAGATCCGGTAAAGTGTATTTTTGAACAAAAGTTCCATATGAAGGGTCAAATGTCGGTTCAAATGGAATAGAAAATGACAATCTGAATGAAAATTATAACATTATAATGACATGATGTCAAAATGTCAATTCCTTTTGATTTTCACAGGAAAAGAATTTAATTAGCTGCATCATATCCATAATTTTTAGGCCTCATTTACATGCTTACAAATGCATTATGATTTTATTAAGACTCACCTCGACCTATGATTTTGATTATGATTTTGATATGATATGATATTGTTTAACTCTATCTTGATATAGTATAATTTTAGGATATTTTCGACCATCATTTCCCTTGTCCTCTCATCAAATCACACGTGGAAGTCATCAAAGTCCTATCATCCTATTTATTAGAATTATTATGGTTTTAAATGCATCTTTATGGATTCCATAATAGATAAATCATTCAACTTTTCCAAATTTTACTTTGGACATGGTTGAATATATCAGAACCTTACGAATTCATCAACACATGCATCCTTATAACGGAACACGATTCAAAGAATCAAGCCATAGTGTGATTGGTCGAGTGTGCGAAACACGGTCTTATAATTATTCAAGTGCTTAGACAGATTACGTATTAACCCCGTGATATTTACCCTTGTCCTCATTTACCTTTGTCTTCATAGAGCTATTCAAACATCCTTTCTTGCATCCTATGCAACCTCTGCATTTTTTCCCCCTGTTTCAACAATGGCTAACCATATCGAGCCTAAAAAATATTAGGACTTGTTCCGGATTCCGGAATTTCAGGAATGCTGGGAGATTTTCTTCTAAGTAGGATGGAATCCATTTCTCCACCTTTTGCAGGGATATGATGAGGATATTTCACTATTATTTCAGAAAGGATTTGATGGTAAGATGGCCAGGGTGGGTTATCTCCTTTTTCCGGTAACCAAGGAGACCATTGTGGTAGTGACCAAGCTTCCAAGAGAAGGCACCCATTGGCATAATTTTTTTTCTCCCTCGGTTGGAATACCACTTCGCTCTCAAGCTAGAGTTTCAACATGTAACATCCCCGACCCTCTGACTGGTGAAGAGGACGCTACTATCACCAAACATACAGGCAAATCGCCCCATGAAAATGAACAGGCATATAGTGCTGAAATAAAAATTAAAACATAAAACATCCTAAGACGCATAACCCTTCACATGCATAGTGGAAGAAAACATACATTCATTCAAGCATACCACATGTTCATCATATTCATTATTTAGAAAATGTAAATGCAGAGACAAAATAGTTAAGAATACTCATCTTAAAAAGGACTCATCCCGCAACCAGCTACGTCACTATAACGTTCCACCAAACCATAGGCCAGTGTGCTCATTAATCTCTCAAAAACACTGCCACCCCTGAGCTGGGTATGATTCCTCAAGGAGTAAGGGTCAAAGCAGGCTTACACGTAGCCAAGGCATAGAAATCATCCAAGCCCACACAGTAGGGTTTAACAGGTCATCAAGGAGTTAGGGAAGGCTAAATGCTAAGCCGGTGGCATCAATGGAGAGCTAAGGATGCCTACACTAGAGCTAACCCTAACCTCTAAGACATCCACACACCCAACACCAGGAATCGGTCCTTTATCTATTTCACAGTCCCTCAGCCCTGGCTTCCCTTTCCAATATTCTTCAAGGGTTGTGGAGAAGAAAGCCAGTAGTATTACTCTGTCTGAGTGGATCCAAACACCAGTTTCTCAAGCATACCCAGCTTTGAATCCTATTCTCAACAGTTCGAAGACCAACCACTACATACTGCCTTGAAACAACAGTTCACAGCTCTGTGAAGGAGGTGAAGACAACAAGGTGACAACCCCAAATGACAAGGTGAACACAACTCAGGTCAAACATGATGATTCAAAGTTGTTCTTGGCCCTAGTGTGGCCAAAACAACTTAGCAATAACCCAACAAGGTACTTGCATACATAGTAACCCAGAACCAGGGTAAGTCAACAGCAGCCCCAATCATATAAGGAAATGACGAAAGCATTACACAGTCTACAAAAAAAGAAAGAAGCCATATTCCCAACACTGAGCCCATAGCACATGATCCTTCATGCAATCGTTGGAGAAAATTACACAGAATAGAAAATGGAAAAAGGAACAGACTCCCAATTTAGTCATGAGGAAAAAAGACACAGCCAACAGTCATAGTTCAGCATTGAACCACAGGGAAAAACCACAGTAATCTTTGGCAAATGTGACATTGTAAAGGAAAACACAGTCAACAATGTGTGGAGGAGACTGGAACTAGCATTCAGTGAGAGAACCGCTGCAACCTTCAGCTCACAATCCACTATGAAGGATGGAACAATACCTAGTCCAATAATGTGTGGAGGAAAGAAATTAGTTCTCTGCATGGATGGAAGGAACATAACCACAGACCGACAAATGTGTGAGAGAGGGAAGGAGAACCCCCAAACAATGGAATGTAATCCATTTTAACTCCGCCCTGCATGAGGAAAATGAACAGTTGACAGTGGGGAGAGTGGACAGAATGATTGGCCGTCACGTCGTGGAGGGAGTGCAAGCGTGAGCGTATTGGTTTCCTTCCAGCCCATAGCTTCCCCCACTAACAATATAAACTAAGGTGGTTGACACATGGAAAAATCCCAATGGCCCCCACGGGTTAGACAACCCCCTCTTACCCTTAGGAATCATGCCCTTTTCATTTAATGTTGGGCCATCATAGCTGGATGTAGGTTTATTTTAAATTAATGTGCATACTTACATGATGCCAAAACTATATTGTGCCGGATAGCACGATGTACCATCGGCAACGATCCCTATTGCCAAAACATAACACAACCAAATCGATGGTGGGGCTTTTGCCTTTATCTCCACACCACGATTTATTACAATATATACATCAGGTACCTTTTAATGCAAATGGGGTCAAAACCTGGGCATTACAATCCCCTCCCCCTTGGAATATCACTATCCTCGGTGTTCTAATTCATAGGAATACATATACAATTTGCACATCAAAATTTCAAAATTTTGCAGATCTGTCCCCTATTCAATTATTTACTTTGAACATTCAGGACCAAGCCCCTCAACTTCCACGTACTTCTCTTGCTGGTTCTCAGTTCTTTGCTTATCCCAAAGTCTAGGAACTTTGTGGCTGCTGCCCTCTTTATGTTTCCTTGTTTGGTAGTCCCGACGTAAAGGATGTCCTCTACATTCCCAACATTTTGCTGGCTTCCTCATCTTTCCATGCTCAATTTCCTTTGAGTCTTCATGTCTGGAACATTTCTTAACGGATCGCTTGGACGAATGTCCCATCATTGATCCACTTTCCTTGCCTTTAAAGATTGTTCCTAGAAGGCTTTTGACCTCCTTTTGAAAACCAATAGAGTCTTGCAACATCTACTGGTTCATCTCATTCTTCCTTTTCTGTATCTTGAGCATCTCTCCAAGATTCGCTTGGCTCCTGGCAATCGTTTGGAGGAGACTTCCAACCAAGTCCAGTAACTTTTGGTATGCTTCCATGATCAATGTGCACCACTGGATTTCACCTTTCACCTGTGAAATGCATCATTGAAACTCTGTTAGACCAAGCATAATATAGGCATTAAAATTAGTCAATTAATTTCCCAATTGGCATGACAGTCCAAGCCCCATCGAGGACAATTTCATATCTTTCATGCCTTCCCAATAGGCACATGAGCTCATTCATGTCCATTCTTGGGCAGGGAATTAACCATTCCAGCATTCACAATTTACTTGAATAAAATACACACATTCCATTTTCAGTCATACATGCATTCAACAATCTTTTGTTTTCACAATGCATATATATATATATATATATATATATATATATATATA
>LPNX010406302.1:477406-609120 GCA_001517045.1 Pseudotsuga menziesii
CTTTGCAAGCCTTGGGATCTCCTATGGACTTGGATGTTAGGTTAGTGTGCAGGCTGCTTCACAACATCATTTTAGCTATATATCAGGCACATTCAAGCCAACCTTCAATTGGGTTTATCAGACCGTCAACAAATCATCTATACTTATATCAACAATACACTTATATCAACAACCAATAATCATCCAAGCCAACACTGTTGGGTTTATCAGGCCATCAACAATAACACATGCACTTATATCGACCATTTCTAGGTTTCATTTCCAGTAGTGAGCTCTAATGCCACTACCCCATATCACACAAGAGACCATTCCCTTCTCTGAGTTGATAGTCCCTCAGAAATGTCTCCTTTTTCTATGCCCTTTAGAGAGACCAATCCCTTCTCTAAGTTGATATCCCCTCAGGAATGTCTCCTTCTTCGTGCTCTTTAGAGAGACCACTCCCTTCTTTGAGTTGACAGTCCCTCAGGAATGTCTCCTTCTCTGTGCTCTTTAGTAGAAGGTAGGATGAGCTCAAGCCATTGTTCATTTAGTGTACAATACCAGGCTACAGTTGTTTAGCTTGACAACACAAGAAATATAAGCATATTCGTTAGCGTTATTGCTCTAAAATTTTAACCATATTTCACACTATTCATTGTCAAGTATTGAGACACTAGGAGTGCGTCCACTCCGTAGGGTGTAATCAATATTGAAAAACCCTTCCATGATCTGACATCGAGAAAGTGTGCACCCTTTTTCAGTGTGTGCCATGTAGTCCCTATGCATACTCAAGCAATCTGCCATAACGAAAACAAAATCAAAACATGCTTTGCATATTGAATTTAACAATTTGACATGTGTATTCTTAGCTAGGGTCATAGAACACTTATACATTTGCCGAAGCAGTTTTCCTTCATTAAGGAGGAATGGGGGCTCCCCTCTCTGAGTTGATAGTCCCTCGATTTGCCATCCCAACTCCTCTTTTCATGTCGTATCCACACATGTCTTAATGACATCATATATACCATCTCACTCATGTTGCTTACCAAACATGCAGTGCAGATGAGACATTTCCAAAATGTCCAATGGAGTTTCACCCAAAACCCATTCCAAGATAAGGGAAAACCTTCCCATGAAGTTTGGCTCCTCCATGCCATCACACATGATCTTCCTGTAGTGTATACCCCTGGCACATTCATCAAATATCCAAACAGTCAGTCATTATCTAATAATACAATCCAAATTTGATTGTTCCATAACCAAGCAATAACATTATTAATTAAATTCAATGAGAATTTGCAACTTTGTTTACTATAGAAATTGATTTGCTTGGCAATGAGGTGATCCTCATTTGTGGGTCTCTTGTAAGAAACACCACTATGCCCATTATAATTCAATGCTTCATAACATGAGCACCCACTTTCATTGTGCCCTCCTGACACAATTCTATGCAAGCCAATAGTGATTAGTAGTTGTCAGCGATTTCTCAGATCCGAAATTTAGAAGAAATTGACAACTCATTATGCATAAAAACTATTTTCACAACGATGAGACTCTTCTCATGAGGTTTGGCTCTTTCACATGGTGGATTCTGTCCCTTGTCATGGTCTTACTCTCATTGCCATGCTCCAAACAATCTACCTGAAACCTAAACTTCAATCAACCAAACATTTGGTAAGTCTTGGTGCATATAACGTTTTCATCGCTGCAACAATCACTGAAGCATTTTCAAAATTTACCAAATTCGAATACTTCCAACTGTTAATCACATCAATATTACCAAAACTTATTTACTTCACGCAATCATCATCATACTTTGAATTACAGGGTACGGTCACATCATTTATGCAATTAAATGAAATGTTTAGATACTCCTTACTGCACAAGAGTATCATTTGTACCACCTTGCTCTTCCATAGAGCATTTTCGGCAGCCAATTGATCTTGACTACCCTCTTCATGCACTTACTATCCTGCATTCATAACATTTCTTGAAATGGTTCCATATTTGTCATCAATTCATCATTTCAACCATTAGTTATTCATAATATCACATGCGCTATCTTAATGCATTCATGGAATGCATCACAACATTTCCACCCATACTTAGGTAATCATTTACTCACACCCTTCATATGCATCCATTCAATGCATAACTACAAGATTTATGAAATCTTTTAATGCGTATCCACTCAATTCTACCTTGCATTGATTCAGGAATACTATGCATTCAAACATATCATGCATGGCCTAACCATGACTACTTCATATAGGATGCATTACTATAATCAAGATCATCAGTGCTTACTTTCTTCGGGATACTAAGCTCATAGCAACATAATATAGGCATAACATATTTCTATATGAATGTAGTATAAAATTCAAATACCCACATGGTATGAGACCTCTTGCTTTTACCACTCCATGCAATTGTCATAATTAAACTCTTACCTTCATGGGTCCTACTTGCACCCTTTTCATTACCTGTTTGGTTGGTCCTTTACAGGAGATTGCAGAATTTGATCACCAACTTTTGATTCCTGACTTGATTCCTTATCCCTTTCTCCATAGGGTTGCTAGTCACATTCGTCAGCATCAGCAACATATTCTAGCCATGTCCATGTTGTCATTGGTTTTTCCACTAATGCCAACATCAATGCAATAATCATCATTAGTGGTTCATTATAAACGTATAATCCTCACTATTTTTACCATCCTGTAATATCCTATGCATGCAAGGAATATCCTCATACATTTCATATATAAAACTTATAAAATGTAGTTATAATCAGCAAGATAGGGTTTTAAGGAAGCCTCCCTTTTTGCGTCCCTCATCCTTGCATGGAACTCCTCTTCCACACAACAGCTGATTTGACTGCATGGTCTTGCTACCTCTAGGCATGCAATTTCCTAGATTTGTCCATGTCACAGTAACACCTTTCTATTTCAGGAAATCACTTAGCACCTTGCTGCTCCACACTCAGATTCTCGTGACTCTCCCTTGTTATTTGTTGGATAAGCTTTCCAACACCTATCCATATGCTTCATTTTGACCCCGGGTGTGAAAACCACATAATTTCAAAAATGATGGCAAAATACACCACTCAATGTTGGGTCTAAAATGCGAACTCTAACCACCTAGTTTTTTCTTCCTTTTCAGTCCTGAAACTGCTGAGAACCCCAATGACAAATTCACCGCAAGCCTACTGGAGCACTAGCTGGAACTACAAAAAATTCCACTGGAAAACCCAATTTTCTTTCTCCCTATCGGGTCCCTTCCCAACTAAGTTTCTGACACTGGTGGTCAAAACGCTTAGCTCATCGACGGTCTGTTCCTTTATTTTTCTCCAGCGTTTTGACAGGAAAAACAAGTAGACTTCCGATTTGCATCGGCGATAAAACCAACTGTTCATCGGATCCTCTCCTTACTAATTTTTCGGTGTTTCGGTGGCTAAAACCTCTAATTTCTTCCATTGTATAGGCAAGTTGCTCATCTACTGTTCTGAGATTCATCAGTGATTCCTTGGTCTATTTTTTTCCACAGTATCAGGTTCGTAATTGTCTATTGATCCAAACTTCATCGACGATAGCATAGACTAACCTGTTGTGTCGGTGGCTGGGTGCCCTATGCATCGGACGGTTAGTCCCTTCAGCTTCTGCAATGGCGTCCCACAATCGAACTATATCTTTCATAGCTCATGACTTTGTTAGAGGTCGGAGCGATTAGGATTTTGCGGCATCGACGCTCAGAGAACATCGGGTGATTAGTTCTTTATATGGCCGCAACGGCAACCCATGATCTCTCTATGCCTTCCGCAGCCATGGGTCTATCGACGGTCGAAACAATTCCCATCGGTGGAATAGTCTACTAACCAGGTGCAACGATGGACATTCGATCAACTAGCTTTATCCGACGTAGCTCATCAGCAACTGAATCACCTAATCGTCGGCGATGTGATCAACTAACCATCGTTGATGGTCGATGATTCTATGACTTAGAAAAAATTTCGAAATTTTTCTCTTTATTCTTCTTTTTCGTCGCTTCATCAGCTCAACTGTCTCTTATTCTTCGTCTATGTGAAAAATTCCTCTACCTTCCACTGATTCTATCAGCTCCATCTCCCCTATCCTCCACTCATGAAAGAAACTGCTTGTTGCTGCCGTAGTTATCGGAACCATAATTCACTAACACCTCAGCATTGGTGAGTGGAAGATTAATGCATCGGTGGAATAGTTCACTCAATAGCCACAATGACGGCTCATCATCTTTCATCCTTTTTTGATCGGTGGCCCAATCTGCTAATGATTTTTGATCAACGAACTAAAGCATAACCTGATCGGTATCGACAGTCAAAACTTTTCCCGTCGAAAGACTAGTGCTCTAGGCTTCCGCAACGGTGAGTGCACGAACCACTATCGTCTTCCGATGGCCAATGATTTTGGGCCTTAGAGAAAAATTTTGAACTTTCTTTACTATGTCGGCTATCGAAACGTCTTCCTCTGCAGCGGTGGCGGTCACAGGCTCTATCCATCGAAAGGATAGTCCTCTAGATATTTGCAACAGCGACGCAAGATCATCTAATTCCTTCTGATTTTCATCAGCGATCCACACAACTAACATGCTCCGACGGCTGACAAAGTCAACACTTAGAAATTTTTTGAAATTTCTGCACCATAGACGGTCGGAGGCTTTATCTGTCGGAAGGATAGTGGTCTAGCCATCTGCAATGGTGGCGCTTAACCAGCTAAGAATCGGCGATCCATCTATCTAAGTGTTCCAATGTGCTGACGGCCAAACACTTGGGAAATTTTCTGAATTTTCCTTCTCTGTCTCCTACCGCATTGACCATCGGATGAACTATCCATCAGGTGGCCTTCCCACTAAGTGCTCCGCTGCATCAAAAGAACTTGTCACCAAGTTTTTTTATGAGTCGACATTCTGGCACTTAGAATTTTTTGTGAAATTTTCTTGTCTTCACCCATTTTTCCTAGTTCCTGCTAGGCAATAAGCAACTTGCCTCTATTAATTGTTTATCATGGCCCTCTGAGGCCCAAGCGGTGCAAGATAAGCTCTGTCACTACATCTGCAAGATCCATTCAGGCCCATGCTGCAACCTTTAGCTATGATACCATATTGTAACGTTCTCGACCCTCTGACCAGCGAAGAGGGCGCTACTATCACCAAACATACGGGAAAATAGCCTCATGAAGATGAATCGGAATATAGTGCTGAAATAAAACTTAAAACCTAAAACATGCTAAGACACATAACCCTTCACATGCATAGAGGAAGCAAACATACATTCATTCAAGAATACCACATGTTCATCATATTTATTATTCAGTAAATATAAATGCAGAGACAAAATAGTTAAGAATATTCATCTTAAAAAGGACTCATCCCGCAACTAGCTACATCACTGCAATGTTCCACCCAACCATAGGCTAGCGTGCTCATCAATCTCTTAGCAACACTACCACCCCCGAGCTAGTCATGATTCCTCAAGGAGTAAGGGTCAAAGCAGGCCTACATGTAGCCAAGGTACACAAATCATCCAAGCCCACACGGTAGGGTTTAACAGGCCATCAAGGAGTTAGGGAAGGCTAAATGCTAATTTGGTGGCCTCAACAGAGAGCTAAGGATGCCTACACTAGAGTTAACCTTGAACTCTAAGATATCCACACACCCAACACCAGGAATCGGTCCTTTCTCTATTTCACAATCCCTTAGGCCCTGTCTTCCCTTTCCAATATTCTTCAATGGTTGTGGAGAAGAAAGCCAGCAGTCTCACTCTATTTGAGTGGCTCCAAACACCAGTTTCTTAAGCATACCCAGCCTCTAATCCTATTCTCAACAGTTTGAAGACCAACCACTGCATACCGCAGTAAAACAACAATTCATAGCTCTGTGTAGGAGGTGAAGACAACAGGGTGACAACCCCAAATGACAAGGTGAACACAGATCAGGTCGAACACAATGATTCAAAGTTGTTCTTGGCCCTAGTGTGGCCAAAACAACTCAGCAATAACCCAAAAAGGTACTTGCAAACACAGCAACCCAGAACCAGGGTAAGTAAACAACAACCCCAATCATATAAGAAAATGGTGCCATCATTACACGGTCTGTAAAAAGGGAAAGAAGCCAGATTCCCAACACTGAGCCCACAACACATGATCCTTCATGCAAACGCTAGAGAAAATTACACAAACCAGAAAATGGAAAAAGGAACAGATTCCCAATTTAGGCGTGAGGGAAAAAGGCACAGCCAAGAGTCACAGTTCAGCATTGAACTATAGGGAAAAACCATAGCAATCTTTAGCAAATGCCACATTGTAAAGGAAAACACAGTCAACAATATGTGGAGGAGACTGCAATCAGCATTCAGTGAGAGAACCGTCGCAGTCTTCAACTCACGATCCACTGTGAAGGATGGAACAATACCCAATCCAATAATGTGTGGAGGGAAGAAATCGGTTCTCTTAGTGGATGGAAGGAACACAACCACATACTGGAAAATGCATGAGAGAGGGAACATGAAGCCCCGAACAATGGAATGTAATCCATTTTAACTCCGCCCTACGTGAGGAAAATGAAGAGTCGGCGACAGGGAGAGTGGATAGAAGGATTGGCCATCGCGTTGTGGAGGGAGTGTAGGAATGAGCGTAGTGGTTTCCTGCCATCCCATAGCTTCCCCCACTAACAACAGAAACTAAGGTGGTCAATACATGGAAAACTCCCAATGGCCCCCACAGGTTAGACAACCCCCCGTTAACCTTAAGAATCATGCCCTTTTCATTTAACGTTGCACCGTCGTAGCTGGCTATAGGTTTATTTTAAATTGATGTGCATACTTACATGATGCCAAAACTATAGTGTACCGGATAGCACGATGTACCATTAGCAACAATCCCTATTGCTGAAACATAACACAGCTGAATCAATGGTTGGGATTTTGCCTTTAGCTCCACACCACGATTTATTACAATATATACATCATGTACCTTTTAATGCAAACAAGGTCAAAACTAGGGAATTACACAACATGTATCAGGAAGGAAGGGGTTTCACAAATAATGGATTAATCCTGAGTACCTCAACCCTCTCACCATCACCATCCTCCTTATAACCTGCAAGGGTAAGTTTAACGTGTTCAAATTTTTCCATATTTTCTTACTGGCACATTTCGCTAATCAGCAGTTCCTTAATTTGCCATTTTATTTCCTTAAAATCCTAGAAAAAATGTCAAGTCAAGTTAGGAAGAATAAAGTCAATCCTATGGGGATTTTGTACCACCACAGCCTAATTAAACTCCTAATTGTGCATCAATTGAAGGAGAGGAACTAGACTTCGGTGAATTTTGTGTTTAAAGTCTTAAACCCTCATTTAAATGTCTGAAAACACCATCAGTACATTCGGGATCCTAAGCCCAATCAGACCCCTCCTAAGGAAAATAAAAGCCCCAAAATTGTGCATATTGATGAAGACACACCAGAAGCAAGTTCACCTATCCATTCACCTAGCCCTGTCAACCTTGAGTTCACCGAATTTCTACCTCTTCCATGAATTCAAACCAAGAGCGGAAAGGTGAAATCCGTTCAGACCCCTGTTTAGCCTACCATTAAGACCGATCATCTAGATCATATGGTCAAAGTGAATGAACCCATCTCTGATTCACCCTTGTTTACATTATCCAGTGTCTCAGATAAATTGCTCAAATTTGATGCTCTTGAGACTGCTTCTCCATCTGCTCAAGGAAAGGGTTCTGAAAAATGAATTTCCTCCATTGACCTTGATACACCACCCATAGAATTGAGTCCGTCTCATGATTTCAAACAACCCACAGAACCATCTACCCTCATTAGCCGATAGTAGACCAACTAACTCAAGAATTGGCATGGTCAACAAGTTGAAATGAATAATTTCCAAGATAATTGCTAGTTTTCGCGAAGAGAACAAGGAGCTCCGTATACAAGTAAAGTTCGTTGAGGAACTTAACAAGGTTATCACCTCTTCACATGAATCTCGTCAGGAGAGGCACATTGTTTTAAATACATAGGCCAAGAAATCGAAATTCAAATCTCCTATTTCCTTTGCTAAGTCGAAGGCAGCCACTGACGCAACTCAACCTTCTTCCTGAAAACTTCATCCTTATTTTGTTCAGTGGGACTTGGAATCTCTCCGGTTTGGGGGAGTGTTTATACCGATTTTTTCACTATTCTTGGCTATTAATTTACTCTTTTGGAATCACTTTTTTTACCTTTTGGTTTACTTTCCATCATTCAACTTATCATTCAACCCCAGGTATGAATGTATTTGATTTTTATGCAAGTCTTGGCTTAATTCCATTATTTCACATTTTTTATTAGTAAATATATGATATTTATAATGTGTTTAATGAATAAAATTTCTTTACAGATTATGGTTTGTAGAAGAGCCTCCATGTGGACATGCATCTACACTAAATACGTACATATCACATCCATCCCACCATACAGCCCTTCGATCAATTCACGCGCTGTTAGTTGGAATATTCCCAAATGTTTAAAGAGAAGAACAATTTTTCGTTGTTCTATTGTCCAAGCATCCTGTTTCTCTGATGGTATTTTCTCTAGAAGGGTCAAAATCCTACCCTCTCTGTTTGAGACGACGCTTCATGCCCACGTCGACAAGGATCCATACGCCTTTAGCTCACGCGGGGAGAACCGATGCACAAAGAATCAGGAAGGTGGTTGTGCGCTATCACATGGTTGTTTGATTTGTAGTTAAGTTTGAATATTTTTGGATCACTTGAACATTGAAAGGGTTGACCTGATAATCCATGTAAAAAAACTATATAAATATGCCTCTAATAAAGATTCGAGTTGGCTAGTTAGTTGGTTGACCAATCTTTATAAAAAAATATTTGTAAAATCTGTTTCGAATTCAATATAAAGTTTTATTTTCAGTTGTGCATACATGTCTATGCTTTTGTGAGTGGTTGATTAATTGAAGCACAACCATGATTGCTGAGAGGGCCCCTCAACAACCAATGATCTCCCATATCTGTGCGTTTTCGGTATTTCCCTTATTGCAGCTATGTAATTTATATTTTGAGTTTCTGTATGTAGTTTAGTTCTATTGTAAATTGTTCATTTCCTTGTCTTATGTAATATGTGTTTACTGTAAGTTATATAATTTACACTTTGCTATTAAAATATCTTTCATTTCTAGAATCACAAGTGTTCAGCTGCGCAATAATTGTTTCTAGTTTTCTTTTCAGCTTGTTTCTTAGTTTTATAATTGCAATTAGATAGAACTTGATTAATCTAATATCTTAGGCTCATCTCATAGCTAGATTCAGTTGTATCAATTCTCGTTTAGCTATAGATTAGTTGCATTTATCTTTCATTTGACTTTTTAAATAATAGGAAATAATCTCTCTTTTAATTAGTGTAAGTTAATCTTATTCTTCAGTTGTTTTAATTGTTAAAATAAGCTTAGTCACTCTTTAATTTACCTTGCGATATCATATGCATAAATCAGCTGATACTAAGATCATTTAGGATATTTGTTTCGTAATTTGCATTGTTTTTTCCCATTCACACTGTCATTCAAACTTCCTGTCCAAAATGTCATCTAGACCTTTGTTCATAGTTTAATATTTTATGTTTTGTTTTATGCTTGTTTCAAGTGCAGTATTCTTATTTTTTAAAATATATTATTTTCTACAATTGAACAGTAACTACATATGTCTAGCTAGGACCTTATTTTAAATAATATAAATATCTATCAAGTCCTATAATTACTCTTATCCTTTGTCATTTTTATCTTAGGTTGTTTTGGGATTGTGTATCCTCTATCTCTGATTTCTTCATTTTCTTCTATTGAAGGATTTGTCAATTGTATCCTTAGTTGAGTTGGTTCAATCTTATTTAATTGAATTTAGGATTTAAGTTACTAATTCTATTGTCTAAAAGGTATATTAGTTTTTAAAAGTCTCTAGCATACGATTTGTCCTCTTTACTTTATAAGTACTCAATATTTCCAGAGAATAGATTTAGATTTAGGAAACAAAATATCCTTATTATGTTTTCTACTTGCTCATTTATTAAGCTTTATACTTGTTTTTATTAAGTTTTCTACTTTCTTCCAAACTATAGTTGTTTCATGTGACTAGTATACCTTTAATTCCAAGTGGTCCATTAAAAGAATCTAATTTCTTAATTGATAGATTGGTTGTTAATACCATCTCTTTAGAGTCATTTGTTTATGGAATAAATACAAATATTTACTATTAATTGTAATTGGACACTCCTTAGTTTACATTTATTTGTAGAAGTTAAATTAGGCTTAATCCCATTCAATTTCTTTATTTATTTTGAAATCCATTTTGATACACCTTCTTCAGTTCCAATCACAATGAATGCATATCCTCATAATACTCAAGGAGAATGGAACTAGATAAGTTCGTCTAATCACTGTATATTTGTCAAATCACATGTATAGTTTAGTTATTAAGTAGTTTTAATAATTTCGCAAATCATATAGTCTCCTGTGTTAATTTACTAAGAGTTTTGAATTTGTTTTAGCCTTTCTCATTCACAGATTAAGAAGCTAAATAATTAACTAATAGATTACATTGTAAAAGAGTAGTTTACCTTCTTAGAATAGTATTATTTATAAATACATAGTTCATGGTTAATAGAATAGAGTAGTATAGCTTGATACTGCTCTAATCTAGTAGTCTTGTCCCAGTCTAATTACCTTAGTAGTTGAAATTCAGGAGTTTGACTCGGTTTTTTCATTTTGAAATATCTTTTGATCTTTTCTTTGTTAAATATTTCCATGACACCTTAGGAACCTTTCTACCTTAGCATATATTTTGTGTCAACTATAAGTTTACAAACCTCGGTCAATAAATAAATATTTGTTGAATTAATTAAGATAATAAAAAACCAACAATTTTGCATCCAAAGTAACATCTTGTTTTTCTACCATATCAATGCCATGTGTGGCTTCCTCATTAACACCAAGTGTTGCATCCTTTTTAACACATAGTTTTGCATCTATTTTTACGTCCACATTAGCACCATGTTTGGAAACCACTTTAGTGTGATGTTTAGCGTCTATTTTTATTTCCACAATAGAGCCACATTTTGCTTCCCATTTAGCATTTAGTTCTTCTTCTTTGATGGCCACTAGTTTAGCTTCTACTTTTGCATCCAAAATAACACCAAAATTGACTTCCAACTTGGTGCCAAGTTTTGCGTCAAAATATGCTTCTAGATGTGATAGATTAGGATTCAATTTTAGCTCCTAGTTTTGATTCCTTATTAGAACCACATTAGGGTTTCTATTTAGCACTTACAATTGAATATTGTTTTGTGATAATATATTTATTATATCATATTACTATAATTATTTTATTAATTTCAACAATTCTCATATTTCATTTATGTCATAGTTTTGAAATAACATAATGAAACATACAGATTAACTATAGGTATCAATATTGAAATTGATTGCATAGCACTTATGAAGCGATTTAAGAAAAATGGAGAACATTCGTCGAAATTAGTAATATCGTCATATATATTAATTAAATTCCATCAAAAGATCATTGCCAACTTTTAGTATATATAAATTTACAATATAATAACAATAACATTGTCATTATCTTTCATCAAAATAAGTGAAAGTATAATACATCATTGCATCAATAACCTATCATATAGATCATCATAGTAAGGTTAAAAGACCGCGTGAACAATATATTTAGTGAAAATACCAATACGATAAGAATAATTTTTTTGATATCAATATCTGGAAAAGTAAAAACGACTGAGGTTAATCAAAGTTTATACATTGACATGAATCCATTATAAAAATCAATATTACCCATAATGTAATTTGACCTTGGATCATCATAAAAATAACAATACATGTCTAGTAGGATGGAGAAGATAATAAACATCCACAATATTGATAGTAACATCAATGGATATGAACCAACATCAACTTCATCACCATGACCATCATCATTATCATGATCCTCATGACCCTCATCTAACACATCATCATCTTCATATCATCTATCATCATTATCATCAATGAATTTCTTTGGTACACTATCACCATAATTTGGATCATCATCCAAGCAATCTTCTTCATCACTTTTCTGGGAAAAAGAAGAGGTAATGAATATAAAAAAATTAGTATTAAATTCATGGCATAATACATATTTTGTGTTATATTTAAAATAGTGTTATAATACATGCATTCTCATGCGTTTTCCAACCATGAATATACACATCATCTCATTGTAAGATAGCAATCACACATATCAAGTGTATCCACAACCATGGACACATGCATGCATACAAACACATGTACACCATAAATTTTCAAGTAATAATAGACAAGACATAAAGGTAAGGAAAAATAAAAATCCCTATGATTATATATAAAGCGAAGAAAATGATATGACATCTCATATATTATTTTATTCAAACAATATTTTTTTCCCAAAGATGTTATGTCATATATATATATATATATATATATATATATATATATATATATATNTCACAATCTAAGTTATTCACAAAATATGCAAGAAACCAGTAAAAGAAAACAAAATAACACACATAGATGGTTCCAATAAATGTTATTTATATTAGTGTACAACTTGTATACATATATGGTACATACTTATAATACAATGGGGAAACTTTGTGAGCCCTTGGAGGCCATCTAGATGCACACAAGTGTCATGCTAGGATTTGACCCCAACCCCCCCTAGTTTGACCAATAAGCTCCCAAACCATACCAAACAGTCACAAATGAAAGTGTGAACATGGATGGAGCATGATGGATCATAAATGAAGGAATAACAGGCATGGTTGAAACATGTGTGAGTGTGAGAGGCTGTAGGAGGCAATAAATTCCCAAGAATACCAAAAAATAATCACATTCACACACTAACGCTCCTAGTCAAACATATTTCATGATTTAAGGGATAAGTAGTGGTATATCATTAATGAGGGATCCTGGGTTGTCATGATGATCAAAATAGAGAACCTCAACTATATATGATCAAAATTGAGCACCTCAACTATGAGTAAATGAGCCAGAATCACCTAATAGACCAAGAATGATCAGTATAACCTAAGTTAGACCATATGACATAAGTACAAGACAATGAAAATGTGACCTAAGTGTATGACCAAGGTATTAAGTTGGATTATTTTTCTAACACCCCCCATTAATCCTAAATTACTAAGGACGATTATTAAGGTGGATTATTATTGAGGCCTTGGCAACTAAGGCTCAAGTCACATCTTACAACAAAAATATTTATTTGTCCATGTAAAACGAGGAAAGAGGAAAAACCTCCCTCTAGAATGGACATGACATAGATGATCAAAAAATTCTTCAATGAGTCCCGTTATTAACTTGAATGAGCTAAAATAACAACTTCTTGGTGATGGACTTGGTGAAGATGTTGTGGATGTCAAGATCATGCATCAGTGCATCAATGTGTTATAGACAAAAAACATGTGGAGAGGACCCTTGATGGTCATCATTTGTTGATGGAGGAGAATCATAAGAATTTATTTTTATGCAAGAATACTATGATACAGAAGCATAATAAATAATGTAAAATATATGTCTGCAAATTCTTTCCCAAAGAATATCAAAAGATTCAACAAAATCTGCCATGTGTAGCTTCCATATCGTGAATAAAACCATGAATCTTATTCCCAAATTGATGAAGAACCTTCATAACTCTATAAATAATCTCATGAGGCTCTGAAATATCATAATATATTCCATATATAGAATAAAATATAAGAGGTATGGTGTCTCCATGAGCGAATGTGTCCATAGTGGGAGAAGAGTGGGAAACTAGATCACACTGACACTTGAGCGAACTTGGATGGTCTGGAGACTTGAACATTGAACCATAGGTGGTGATATAATTTCCATGCATATGTAAAAAAATTCCCATGAATTTAAATTCCATGGATTTCCAACCAATGAATGGCATACAAAACATAAAAGAAACATACGCAAGTGACATAGCATTGGAAACTAGGAAATTTTGAGATTTTCCAACTTGTGAACTTGAGGGTTGTAGGGTGCTTTGGGAATCAAATGGTTGGGGAACTGAGTATATGAATATAATAATATGTATATAATCCTTTATATAAACTTCATAATAATAATATGAATGATATTATTGGAGTGTGAAATATCTTCAAAAGACACATCGAAAAATAGTGAAAAATGACTAGTTTTTGGAGGAAACTTTGGTGAATTGTTTGGGGTTTCTTCCAAGGAAGCGATGGAGGTTTCAGATTATTATATATCAGAATGTAAATAATAAAAAAATACATATGAAACATATATATGATAAATTGGTTTCTCCTAAGCACACAAAGCATGCAATTTATTACCATCTTCTTGCTTCAAAGAGAGCTTGCGCTCCCCTCTTCTTGCAAAATATGGAAGATCAATAGTGTTCTCTACAAGGATTTGGGTCATGGTTTCCATATTATTTCTGAAGAATGATATTTCATGATATGAAACGTTTCAATAACCATATGTGGGCTTCTCTCTCTTACTCTTCATCCTCTTGGCTTTTGAATCCTCATCAGTTGAACTAGAGATTTATGTATCCGAATGCTTACTCTCTTTCTCTCTTTGTTGATTCAAATCATTGAATTTATTCTTTCCTTTGGATTGATTTGAAATACTAGTACAAAGGGATTGATCCTTGGTAAATTTTATGATACCATTTTCACTAACTTTTCTTTCTCTTGAGTCAATGACTCCATGAAGTTTGCTGGTGCGAGCATCCTCCAATTTGTAGATGTGAGGTTGCTTGATTGGAATTATGAAGCAAACACATAATACTTGGGCCATAAATTAGAAAGGATTGAAAATATGAGATGATCATCCTTATTCTCTATGCTACACTATTTCAGCTGAAGCACCAACGCTTTGAACTTGGTGAGGAAGTCTTGGATTGTCTCATAGTGAGCTAGACTCAGTGCGATTAGCTCATTTTCATGCTGGTGGCCTCTCATCTCATCACTCTTCCCAAATAGTGACTCAATATTGATACAAAAATCATTGGGTGTGCCAATACTGTCTACATGGAATATAATGTCTCTCAAAATGTGTATACAAACCATACCAAATACCTCATCAAGTATGTTGAAGTACTTTGATTTCTCCACAACACAGTTGGGATCGGTCGACTCAGTCTCCATGGTGACTCTATGCAGGCCTTTTGACCTCATTTGGATCACAATTTCAGCCTTCCATTCAAAATATTTTAATGGAGTGATAAATACACGAGTATGCTCCATTTTTCTTGTGCAAGTGATAGAAACATTATTGTACCTACAATGCAAACACTCATTTTTTTTGTAAAATGCCCTAAACAACAAATCAAACACTCTAGTTTTGCTTTTTATATCCAAAAATATATAATACCATGTGACAATTGCTTCACATTGATATATAGGATCTAAGAAAATATTCATAATCTAATTTATTCACAAAATATGCAAGAAATCAGTAAAAGAGAACAAAATAACACACATAGATGGTGTCAATAACTGATATTTCTATTAGTGTACAACTTGTAAATATGTATGGTGCATACTTATAATACAACAGGGAGAATTTGTGAGCCCTTGGATTCCATATGGATGCATAGAAGTGTCAGGCTAGGATTTGACCCCAAACCCCCCCTATGTTGACCAATAGGCTCCCAAGCCATACCAAACAGTGACGAATGAAAGTGTGAACATGGATGGAGAATTTTGGATCATAAATGAAGTCATTATAGCCATGGGTAAGCACATGTGTGAGTGGAATAGGCTCTAGGAGGCAATAAAAATTCCCAAGAAGACCAAACAATAACCACATTCACACACTAGAGCTCCTAGTCAAACGTATTCCATGATTTAAGGGATAAGGAGTGGTTTGTCATTAATGAGGGTGCCTAGGTTGTCAATATGATCAAAATAGAGTGCCTCAACTATTAGGATGATCAAAATGGAGCTCCTCAACTGTGAGTAAATGATCCAGAATCACGTAATAGACCAAGATTAATCAGTATAACCTAAGTTAGACCATATGAAATAAGTACAAGACAAATGTAAATGTCACCTAGGTGTATGATGATGGTAATAAGGTGGATTATTGATTTAACATTATTGATGTTTTTGGTCTCTCAATAAATTTCATGAAGTGTTAACATTGTAATCTCAAATTAAATTTAATATAACATTCTTGACAATATCCCCTCATAAAACATGACTAAGTGAATATTATTATAGATATATTTTTTAATAAGTGAATATTATAGATATAGTTTTTAAAATATTAATCATATCATTAGTATATCAATCACAAAGCTTACAATTTTTTGTTGGAATCATGGAATCCAAGTACCACAAGGGACAACCCTCTGTAGTGACTACATGGACCAATTATTGTCTAATTTAATGATGTTCGCAAGTAGGGTGTTAGCACTAGAGGATGTCTTATGAATGTAAATAGGGCATGCCTAACACATTTTAAATATTTGAGATAGTTGAGGACATGTTGTTCACGTTTTAAAGTAGGTTTGGTAGGATAGGTTACAAGGATGTGAGGTTTTATGTCTAATATTTTACAAATGTCTAATACTTAGTATGAAATTTCATAACTCATATGCATCTTAATTAGAGAATAGACTCAATATTGAGATACAAAAAAGAGATTAAATTACATAACACAAAGGAGGGAAGCTATATATTCATAAATTAAAATCAATTTCAATTTATCATTCATAGATATGGAAAAATACATGCTCAAATACAACTTTTAGATTTATGAAATTAACAAAAAAACTATAATTATTGTTGATCCAAAAAAGAAAAAGTTACTAACTACATTGCAATAATCTTTTCTATATTTAAACAAGATATAAAAGCAACAAATACGAAAATCACAGTCTCTAGAATAAACAAATGATTAGAAAGCATGAAGTTTCACTGTTTGTATTAGATGTTGAGCCAAAATATACATTAATATGAGTTTCCCCTTGTACTATCTCCTCTTGTACCCCATTTCACATATTCTTCTCCTCTTTTAAAGAAATTCATTTACAACAAAATAGGATGCAATATCGTAGAAACTAGAATCGAAGTCTGATTATAATCACTTATATATTTCCAATAATTATTAAATCAGATTCTAGATGTAGCTTTATAGGGACACCAAAACTAACTTTAAATTTGACCTAATACTCGTATCTTGAGTGATGATGACCTTACAAGATATAATATATCTATCAGAATTAAATGATAAGATATTATATATGAAAGTTCATTTAAAGATCAAAATAAATGACAAAAAACTAAAAAATGGGACAATGAGAACCATTCTTTAGCGCTTTGTAGATTTAATGTGACTTTCAGCACCCAAAAAATCTATTCTTCAACATCATCCCTTCAATGCAATTTCTGCCAAAATGTCCAACTTCAGAGCTTATGGTTCATGCTATTGTTGTTGCTAAGTGACCTTTGTAGGTTTTTATTCCATTTCTGGTGGATTTTTTTCTTTGTTTGCCTCTTCATCATTATTAGAGTAAGGAGGGTTTATAATGTTCTTAAAATGTTTGTTTTTCTATGGAAATAGTCACTTCTAGATTCTCTAAATCTACTTTTATAGGTGAAACAAGTCTTTTCAAATCCATTTGTTCCAATTTAGGCCTTGACTCTACCTCAAATGCAGGTTCTTCTACCTTTGATTCTTCAACATCCTTGCTCTCAAATATTGTTTTCTATATTTGTTTTATAAGTTTTCTTGGATGACTTGACCTTAGGATGATTCTTCTTTTTATCTGAAGGATATTTTTCCAACTCGATAACTACTGTACTTTTTAAAAATGGATCAAACATAGCCTTAGAGTTCATCCTCAATTTGTTAGTAAGCCTGGTATGAGGCCTCCTCCCTATAAAAGGGAATGGAACTTTATTCCTACCCTTCTTAGAATTTATTAACTTCTTTTGTTTTGTCCAAATATTAGAGAATTGTACTTCTTCATCCCTTGAATATTTAATTTGTGATTGGGGTGGAATTGGTTTATCAGATGATTTTTTCTTCTTTTTCTTTGTTTTTTATTATTTCGGTTTTCAACTAGAGAGGAAGTTTTAAATGTATCACCAAGTAGAACCTCTAATTTAGGTGGAGCTTCTCGAATTTCATTTTCTGGATTTATTTATTTATTCTTCCTTTTCCTGGTGTAAACCTTATTAATTCATGAGCTCCTTTAACTTTCCATTGGTGCAAAATGTAATCTTTTCCTTTAACTTCTCCCTAGCATGTTTAATAGTTCATTTTCTTTGTTTCAAATATTCGTAGTATAAGGTGGTTCTACATGCTATGGGTTTTAATTATTTTCACCTAAACACTTTGACCTTTTATCCAATCCAGACTTTTTACTTTAAGGTAGATATTTACCTTGTTATGATGGGGTAATTTCAATATTTAAACCGAAAAAAGGAAGTGATCCTATGTTCTTTCAACCCTATTAAATTCATATTGTATTGGTAATTTGATTAATTCCCGGTGAATAATGCTCTATTGTAGTTCAAGGATTTTTTGTTTCTTCTAGGACATTTTGGTCAATATTTTTAGAAAGAAATAGGGTAAATTTAGCTTGCATTCTCAAGTAAAATGTAGAATAAAATACATGTGATAGAGGAACACAATGTTGTACCTTCCTTCATTGGTTATTAATTTTTGAGTTAGGAAAAAAATATTTTCCCACTCCTCCTTTAATCAATATTTGGGGATTCCCCTTTTCGACTCAGGATTTTGATGTTGATCCTTCAGAAACTAGTTATAATATGAAACCTTCACCTAGTGTTGTTTGTACCATATTTTTCCTTATGCAAAAAGAAGACAAATGTGAGCTATTGATTCTTTAGAGACCTTGATAGTTAAACCTCCCATCACTGTTTGATGGCCATCAAAGACTTCGACAAAGGCTCTAGCTGCTTGTTGGTAATGCCCGTCAAGGCACTGATAGAATTCATAGTAGTTGGCCTCTTGAAAATTTTGTTTAGATTTAGGACACACATTTAATAACACTCCATCAAGTTCATGGAAAACTAAGTCCCCTCCCTTATGAGGTTCCATAACCAAGTCTACAATATAGTAGATGAAGAATGCTGATTTAACAGAGAGATACATAACACAAAATGGTTATAAAAAACAAATTGAATTTACAAAATAAACAGTTTCCTTTTTCTAGAAAAGAATTAATGATCTTTTCGTGGACTGTAATGTCATTGTCACATTTTTTTGTTCAGCTAAGTCGATCTCTAGTCTGGGACAAGTGGTTCTAGTGGTGTAGCTGACAACTCCATATGGATCTCCGTAATGATGGACTTGTATAACAAAATGATGATGTTGGTACTGATTCTTCCTCTATGCGATCCTGCTTAATTATAACAAGCTCCTCATATAGGTGATTTGACATATGCGAATAGTCGAGTCGAAAGGTAAGGAGGTGGCATGATTCATCACAACACATGTATTGTAAACTAATGTGGTTCTGTAATGACTTGATATTGGTGGAACTGCACTTTTCCTGCAAAATTCAATGTGATTCTTCAGTGCCGAATTATTACTAAAATAACATTTTGCTATAGAATTGTAGTTCATTCTATAGCACCTGCAGGCTATAGATTGATGATTCCTTATGTAGTTCTATTTATAAGAAAAATTGAACTTTCATTAAATAATGAGAGCTTATTCTGTAGGGATGAAACATACAAAACTTCAGGATTTCTCTACAGAGTCATGATACCTTGAACTTTAGGGGAACAAATATGACTTTGAGAGACACCTATTGCACATGATCAAAGCATAGAAAAAAATATCTACAAATTGTGAGATTTTCATAAATCATGCAATCAATCATGTTGTCAAAACATGCAAACTCAAGTAATGTTACTGAGAATATTTCAATCAAGGTGGACACAATTTTTTCCCCTATTTTTCATTGTGCAAGTCTAGGAAAAAAGGACACAATGATGTATCCTCTCCCTAGATGACTAATATACTTGAATGTCAATCTCTCTTTACCTTGAGCGTGGGAGGTTGTCCTTGTTTTGTAGATCCTTGTGCGATCAACTATACCTATAGAGAACACAAAGAACAAGACAAAGGACAAGAGAAACAAGATAAATAAGTGATCTATAATAATGATCAAGGAAACTAGTTATAAATAATCAACATTAACATGAACCATTTTTGGGAAAGGGAAACATTTTTGTATTAAAGATGGGAAAATAAAGCTACAACCAAATCCTTGATGTCGAAGCTTTTCTTTTACAAGATCTTTGACTCACTCACACACACTAAGAACTATGAAACATATTACTCAAAACCATTATCTCTTTTCCTCCTATACTAAACTTGAATCCAACATCATGAGGATGCTATCTTGGTCTCCCCTTCACATGGTCCATATAGCTTTCTTTTATAGGAAAAAGGAAGCCCAAATGGGTTGAGATATTTTTGGAGGAAGGTAGGGAATGATCGCTAGGAGTTAGGAGGTTGAGTTCCAGCTTTCCCAAGTAGTTAGGATCATCCTCCAAGAGAGATTCTCCTATAATATTCTCAAAGCTTCCTTCATTTTTCCCTTTTTTGATTGTTGACACTCCTTGTGAATAGGGTAAGTGCACCGGTGCTTTTTGTGGTCATGTGCCAGCACCACTGGTGCCTTATGTTAGTGGGAAAGAGGCATCATTCCTATATGACACCCTGTTCTAGGAAGCAAGGTGCATTAGACTGCCTAGGATTGAGTAGTAAGGCCCCAAAAGAATATTTTGTCTAGGGACTTCAAGGGATTGGAGAATTAGGATAGTTTTTGGGTGTAACAGAATGCCCCCCAAAGTATGGAGCTACAAGAATGTGATAGGTGAAATTATTTTCTATATATTGAATCTGGTATCAAAGGAAAAAGAGAGGTGATAAAAGACTTGACATAAGACTAGTCACTGACTATCTAACTCAAACATGGCTATGGACTAATACACTGCAGATCCATGTATAATGACCATGTCATGGCTACTAACGATACACTGTATATCCATGAACAACAAGAATCAAATCATAACATGGCTATGGAACATAAAAAGTAGATCTGTGTCATCCTAACTCAAAACTTGAACATAGCCACCAAAAATTTAATGTGGATCCATGTCACGACTCCAAAAAATACTCCATTGCAGCCTAAGGATAGGCACATATTCAAGTGAATACCTAACCACTCAAGGTATTCATTCCAATTCCAAATGATATGATTCTATCTATACGAATAGATGTCCTGGTGTCGAACATGGTAGAAACCACTTGATTACAGGCCATTGATGTATACCGCTAACAAAAGCGAGGGAGTTCATGATTGATGTTAATTATTCCCAAGGTATCCCAGTACCTTCCTCTGAATGTGAATATAGGACTTGTAGTCGAACAATCGACAGAATCCTTCAATCAAAAGCCATTAATGGAAACCCATTATTGAAAGCAAGGAAACTTGCCATGGAGGCATGTAGGCTTCAAGGTACTTGATTTGGTTTCTAAGACTAACTCCCAGATGATGTGCTGGCATTGATAGGAATAGACTCGTCGAAGGAGGGCCACTATGTTTCCCCCATAATGACACGAAACATGGAAGAAAATATGATGTTGAAGTGAAAAAAACAACCATAGGAATGATTTAGATGTGACCGACTCAAAGGAACTTAAGGCAAATGTAGAGGTAGACTGCAGAGGAGGTTTCCCTTGAACATTGAATGACACAAGAAATGACTTGGAAACATTGATTCAACCAGGTAGAGACTAGATGTAATGCAAGTGTTATACCCAAATCCTATCACCACCATGTGATAAGACCTTTGACTTACATGTTTTCCCTTAATCTGAGCACTTAGAGTGGAAACCTATGTTGTTTTTCAATTCTACATGAAAAAACTCAGCACTACACTTTCCTTGTGGCCCATGAGCGGTACCTTGCTCGCACCCCTTGTATCCTATTTTCCATAAGCAGTGCCACCACCTATGTTCTTTGTTTCATAAGAGTTTCTCATCTAAACCGGTCTGTCATAGGAGAAGAAAAGTGGTACCCTAGGTAAAATGGGAAAAATAGAAGTTTCTCGAGGCTTCTAGATCATGATCCTCATGTCCTCCCTTATCCATATCATTGTGGGTTATTTGAGCTCGAGATCCCCCATCATAGGATCTTAAAGGCCATCTCATCCACAAATCTCTCAACTATCCCTATCTATTGAGTCTTATAAATATAAGATCATGTCCATAGTTGAGGGTGAGAACTATAGAGGTATTGTTATGCTATTGGATTGACCACTTAGTCCAAGCCATTGGAGACCATAGAGAGAAAATTTGGAGCTTATGGGGATGAGGTGTTTGTCTCATGGAGATTCTTGTCAACACTAAGGCGACGGTTGTAAGATTCTCCATACATATTTAATGCAAAGCTGATTTCTGTCCCACATTACTGTTGTTTTGATTTCACATGTACATGTTGTTAGATTCCTTAGTCACTAACATGGATAAGTAGATGATTTTCTGGTAGCTTTGATGTGTTTGCATGTTTGATATGTTTGCAGGTACATAAGTTCACTATCGAAGAAAAATTCCAGGTGTCTACAACATCTAGGGAAGGTCTTCATCCTTTATCATTCACTCATTTGTTCTGGATCTGAACCATTTAGACCAGAGGAACAACTTCCGTCTACAGAAGGTGAAATATTCCTGGTTACAAATCTGGCGACTCCGCTGGGGATTGATACATATATCAGTTGATCTGATCTTCCTCAGTTCTTGAACTCTTGTCCGAATCCAGGCTCCATCTCCAACTCTCTTTAGTCAGATTTGCTATCTGACTCAGTGAATTTTGGTTTGAAACTTTTAGACCTCTTCAGATATGAAGCATTTCAACTTTTTATGCTCTTTTTTACTGTCAATCCATCAATTTTTTCCTTGATCTGATATTTTTCTAACATGATCTATCGTTATCCTTTGTGTTTTGGATCTATATAGGGAACTTCTCTTTTGATGTTGGTGAGAAGCGGTGCCACTTCCTGAAACCTGTTAGTAGTATGCGGTGCCACCGCTTGATTCCTATTATCCAAAAGCGGTGCTCATCCTGAATCGCTCTGTCAAGAACCCTCCAGTGCGGTGCCAGGTAGGCCTTATTCCAAGACTACTTTTTTCTCATTTTTTGCAAAAAAATGAGTTGATTTTCTTTCATCCTTGCACTTTCAGGCTTGTGTGTTAGAATCTAATGTTTATGGTTTGAAATTTTGTGGTAAAATGTTGGTTTGATTGAAGAATTCAAAAGCTAGATTAGGCTTGTTGATTGTCCATTCTCTTCCGTGCTTGTTCATTGTGTTTGTGAAAGGGTTTGTTTTTCAAAAGCTTAGGTGTTAGTGAGATATCTTTTCATTTTTGTTATATAGACTGAAAGAAAAACGTTTAATTAGCATCTTGGTTTCATTTTGTGTTTCCATAGAAGACTTCTTTTTGCTTGTTTAAAAATAATTTTTTTGACTGAGATTAGGTCATTATCATTAGTGAGCATACGACATTGGATCCCTGATTGGCCTTACAAGATTTCGGGTTCTCTATGTTCTTTTGTCTACTTTGCATTACTACTATCTCATCAAAATAAAAAATATTGTAGTTTTAAGTTAGATCTATCTATGCTTTAAGAAAAATTGAAAAATAGAGTGCATATGCATATAGTGTGCTTCTTGTTTTTCTTTTAGGAAAAGAGACTCCTCCCCTTTTGATTCCTTTTAGAAAAGAGAAATGAGTTTGGAAAGTGTTTCTTGTCTTTGATTTTGTCTTCAAGATTGTTGTTTGGAAATTTTTGGTTTTGAAGAAAAAGAAAATACTCTCTTTCCCTCCCATAGGTAGGCATACCACGAACAGTAAAGTGAAATATTTGCATATGCATATTACATGGTTTTACTTTTTCTGTCAAAACTCCATGCATTCACCTAACCATCCACTTTAAAATTAATAGTAGTTATAGGTTAAAATTTACATAGCAATTTGAGCAATAGGTTAGAGACGTGTCTGGGCGTCGTTAAGCGTAGGAGCTGTCGTTACTCATCTGCATTACATCATAGGACTCGCGTGGTTCTTTCACATACGGTCAATATATCAAACGTCCTTTCACGTACCCCTGAGGTATACTGAGAAAGGTACTTCACATACTTGATTGTATATCAGAAGACCCCTTGTGTATGGTTATGCGTTAGATGGCACTACTACCAATTTGATCTCCCATGTACCTTGCGTATATCGAGAGACCCCACTAGGATACTTTATCCATCCGAGGAAATCCATTTGGCCACCTTGCTTGGAGCCATACACTGAAAACAACATTCAAGGAGATTACTGCGCACGTACCCTTTAGGTATATCGTGAGTGGCACCTTCTTGACAATCCTGGTGAGAGACCTGACTATCTAAACTCCTCCTATCATTTAATTTTGCTTGTTTTACCTATAGCTTGAGTAGGGTAATTTTTGGTGTGTTTTCTAGTTTATGAGACCCTAGGTTAGATAGGAGCTGTATAAACTAGTTGAGCTAAGACAGTCCAGAAGAGTATGGGGCTTACCACCCAATTTTATTCCTGTTTCAGGAGAAAATCCAATGGAAGCTATCAACCAAGGAGATGCTAACACCTCCCAAGTGGGAGATAATGTGGTTGCAGAAAGTGGAGGACCGTATCCTTCACGCTCACCTCCCTTGGTCCAATGACCTTCTCAGGGTAATACTTCATTCCATTCTACCATAGAAGGTCATGTTGATGATACTACTCATCCGGATTATGGTACCAATGCTCCATTTTGGGATACCTCTATACGACAGGCCATTGTCTCATTTGGCACTCGTTTAAAATTTTCTGAAGAAGTTTCTCCAGATGAAGAAGAACGTAGACAATACCACGTAGCCATTCTCTATGCACAGAATACTGAAAAGAAAATAGATGACATATTGGGCACACCACCATCACGTTTCGCAGCAGTTCCTGTGGGATATCATTCACTTACTAATTCTATCAGACACATTGAACTGATTATAGATCACATAGTAACTCCACACAACCTAGTTCAAACTACCAACCCCACCACGTCCCATATTATGTAAGTTCCCAATCCTCCCAAGTCTTCCGCACCTAGGGCTTAACCTTCAATTCTTGTTTCATCATTACCTTCTACTGTTGGGGGGAAACCACTGGCATGAACTACGTTATTTGGCACCAAAATTATACCTAGTCAAGGACAGACCTCTGGTATAGAGCAATCTATAGTTTATGTCCCTCCCACCCACACTAATGTGGTTAATCCCCCATCTAGTTCAGGTCATCCCTTGGGGGCACAACCTGTAACCAATCAAACCTCTTGGGGTTATGGTTATACAACAAATCAAATACCTGTAGGAAACATTAATTATCCATTCAGTCCTAAAGGAATTCGTTATGCTGGAATTCCATATCCTAGTAATACTTTCATGCCATGGGGGAAACCTAATTGGTCCTACATGCCAGCTATGGGGGGGATACCTATACATACCGCGGGAGGTGCCATAGGATCACCTCATGGAGGTCCTCCCCTGAGGGGCCTAATGGTCCTAGAGGGCCTAGTGGCTTTCCTCCTTATGGTCCTAATGGTCCCAGTGGTCCTGAGGGGCCTAGTGGCCTTCCTCCTAATGGCCTTGGAGGGTCTGGTATCCCTCCTCCTAGTGGTTTCAGAGGCTCTGGAGGTTTACCTCCTAGAGGTCCAGAAGGGTCTAGTGGTCAGCCTCCTAGTGGTCTCGGTGGTCTTAGTGGTCCCAATGGTCCTAGTGGTTCTAGAGGCCTTGGTGGTCCTAATGGTCCTGACCCCGAAAATTAACCCCCTGCGAGCATATTTTTTGGTAGTTCTTCATCATAACAACCTGTCTATTAGTCTACTTATGGTCCTACTAGTAACTATATGCCATATTAATATTACCAGTATGTGCAACCTAACCATCAGTTACCTTTCCTAGCAAATTTGGACTTGCTTGATTTGTCCAAGTTGATTAATGACCCCTTTCAACATAACACCTCGTGGCCTCCCATTCTGGTAAAGTTACCATCAACCATTCCAAAGTTTGATGGGAAGCAGGGAGACGATCCAAAATACCATGTCATGAAATTCCATCTATGGTGTTCTTCAAACTCCCTTATGGATGATTAAGTTTGTTTAATAATCTTTCAGCAAACTTTGACCAGTACAGCCGCGAAATGGTATATTGAACTTCCACAACACTCGTTTGTGGATGTTGGCTAATTGGCAACTATATTTCTTACACACTTCCAGCTTCTTATTCGTTACGAAACAGGTACTAATCTCTTAACTTCTCTATGAAAGAACACATCCACCCACATATCCGATCATATACATGAGAGGAGAAGGTGGAGAATACTTATTAAGGATCCTATTTTGGATTAGTTATTAGCTTATTGGTTCACCAAATCTTTGTTGCCTCCAATTTCCTAAGATGTGGCTATGGGCGGTGCCGTTACTGAACAGCAAGCCATTAGTCAAGCCCAGTATCTGGACTTGGTCTATTCCCATTCTGGAACTTTGTATGACTTGATTCCTCAAGATCCTCACCCAAGCACCGATCCTCCAAAGCCACCAGTAGAATTCCCTGTTGATGGGATTGTTGGTTCGATCCAGTCCCTGTTAGCAGCAAAACCTGCCAAGCAAACCCAGACTACCACCCCTACTCCAACTCCCAAGGTTTCCACTAAGGTTAATTCTATTTAGAGTATTCAAACCTCTAGCAATAATAAAAATAAAGGTAAAAATAAAAATCATTAGAGTAAATTTCAACTCAAAATGGGACTCCTAAGGAAAATTAATAAAATAATATTTAATAATTTTGGAGGAAGAAAACAAAAAACTACTTTTTTGTTCATATTTTTGACATATATCCCTTTGTTTTTACTCAAATTTTGATCGAAAGATTTAGTTCGATGTGGAATTAAATTCCGCATCCAAGGAGTACCCACTCAGCATACTTTTGACTCGCACCGCTACCCTAAAAATAAGAAATATCTGAAAAAACATGATGATGATGTAATCATCACATTTTTTCAGGTATTTCTTGTTTTTGGGGTAGCAGGGCCCGTCAAAAGTATGCTGAGTGGGTACTCGTTGGATACAGAATTTAATTCCACATCCAATGAGCTCTTCCGATTGAAATTTGAGTAAAAAAAATAGGGAGATATGTTGAAAATATGAACAAAAAAAATATTTTTTTTTATGATACCTATCCCCAAATTTATATTAAAAGTTTGTTTAATAGGTGCTCCCTATTTGAATTTTAAATCATTTTCATTGGCTAATACATGATGAAATGGAATTTGTATTATTTTTGGAAGGCCCATTTTAAATTGAAATTTCCTCTAATGAAAAAACCTAGAAACCAATAGGAGAACCCAAAACCAACCAACAATGATAACGATAAAGGGAAAAGAAAAGAAAAATATCCATATCTGCTATGCGGAGGTGACCATTTCACAAAATAGTGTCCTCGCAGGGACAAAATCACCCAATTTCGGAAAACAAATCCTGCACCCGCAGTTCTCACGGATCCTTTTCCTTCTCAACAACAACTGATAGACCACATGTCTAATCAGGAAAAATCTAGTTCATTAGAGGAAATTCATATGATGTCCTCGGATACCATTAGTCTGCAAACTTGAAGTCATAATTATGACAACCCCGCAGAAAAGAAAGAAGACCATTCTTCTTCAAGGAAAGCCCCCTCTACTGGTTCTCCCAAATCCTCATCTATTGTCCCCCTAAGCATCGAGAATCCTACTCTTGATATGATTTTGTGTCCACTGAAGAGTATTCTTAGGAAGGATATCTTTAACCCTAATGCTCAATCCACTCAATTTTATAATGTAGTTGAAGATCTCGCTCAGGCACCATGTGCAATGTCTACCTTGGAAGTGCTCCAAAGTTTTCCTATACAACGCAAAAACCTGTTAACTGCATTAGGAGCTTTAAACCCAGACAATTCTAATTTGATTCATTTCAATGTTGAGAACTATAAGTCTAGACTACCTCACAAAATTGCTTTCCAAATAATCATGAAAGAAGTTGGAAAGAAAGTATTTAGGACTGCTTTAAACAAAGGAGCTTCAACTTTGATTTTGTCCCTGTCTTGTTGGAAAGCAATTGGCTCTCCCGAGCTTGTAACATCACCTACGACTTTGAAGGCCTTTTATGGACAAGGTTTCTAGCCCCATGGTCTCATATCAGCCCTTGCAGTCAAGCTTGGGGGAAAAACTATTTCTATTCAGGTAGTAGTAGATGCCCCGTTAGATTACAGCCTCCTTCTAGGAAGAAATTGCTTTTATGCCATGACTGCTGTCGCTTTGACAGTATTCCGAACAGTCCAATTTCCACATCTAGGGAGAAATGTTACCATTGATCAGCTTGATTTCTATATGCTGAATGTTACAATCTCTACAACTAATAACGTCCCTATGTTAGGCTAGTCCCCTCCTCCTTACCAGTCGATTGGGATAGGCATGTTGAAGGATTCATCCCTTATGGGGATTTTTTCGACCACTCCTCCTAACACAGACACATCGATAGTAAATATGATTGTGTCATTTGATTGTGAGCCCAAGGGAAAACAACTTGTTGAGTCCACTCATTGAGTCCACATGAAGAAATGTACAACACCATTCAAACCTTTTCTGATGATCACAACGATGAGCTTCATCTAGTGGATTAAGAACCTTACCACTTGCCTTATTGGTTAGAACCATCTCTTCCTGTTCTGGATTATCTCTCTAAGACTTTTCCCTTTGATGAGTCCATTATGGAGATTATGAATACGAATGATTCCATTTGGGAGGATCACCATCATAGATCCTTGTTCCTCCCCAACACCAGTTCGGTTAACCATGACTTTGCATCCTTTTTTTCCACTGATATTGTCAATGCACCTCAAATTCCTATATTGTTGCAAGACATAGATTCTGAAGGAAACCTTTGCAACATTACTCAAAGAAATCCGATTGACATATCAGCCATGCCTAGTACCGTCGAGCATGTTCACATTGGGAAGAACTGCTCGATAGATGAATCTGAAGCATACAAGGCACTTTTCAAATAATTATGTGATATTTTTGCTAGGTCTTATGAAGAAATGTCGGGGATAGACCCATCCATTGTGGTCCATGAAATTAAAACCTATCCCATGGCTAAACCTGTGAGGAAAAAACTAAACAAGTCCATCCACGAAAGTACATAGCTATTAATGCTGAGATAGAGAAACTTCTCAAAGATGGGTTTATTTATCCCATACCCCTGATGGAATGGGTATTGAACATTGTCCCTATCAATCAAAAGTAGGGCACCGTTAGAGTCTGTATCAATTTTAGAGACTTGAATAAAGCTTGTACCAAGGACAACTTTCCTACTCCATATATCGATAAGATTATCAACAACTATGCTAGAAGTGTCATCTTCTCATTCATGGATGGATTTTCTGGCTATAATCAGATTGGGATATTTCATGATCAACACAAGATGGCATTCATTTTCCCATGGGGAACCTTTGCATATAGGAAGTTACCTTTTGGCTTGAAAAATGTTGGAGCTACTTTCTAGCGTGCGATGTCCTATGCATTTCATGATATTAAATATATTATTGAACTATACCTTGATGACCTCCCTGCTCATTCACAGTGATAGGAGGACCACCCTGGTCCTCTTAGAGATATTTTCCTGAGATGCCGTCATTATAATATACGTCTCAATATGCATAAATGTGTTTTTTGCGTTGAGACGGGATGTCTGTTGGGTCTTTTGGTCTCTAAGGATGGAATCCAGATAGATCCTTTGAAAATTGCTGCCATTTTACCTCTACCAACCCCAAACAATCTTCTCAAACTACAAATTTTGCAAGGGAAGGAAAACTTTCTCCACCGTTTTGTGTGCAATTTTGCAAAGAAAATGCACGGTTATATGCATCTCCTTAAGAAGGACACTCTGTTCTTCTAGGATGACCAAGCCTAATGCTCCTTTGATAATCTTGAACATTCTCTGACTCATTCACCCATGATACACCCCCCATATTATTCAAAGGACTTTCTCTTGTATATTGGTGCCTCCGCTACTACCATCGCTATGGTTTTGGTGTAGGAAAATCCCAACGGTCAGGAGCATGTGATTTACTATGCTAGTAAGAATCTTATGGATTCTAAAACTTGATATTCACGCGTGGAGAAGTTAGCATTAGCCATGGTCATTGCTGTACAAAAATTTCGTCACTACATTTTTCTCCGCACAACCACTGTATTGGCAGACCAAAACCCTATGTATTACATCCTGACTCGTCAGGTGCTCGGGGGCAAGTACTCCCGATGGATAGTCATACTATAGGAGTTTGATCTAGAATTTGCCAAAGCCACATCAAAGAAATCCTTGGTATTTTCCAAGCTCATGTGTGATCTTCCCTATGCTTCGATGGAATCTGAGCCCAATGATTCATTTCTAAATGAATTCCTGTTCCTGATAAGCACTATCGACCCATGGTATGGAGATATGCTTATTTATCTCCAAACACAAATATTTCAGCCAAATCTATCCTGGGATGATCATCGTCGTATCTGTCACCATGTGAAATACTACCTCATCCTAAATGATACCTTGTATAGATGTGGTATTGATTCTATTATCTGGCGATGCTTCACCCATGAGGAAGATGAACATGTGTTGAATGATTGCCACTCTGCAGCATGAGGCGGTCATTTATCTAGGATGGCTATAGCCTAGAAAATCCTTCACGCTGGCTATTTCTGGACTTTAGTCTTTAAAGACTGTCACAAGGCTGTTAAGAAATGCCCATCTTGTCAACAATTTTATCCCAAAAAGTTCTCTCATCCTGCTCTGCTACACCCCGTCATTACCATTGGCCCATTTGCCAAATGGGGGATTGATTATATGCATTGTAATCCTACCTTAGATGGGGGGAATGGTTACATCATTGTAGCCGTTGAATATTTTACAAAGTGGGCTGAGGCCATGCCTACATATGTGGAGGATGGTAAGACTGCTTCTATTTTCCTATTCAATCATATCATAGCTAGATTTGGAGTCCCGCAGTCCATTTTTACTGATCATGGATCACATTTCTGTAATCAAAATTTGATGGAGGAACTAAGTGCCAAGCTAGGTTTTCGCCATGAAAACTGTACGCCATATTATCTGCAAGCTAATGGTCAGGTAGAGACCATTAACAAAGTTTTGAAAACTATGCTTCGTCAGATGGTTGGAGACCATAAATCCAACTTGCACCATATCCTTTTCTTCGCTCTTTGGGATTACAGGACTTTGGTGAAAACAACTACTCATTTCACTCCTTTCCATCTTATCTACGGACTCAAAGCTGTATTACTGATTCAATGTCAGATTCCATCCTGAAAACTTGCCATCGAACTTCTCCCAGACACTTTCGCAGAGGAAGGGATATTTTTTCACTTGAACAACCTTGACAAAACTAGGAGAGATGCTGTGTTGGCTAATCAGGCACATAAGAAACATGTCAAGGCATAGTATGATAAATCCATCCAACCTCGTGCCTTTAACGAGGGTGACCTAGTTTCAACTTACGACTAGAGATATGACAAACTAGGGAAAGGAATGTTTGAGTCCATGTGGTACTATCCTTTCATCATTTCTAAAGTTTTAGAGAAAGGGACCTACGAGCTTGTTGACTATGATGGAATCCCTTTAGGGAAGCCTCACAATGGGTTGTACCTGAAGAGGTACTATACCTAGGTATTTCTTGGATAGTATCTTGTACATATGTATATTGCTTGAATTTTAGTGTGCTTGTAGTATTTTCAATATGGTTTTGAGTTTAGTGTCCACATCTATTTATACCATGTTTCGGTCATGCAAAGCATATGGCTTTCTATGTATTCGTTGATGGTGCTTTCCTCCACACCTTAAATATTGCCTCAGCTGCTTGGGTTCTCTATTCCCCAGCTGAATATTTCGTCAGTTCAAGAGTGATTTGTATTGGTCCCGCTACCAAAAAACATCGTTAAGTATCGAGCAGTCATAGGTCTTCTGACTGAAGCTACCTCCCAAGATGTTGGTAATCTGGTAGTCTTGATGGACTCACAACTCGTGGTTTGTCATCTAAACCATGTTTATACCATTAGAAATCCTATGTTTCTGTACCTCTTATAGAGGGTATGCTTGTTATAAAGGTCATTTGAAACCATCACCTATAGGCATATCCCTAGGGAACATAATGTAGTTGCCGACTCATTAGCTAATTACATCCTAGATTGGCATATTGCCCATTCATGACGCTAAAATCAAATATGGTTAATTGTAAATAAACAATTAAAGACACATAAAATTCATGTAAAATACATCCACCATTTGAGACATATAAACACCAGGTAAAATTCTCTCTCTCTCTCTCTCTATATATATATATGAACATGTTTTACAAAAAATAGGTGATGAGACCTCATCTAAAGAACGTAGGCTTTCGTGTAAAAATCGCCATACAAAATCCTAAAGCTATTAGCTTTCAGTAGATACATCATGCATACATCATCTAGTGATGCTTGTGGTAGCACATCACTTCCCGGGCTACTCTACATAGCATTCTGCTAAACCGACCTGGTACTACTGCTATAGGTCTTTGATACCTCAGAGGGAGGTCATCAATGGAACCATCATAGATGTCTAGGGTCAACCTCTCCAGGTTTTCCTCTAAATCCATGGTCACATTGTCACCTTACGGTATGAAGTGGGCTCCATCTCATTTGTCCAATGGGAAATCTCCCCCAGGTCGTGTTGCTCCAACATCTGCATGAAAATATTCAGGTCTTGTTACTTAACATTAAAATATAAAGCATCAAATAACATAAAAACATTATTTCCATTTTAGGGTTTCTTTCTTCTTACCGATGTCACCCCACTGTCCACTAGGTGGGAGTGGTAGGTCAGGGTCTCCACTGAAGTCCATACCTACATAAGCATAATCCTCCACCATGAGGATCTGATCTCTCAGCCATCAGAAGAATGGGTCACCGAACTTCACCTTCCCCCTACCCTCTCCAGTATGGGCCATAATTCGGACCCACCTTTGCATGTGAGGGTCCCGCACTCTCAGCTCTGTAAAGACCACCTGGGGTCTCATCTGTGGTACCCACTCAAAGAAGAAGTAGGCTAGAATGAAACCAAAACCAAACTGCTTCAGCTCCCCCTTTCGATACTTGGTCAGTTGATCCTTGAATATCGGAAGTAGGGTTTCCTCCTAGTTGAAGACTGTAGGCACCATGGCCTCTATGGCATAGAGCATATGTTCCCTAGAATCCTACTGCACTCCCTGGCTTCTCGCCACTCTTTGTATAGTAAAAAATATAGTCCATAGAGGTCCATCCATCATTTCCTTTATGTGTATTTTCTTCCCTAATGTCCTTGTCCCAGGGACACAGTGACGGTTTATCAAATCTTGTGTAGTGATGTCCCCTCCATGGGAGCTAGTCAGCAATATGGGAGAATCCCATCTTGAAAGACCAATAAGGAAGTAGATATCCTCTACCTCAGCTGTCAGAATATGAGCCCCAACCTCAAAGTGTTGTTGCTCCAAATTCCACATCTGGAGTATATGATCAAGTAATCACTCGTGTGATACCATAATGGGAGTCCAGAAGAATTTAGGAGTCCGTAGTCTGTTAATGTGGCTATGCAACCCACATTCCTTTTGGTGAAGGCGTCATCATTATCATGCTGTCTCTCTTTCCATATGACCATTTTTGATCAGCTAGAACCTACCAAAAACAATCACAAGACCAATTAGAATCATTCTTAATCTTTCAAATCAAATGAAATGGTCTAGTTTTTCTTGTGTAGTTAATTTTACATCTTCATGACTGGCACCGCCTGTGCACTATGTTTTCGGCACAGTTCTAGCAGGGTACTGTGCATCCCGCAAGGGATAAACACGGTGCCCACTTCCATGATTTTAGAGCTTTCCATATAATCCCAAAACACCATCAAAAGTCAAAATTAAAGGCATAAAATGAAAGATTAGGGTCTAGGCTATTACCTGGAATTGGCGGCGCTAGAATCCGACAGTGGAAACTCCCGATATCAACAACTGAAGATCTGACTAGGAAAGTGCTCCAAATGCTCTCCACTATGGGTAAATAGTAAAATGATTTGGTTTTTCACTATTTACATTACTTTTATACACATTTTTGTGTTTTAAATGCTATAGTTTTGATTTAAAAACACTTATTACTCAAAATTGATCAGTCGTAATCCCTTAATGTTAGTTATTGGTGCATTTAACACTTGTTTTGATTCGTTGCAGGATAGAAGAATAATAGCAATAAAGTCTTGGGAGTTCATTTTTTACTTTTTCGTACTACCATAAAATGGAAAAATTCGTTGAGCATTTATTATGACACTTTGGTCATGCTCTCAAAACTCAGTGTCAAAGGTCCAAGCCCGTTTCTGATTCTTTTCAAGCTCGTAAAATCTCTCATAGTCAAAAGAGACCTAATGGAGTCTTCTTTAAACTCTTTTCGGGATCCTTAAATACGAAAATATTGTTGAGTGATCTTGTCTTCTTCACGCTCATTAAATCATTTGAAGAGTCGTCTCTCTGACGGCAGGTTATCTCTTTTTTGGTCCGGATAGACTATTTACGAAAAAGGAACACTCCAGCCAATCATGACTGGAAGATTTCTCTAAGGTATGATTTTATACTTTTTTGGGCCTTAGGGACTAAATCATATGAAAAAGGACCCTTTGGAGTCTTCTTCCATAGTCATTCACACTCTCTAAAGATGAACGATATCGAGTTTTCTTTCATTGGACTCGTTAAATTAAACATTGAGAGACCTGTTTTTGGGAACGAACCCCTTCTCTCTCAGGTTCATAAAACATATGAGTTTGGACTTGTCTTCAGATGAGCTATACCGAGTGTTTGTTACCCTCTTTGAAATCATAAAACCGAAAAGAGGCACTCATCAACCATGATGGGGGAAATGAGAAGGGAATCATTTTGCAAATAAATGGCAGTAGTTTGTCATTTCCTTTGAACATGGCACTTATCTGCATATCATTTCAGTCAATTGGGTATTCAGCTGATCTACATGACAATCCACTTTCATGAGTCATGCCACTCCTTTGAGTCTTTCAAAAGAATGCATTGTTCACTGTCGCATTGTGTGTTTGTCCCATTTAGTCATGCTGCCAAGTATTTTGTCGTGCCACTCGATGTTCAAAGGGAAGTTGAAGAAGTTTACCTCTACAATCAAAACAGTCTCTATGTCAGTACCTTTGAGTCAATCCTATGGTTACTACATTCAAATCATTCCAAAACTATGTTCTGAGTTTCATGTCATTGATGTGGGACTCATGACATCCCTCCTTCGACGAGATTTTTTCCTATTGACATCAGCTCATCATTCAGGAAATAGTCTTAGAAACAAAAACTTAGTACCTTGAGATCTGTATGCCTTAATGACAAATTCTCTCGCTTTCGACATAGGTTCACATCATTGACCTTTGATCGATAGAATTGACTGGGTGTTCACATCAGGACATCTATTCACACTCAATAGATTGTACTAGGGTACCTTGGGAATCATTAACATCAATGGTGATCTCCCTCACACTTGTTAACGGTTCACATCATTGGTCGGTAATCAAGTGGTTTCTACCATGTTTGACTTCACATCATTGTAATCACATGGATAGAATCATACTTTGCGGAAGATGAGACGAAGACCTTGGGTATTTCTTTAAGCGCTCATTGCTTTTCCACAGGTTGTGATGGAGTTTTGTATATCTAGCATGGATCCACATTTGCATGGTCATGGCTATGCTCAAATTTGTGTCTGTATGACATAGATCAATGTTGTATGTTTGGTATCTATGTCCAAGTTTGAGTCCTCTATCACATGGATCTACACTGTATTCTAGTAGCCATGCTTGTTTATTCCTCTCATGGATCTACCTTGTATTGGTCTATAGCCATGATTTGGTTACTTGTGTCTATGAGTCAAAAATATTGATGTACTACAGATGCCTACTTGATGACATGCTTCGATCGAGCTAACATTTGCACCTCAAAGTGACAACTTGTTCTCTCAAAGCTCTCATTTATCGTATCCCTCTAAGTCTCATGCTTTGGGGGGCGTTCTGTTATACCCAAATCCTCTCACTACCATGTGATAATACCTTTGACTTACATGTTTGCCCTTAATCCCAGCACTTAGAGTGGAAACCTATGTTGTTTGTTAATTCTACATGAAAAAGCTCATCACCATGCTTTCCTTGTGTCCCATGAGTGGTACCTTTCTTGTGCCGCTTGTATCCTATTTTCCATAAGTGATGCCACCGCCTATGGTCTTTGGTCCATAAGTGTTTCCCATCTAAACCGCTCTATCATAGGAGTAGAAAAGAAGTACCCTAGGTAAAATGGGAAAAAGAGAAGTTTATCGAGGCTTCTAGATCATGAGCCTCGTGTCCTCCCTTATCCCTATCATTGTGGGTCAGTTGAGCTCGAGATCCCCCCTCATAGGTTCTTAAATTCCATCTCATCCACAAATATCTCAACAGTCCCTATCCATTGAGTCTTATAAATACAGGTTCATGTCCATAGTTGAGCGGGAGAACTATAGAGGTAATGTTATGCTGTTGGATTGACCACTTAGCCCAAGCCATTGGAGAGCATAGAGAGCAAAGTTGTAGCTTAGGGGATGAAGTGTTTGTCTCATGGAGATGCTTGTCGACACTAAGGCAATGGTTGTAAGATTCTCCATACATCTTTAATGCAAAGTTGATTTCCGTCCCACATTACTGTTGTTTTGATTTCACATGTACATGTTGTTAGATTGCTTAGTCACTAACATGGATAAGTAGATGATTTTCTAGTAGCTTTGATGTGTTTACATGTTTGATATGTTTGCATGTACATAGGTTCACTATCAAAGCAGCATTCCAGGTGTCTATGACATCCAGGGAACTCATTTTTTCTGGATCTGAACCATTCAGATCAGCGGAATAGCTTCTATCCACAGAAGGTGAAATATTCCTAGTTACAACAAGGATAGGATGACACATTCTTTGAATTGACTCAAAGGATTTAAATGACTCGTGAAAGTGGATCGAATCGGTGACAACTTGAATACCCAACTATTTGAAATGAAAATCCATATAGGTTTCATGTTCAAGGGTAGACTATAAGATTTCATTAATAAAAATGAATGATGTTCCCCATTCCCTTAATTTCCCCATCACAAAGGATGAGTACCTCTTTGCTTTCTAATGAGCTTGAAAAGGGTAAGAAATGCTCAATGTAGCTCATCAAGCGATGAGTCCATTCTTATATGTTTTATGAACCTAAGAAAGGAGGGGTTCATTCCTAGAAAGGGTCCTTCATATTTTAATTTTACGAGTTCGAGGAAGGTAAACTCAATCATCATTTCATGTTTAGAGAGTCTAAAATGACTAAGAAGACTCCTGGGTGGATGTTTTTGTAAAGTTAGTCCCCGAGGCTCTAAAAATTATAAAATGATTCCTAGGAGAAGTCTTCTAGTTCCAATAAACTAGAGTGTACATTTTTAATAAATTAGTCAAATCGATCTGAAAAGGGTTAAACTATCACCAACTATATGATCTTTCAAATACATTTACAAGCATGAAAGAATCAAACTCACTTGACGATCTTTTCATGTTTAAAAAGTCTCGAAAGTGGATTAAATTTGACTTTATAAGGGGTTTTTTTTTAGAATCAATTTTAACAAGTCTAAAAAAATAGTAAAAGCACCCTAAATACCACTTCACTAGGTGTTTAATGAGCATGCTAAAGGTATAAAAATTGCTTGGTACTTTTTCAACTTAAACCGGAGTGTGAAAAAGACAAAAAGAAACTCGATCCAATTTTCATGTTTTAACCAGCGCACAAAAAAATGAAAAGTAAGATCAACACAACCTTTTTGTTTCTAATGAGCTCAAGGTCAGTTGAAAGAATGCTTAGGGTATCTGCTTCATCTTTTAATCAGCTTGACACAAAATGGGAACTATGTTCATAATGTCATTTCATAGTTTAGCGAGTTCGAAACCAAAAAGAAAGTATGCTCAAAATGCATCTCTTTGATGGGTGTTTTCCCAACATGATGTCTAGTGGTTGGTACTTTCCCCCAGTATAACTTTGTTACACATAAATATGCACCTCCTGCAGACACAAGCTTGTTCCCTAGTCTGAACGGTTCAGATCTAGAAAAAAACACAAACACGGAATGTCAAACTCTCCCTAGATTTGTCTTAACACTTGAATGTACTACCATGCTTCTTATATTAAGGGATGTCTCCACCATCCTTGAATATTTTCCCTTTGTTTACCTACAAAAATAGAAGAAAACAATAGAAAGTGATAGCATACAAGATATAAAACTGGATCTATGCTTGTGACCAAGGAGTCAAGCAATACATACACATGATACAATAGATATGGGAAAGAGAAAAGATTCTTTATTAACAATGATTGTAAAGACTACAACCTTGATTCCTTGGTGTTAAAGTCCCATCCAATAGATCCTTTCCTCTAAATTCAGCTTTCCTCCAATAGATTCAAGGATGATTTTGACAGAGTTTGGGTGTGCAACACAATTCTTCCTCTTTTTTTCCATGGGGGGTGAGCCAGTATTTAAAGGCATGGGAGAATAGGTATGTTTGAGGATCTCATGGGTGAGGTGGAGATAATATCCTAAAAGGGAGGATCTCAAGCTCTAGTTGTTCCTAAACCATAGGGATGAGGCTCTATGGAGGCCAACTTCGAGAAGCCTCTCGAAGCTTCTCTTTTTTCATTGAAAAATCAAGCACCGCTCCTCTAATGAAGAAAACAGGTGGTGTTGAGGGGGTAACTCTTGTTGAAGTAAGGCTAGAAGCAGTGGCACTACTCTTTTCTCATGTATCATGAGTGGTTCTTCCCTAGCACCACTTGGGTAATGCTTTTTGTCAATGGAAGAGGAGCATTACTAGCTCAAAACAAGGAAAAAATGAAGGGGATATTTTTTCCTGTCATTTCTCTAGGGAAAAATTTGAGGGATTGGATCAGACAAGGGAATACCTATCTCATAACATGATGGTGAAGATATTTTGGTATGATAGAGATCCCCCCCAAAGTATGATGGCTAGAGATAAATGATATGAATAATACTTTGATAGAACAAGGTAGAGTATAGAGGTAGAGGTCAAATGGTCGGAACTTCTCAAGCATCAAAAAATTTCTGCAGCACCTTTTACATTTGTCCCAAATGACTCACAACATGGCTGTTGACCAATACAACACAGATCCATGTGAGATACAAAAAAGTCATGGATACTAAAATATAGTGTAGATCCATGCGAATAATACTCAAATTTGGACATAGCTACCATACATACAATGTAGATCTATGTCATACATATGCAAATCTAAGCATAGCTATGAACATACAAATGTGGATCCATGCTAGGACTCTTACAAAATACTCCATCACAACCCAGGGGGGAATCTATGAGTTCTTTTAATAAATTCTTAGGGTCTTCGTCTCATCTTCCACAAAGTACGATTCTATCGATTTTATTACAATGTATTGATGTCAAAACCAGAGATTTTGGGTTCGGTCCTCAGTGGAGTCACCAATTTTGTTATCCAGAAATATGCATCTCCTATGGAAAAGAGTTGATTCCCTAGATCTGAATGGTTGAAGTCTAGAAAAAAACACAAACACAGAATACTATACTCTCCCTAGATCTGTTTAAGCACTTGAATGGGCTTCCATGCTTCTTATATTAATAGATGTCTTCACTATCCTTGAATATTTTCCTTTTGTTTACCTGCAAAAATAGAAGGCAACAATAGAAAGTGATAACATACAAGATATGGAAACTAGATCTATGCTTGTGACCAAAGATTCAAGCAATACACACACACACGATACATCATATATGGGAAAGATAAAACATTCTTTATTAAAAATGATTGTGAAGACTACGACCTTGATGCCTTGGTGTTGAGAGTCCCATCCAATGGATCCTTTCCTCTAACTTCACCTTGCCTCCAATAGACTCAACAATGATTTTGATAGAGTTTGGGTGTGCAACACAATTCTTTCTCTTCTCTCCCATGGGGGATGAGCTAGTATTTAAAGGCATGGGAGGATAGGTATGGTTGAAGATATCATGGGTGAGGTGGATATTATATCCAAAAATTGAGGATCTCGAGCTCCAGGTGGTTCCTAAACCATAGGGATGAGGGTCCATGGAGGTAAGCTTCGAGAAGCTTCTTGAAATTTCTCTTTTTGCCTTGAAAACTTGAGCACCACTCCTCCAATGAAGAAAACAAGTGGTGTTAATGGGGTAACTCTTCTTCTAGTAATGATAGAAGCAGTGACACCACTCTTTGCTCATGTATTAGGAGCGTTACTAATTCTTTTCTTCTTGGGTAATGATTTTTGTCAATGGGGAAAGACTGTTACCATCTCAAAACAAGGAAAAACTATAAGGGGATATTTTTTTCCTGTCATTTCTCTAGGGAGAACTTTGAGGGATTGAAGCAGATAAGGGAATACCTATCTCATAACATGACGGTGATGATATTTCTGTGTAATAGAGATGCCCCCAAAGTATGATGTCTAGAAGGAAACGATAGGCATAATAATTTGAAAAAAGAAGGTGTAGTCTCGAGGCAAAGGTCCAATGGTCAGAACTTCTCAAACATCACAAAATTTCTGCAGCATTTTTTGATACATGTCCCAAATGACTCACAACATGGCTGCTGACCAATACAACATAGATCCATGCGAAGAAGACTCAAATTTGGACATAGCATGAGACATACAATGTAGATATATGTAATACTGATTCAAATCTGAGCATAGCCATGAACATACAAATGTGGATCCATGCTACAACTCATACAAAATACTCCATCGCAACCTGGGGAAAGCAATGAGCACTTTAATAGATACCCAGGGTCTTCATCTCGTCTTGTTAGTTTTTCAACATTTAAGTTAGTATTATATGGATCTTTAATTAAGAGAACAACAAGCACAACAATGAAAAACAAGAGACAATGAACATAGTGTTTTTCCTTGGGGAAACCATAAATGGAGAAAATACCGCAACTTCCTTAGAGATAGAATCAGCACAAAAGGTAAGACCCCAAAATAGTAATATGCACTCCCAATAGTAGTAACCTTCTTCTTCTCTAGCCTTAGTGTCTTCTCCTTCCTCAACTATGCGCTACACTTGAGTGTGTATGTGATGTGTGCTAAATAGAGAGTCCGGATTTATATTTATACTAATCCCAACATGACTAAAACCCTACTAGGGCCGACCTCTACTAGGAGAGTCTAATAACCCTAGTGCCCTGGAAATGCAGGGACTTTAACCCTTAGACAATCAGAGGGTTACCCACAATGACTTGACATGACTTGTTTACATTATTGATTCTCCCGATCAGAACATTGGGGCATGACATGACATGATAACATCCTGGAATAAACATCGGGTTACAATAGATAAGAAATACAAGTGAATACATTCCAAAGTTATAATTACATCAAAACTCCCTCTTAGCTAGGAAGGTATTCTCTTGACACAATTTTCATCACTGGTCTTCTTCTCTGGATATTCTCGTCATCTGCATCTCCAAGTCATCTCTTCTTCAAGTAATATTTATCTTCATGCCATATTCATCTGGATCTAGATCATCACTCGATATATATCATCATCACTGGATCATACTCGATCTAGAACATCATTAGATCATACTCGATTTGGAACATCTCTAGATCATACTCGATCTGGGACATCACTGGATCATACTCAACCTGGAACATCATCACTGGATCTGGATCATCACTAGATCTCAATCATCATCACTGGATCTGGATCATCACTAGATCTGGATCATCATCACTGGATCTGGATCATCACTCGATTTCGATCATCACTGCTGGATCTAGATCATCACTCAATCTAGATCCCTTGGAGTCATCATAACTAGATTTGGATCATAGCTCGATCTAGATCTCCTCTAGTCACCATCATATGTGCTATCTCATGATTCTTATCATCACAGGAAGTTCTACAGAGCTATCCTTCCTTCATGCTGGGTGTATGCCTACCTCCTCGTAGGTCTTTGGTAGCCCTTACATCTGACCTACTGTTAGAATGGCCTGTTGGGGCGCGCGCCCTAAATATTACTAGTTGCGGTAACTTCGCAGCTGTTGGTAAGTGGAGTTATGGGTCAAGATAGTCTTAGGGGTGTCAGGGTAAGTCAAAACCCTCTTTTTTGTAATAAACCCGTGGTTTAAATCCAGGGTTTAGGGTTTTTTGGGTGCCCATGGTTTAAGACCATGGTTTTGTAAAAATGCGTAGTATAAATAAGTGCTTATGTAAAGAAGATAGGTTAGGTTTTATGATGAAAGAAAGATTAAGGCGAAGCTACGATTGGTTTTGTGGAAGAAGGTTAAGTCCCAGTTGTGTGCGTGGACGACCTCTGCAACTGTGTGCGCAGAGGGTTTTGTAAAGGAGATTGTAAGGAAAAACCTACAGCTGTGTGTGCAGGGGCCTGCAGCTGTGTGCGCGGCTTCTTGAGGTTGAAAGGATCTACAGCTATGTGCGTAGATCAAACTGTGGTTTTGTAGCAAGTTGAATAGAACATAGTTTGTGGATGTAGCCCCTACACTGGGGGTGAACCACGTTATATCCGGTGTTGTGGTTTCTTGTGCTGTTTCTATTTCTATTCCTTTTATGCATTAATAACTGTATACATCTGATAAATTAGATCGCTGCTACATTTAGCTTCGCTGTGAATTCCCTGTAGTGGGTTGAGCAAGTCACGACTGTTTATTTATTGCGAAGTTGTATGTGAATGAATGGTGAAACCTGTAATTATTGATTAATAAGGTTATTAAAAGGCTAAGGTACAGTAATTCCCCTCTTTGCTTGCAGAAACCTGATTCTGCGGCATCCCATAGCTGTTTCAGGTGAGACTGCAACCTGTGCGCAGGTTGTTACCGAAAGGGCCAACACTGTGGGTCTTTTGTTGGTGCGACACAAAAGGTTTAAACCCGGGTTTGCCCTATTTCCCAACAAATTGGTTCCGTTGCCGGTTGAACTCAGTACCTGCTCAAGAGGGGTTTGCATTGTACCTCGGGGGCTATGTTCTGGAGGCCCTCTGTCAAGGACATCGACGATTGGTTTGCTGAGACTTGTATGAAATTCACGCAGCAAGAGAATATGAATCCATGTCGAAGCTCAAGTGACTTTTTACAACGGTATGTTTTTTGTGATACTTATGAAATTTTCTTTGGTCGTTTCCACATAGAGTTGCACCAGTGGTTGTCTAGGTTAACAGAGAGGAGGACGAACTTTCAAGCTCGACGGATTCCTGTGTGGACCCCCGCAAGGGTCAACCTTGTGCAACACGTGAACAACGAGGTGTCCCGCGCTGTTGATTTCTGGATGACGCGCACATTGGAGGCCTTTGTGACAGAGTTTGCCATTGATACAAGCACTTCTTTCAGCGAAGCTGAACGGCAGTTTTTCAAAGGGCCCCGTGGTAAGTTTTTAAATTCCTTAATCTTGAATACTATTGGTTGAAAAGGGTATCTTATTATTTGAGTCAGACTGCTAGTTTATTAGTACTAACATATGTTTGCAAGTGAGAATATTTTTGACGCGCAAAGTGGGTTGCCACAAACTGAGCAAAGATACAAAAGAAATTTTGAATCCTACTCCTCAGGATAGACCACCGCATTTCCCCTTGTAAATCCTCCACAACCAGACCCCAAAGAAAACCCTCCTGTTACCCCCCAGCGTCGCTTCATTACCCCTAAAGTTCGGTCGCAGTGTGACAGGCAACCAAGTCCAAGTATTCCGGCCACAGGTCAACCTGCCCCTGTAAATCCCCCCCCCCCATCAACGTTTTGCCCCCCTCCCAATCCTCCCAGAACCACCATGGCCCACCTAGTTGATGACATTAAGCTGCCCATCTTCAAAGGAACGGGATCAGAAGATCCAGAACAGTTCTGGTTTTTATGTGAGGCCATCTGGAACGCGAAGAGTATTATCGACCTGGATGTGAGAACTGCGCAGCTCATTACTTCCTTTCACGACCGGGATTTGACCTGGTTCATGAAATTATCTAGTAATCACCACCCCACTTTGGATGAAATCAAGGCTGCCATCATTAAGGAATTTAAGAAACCAAAATCAAAATCGCAGAGCATCACTGAACTCAAAGAGATTCAACAACGGCGCGGCGAATCCGTGTGGGACTTTGACCAGAGATTCAAAGTTTTATTAGACCAAGTGAGCTTCACTATTAGTCCTGTGCAGCACAAGGAATGGTTTATCGCCACTTTATTGCCACATATCAGAACGCCGCTCATGCAATAGAAGGTTGCTGACCAGCAAGAGGCTCTGGAAATCGCAATGAAGTTAGAGACCACTCCCGTCGGAGACGATTCTAGTCTTGCTCAAATCCAAGTGCAGCTGGCAGCGATGGCCATGGAACTTCGTGACATGAAGAAAGCTAAAACCAGTCGAGAGGAGGTCTGGTGTATGCAGTGTCGGTCCGAGGGTCACGATAGGGACAAGTGCCCCGTGGTCAGAACCTATCTAAACATGGGCACGCCCACCCAATTCAATGCCGGTGTTCTATATTGTGAGATTTACCGAACCTCTGGCCAGCATTGCCCTGAGCACTGTCATCTTCCTCGGAGATATGTTCAAGTTCCCAAAAACCCTTACTGCCAGTTCTGTAAGTCCGTCGGGCATAATGAAGAAGAATGTCGTAGCTATGACCTTATGCGAGAGCGCACCTCTGGTGCCTACCGAGTCCACAACAAAGCCCAGAATAATGATGGCTATGGTTACCGCGGCGGCACCTCCGGAAGAGGTGCTTTTGGCGGTCGCGGCCATGGTGGGATGAACGACAGAGGTAGCGGCCAGGTTGTGTGTTACAATTGTAACCAAGTTGGTCACTTGGCTCGCGACTGTCGGAACGCCACTACGACCTGTCGGTATTGCCGTGCAGTGGACCACGTGATTGAACAGTGCCCTCAGGTCCTCGCAAAGATTCAGGAAAACAACCATGGCCCTACTCCAAGTATTCAGTTGATTTCCGTGGAGCAAAGACCTGCCCCAGCCCTCAATGTGGTCACCCGGAGTGGAGCTATGACACATACTCAAGACTCGCCAAAGCAACCTGCCACGGTGTGCGCACAACAGACCTCCCAGAAAGTTCCAGTCCTTGGCCCTGTGAAGGACCACGCACCAGTCCAGGAGGCCTTGTGGGATAATGTTGACCTTGGCACTATAGAAATACCTGCACGAAAACATCAGTAGGCTTCGCAGCCACAGGAGGCCTCGACGGATAAAGTAAGTACACTATCCTCTTTCTTGCAGAGCTGTATGAAACTCTTGCGCAATCAGAATGCTCTAAATGAGCTGCAAAAATTTCTTGCTGTCACAGACCCTCAGAGAGGAACTGATCAGGAGAAAACTGTTATTCGTGTCCGAAGAATGGGAAGGGAAATGAGGTTGAACATTCAGATAGGAGAATATGATATGACTGATGTCATCCTGGATCTTGGATCAGACGTTAATGTCCTACCCAAGCAGACCTGGGGACAAATGGGAAAGCCTTCCCTGGTTTGGTCACCTATACAACTACGACTAGCTAACCAACAAAGGATTGTACTGCGAGGGAGACTTCTTAGTGTCCCAATCGACATCGATGGGGTTAGTACTCTAGCAGACTTTGAAGTTATTGAGATCATTGATGACAGCAACCCTTACCCAGCCCTGCTGGGAATTGAGTGGGCCATGGCTAATGCTGTAATCATCAACCTTAAAAGGAGACAGATGACCTTCAAAGGAAATGGCCTATGCGTTATTATACCCCTCGACCCATCCCAAGGAGAAAGATATACAGAACCACTCAGAGATGAAGGGGAGCAGGATACTCTAGACCACATCTATAACATCACAGCCAAGGATGCAGATTATGTCGAGCCTAATGCTGATGGTGTACTATATTGGCAATGTGATATCTCCCGCATGTCTGATTCAGACGATGGTGTGGAGAATTGGTAGCATCGACTGTACGAGCTACATGGCCATAGGTGCGCGCAGATCACTCAGTCTCTTCGATGCATTAGCGCACAGCCGCGAGAATTGCCTACACAGGTTGGGATGACAGACCCTGGAGAAATTATTGCACCTATGACAAAACGAGTACCTCAGTCACCAAACACCCAGCATCTAGAAATAGCAATAGAAGCTACAGCAGCCTGGGGGACCGATCATACAAAGCCTCAGCCCCGTCGGGGAACCTGCCCGAAATTCTTGCACCCCAAAGTTATAAAGCAAGCTTAAGAAGTGCGAAGTAATTTCAAGGGGCAGAATAGCCCTCCGAGACATTTGAGGTGGAAATATACAGCAATGGAAAACACACTTTGTAAGGATTGGATGCATCAGTTCATATATATCTTGGACCCTATAGCAAAAAATGGGCATATGAAGGTTAAGCTCCGCCACAGTACTGTAAGTGGGGATGATATTGTGGATCGCTTTTTGATCGCAGTTCCCATTAATAAAAGTGGTCCTGTTCTAGATATAGCTTTCCGATCAAATCACGACAAGGAAAATGTTGATCATCCAGGAATTGGATACCAAATCAAGGGGCAGAGCCAAGATGCTAGTACCTCAAATCTAATAGTCCTATCGCAGATACTACCCAGTCGTGTCGAAGGGCACTATTGGGCCGAGGTTTCTTATTGCCCCGAGGCTTCAACCATGATTCTTCCATGGCCCAAAAATGTAGCGAGGCTCAAAATCCGACCGTTGGGAGGCAGCCAATTTGGCGGCGGCGGGATTTTAATTGCTTTAAATGACTGTACTAAGACCACTACCGGCAATCGCGCTCCACATGGACAATATTTTCGTCAGATTTGGTGCCTTCAATGCACTGTCCTCCCCGATTTGATTGATGGCATGTATAAGAAGATGCCTAAGTTAGGAAAAATTGCATCCTACATTTCTTCAAGATTTCTGAGTGAACCCATGACCACCGAACGCGAGATTGATGCTTTGGTCAGAGAATTCGAGCAAGAGGGTTTGATCCCCTGCTCTAATCAGCCGCTTGCCATAGCTCACTGTGAAGCCACTCCTCCAGCACCTCCATAGCTGATGCAGACACGGTCTGCCAGGAAAAAGTCTAGAACTAAAATTCGCACCAAGCGCAACCAAGACCGGCCGCAGCACACAGGGCAAACACCAGCGGCTCATCCTATGGAGCCCTCTGGTTCCGCACAGGCCCCGGATGGGGGAAGGGAGAATATTCCACCACCACGGCCACCATATCTACCACCTGTTTTCCCAGGCACCGCATTACCCCGTCGGACAAAGCAATTTACATTAGCCACACCCTCGTTGCCACCAGGAGTACAGTTGATTGGAAGTATGACAGGGAAGATTGATCGGCTTAAGTACAACGATCATGACACCAATGACCATGGCAAGTTCCCACAATTTGAACCAGTAGAATACTTGCACCACGTCAATTACCCCGATCATAGGGTCACACTACTGGAAGTGCAAACATGGGCTGCGGGCCTGGACAAAGCCGACCTACTCAAGCTATTTCACATTCCCCATTTCAGACGCGACATACATGTGACTGTAGTGGCCAAGCAGTTACTAGCCCTGGTGCATGATGGATACTTATGGATAGGGGACCAACAAATTCCTATTGACGCCGCCCTCATCCATAGGATCACAGGTTTACCCATGGTAGGACCTGATCCGGGAACCGAATTTCCGTCCAAACATGACGATACAAAGCTCGCGCAGACCATGAAGGAGTGGTTTGGCCTAACAAAATGGAAATGGGGGTATCACACTTCCACAATTCAGGAACAGCCCATTCGGTTTGCAGCTGAACTCTTAGCCTGCAAACTAATACGGAAATGCAGGCCAACTGAAGTACCTGCTCCGGTTATCCGGATTGCTATGAACTGCGCTGAGGGGTATACTTATAATTGGGCCACATATCTTGCGAAGGATTTTTTGGAGGATGCCCGTGATGCGCAAGAAAAAGGTAGACCTTTTCATTATTCCTGGCTTATGATCCTTATTGCATTAGTTGGGTGGAAAGAACCCACTAAAGCCCAGTTTGTCGAAATAAACCCCGGCATGCCAGGGGCAGCGAGGTATGCCTCCCTATGGATATCCTCAGCTAAGGAAGCTTAGCAGATGACGACCACTGTGTTCATCTTCTATGCTATGAGTATTCACTATGAGATTGTGCGAACACCTCGACTTACCAACGAAGTGTTCTCTCAATACGAGGGCGTCGCGCACTTTAGTGCCGACATGCATCATGTTTTCATTTAAGCTCGTGCAGATCCTCAACGGCAATGCTTCAAATTACCATATGTAGTCACAGAACCAGATATCAGGCGGATCGTTCAGCAATGGCCGGCCGAATGGCTGAAATATTTAGGGAAAAAACCCTCTATTCCGGTTCCCCCAGCTACCAATATTGGCGCAGGTACTAGTCAGGCACAGCAGCAAAGCCCATTGGAAGATAGCGAAGACCTAAGTGATTCGCAGATGAATGACGACGGCCAGGGTGGAGACGGCGGACAGGATGAACAGGATGACCAGGATGAGGAGTCGGTCAAGACCATAACAGATCCTACCCCACCAACAAAGCGCAAGTCACTAGAAGTAGCTGATGTAACCAAGCCACAGTCCCGCAAAAAGGTAAAAGCATCGAAGGACAAAGCTATCGAGGAAGAAGCCACTGTCATACTGGATGCACTGGAGCATGCTCTAGAACAGTCTACAACAGCACTTACTAAAAAATGGTCAGAGTTTGCGAAACTGCATCTTGCCGGCCTCTCAGGTATCGCAAACAGGGTATCGGAGTTAAAAGAGCTAACCGCAAAATCAGTGCCCAGTACTGCGACAAGCAGCACTATGGCACCCACACAGCAGGATATTAGGCAATGGCCACCCAAGGATCCCCAGGGACAGGTATCAAGCGCAACTCTGATACAGCCTGACACCGATTCTCGACCCCAGCCGAATATAACCGTGGAGCTTGATTTTACAAAGATGTCTATGTCAGATTTGCACCTCTGTCAGCTCGCGATTACAAAGGTGATCCATACTCGCACTCAAGTGTCACAAGTCCAATTGGAAGAAACCATCAAACAAAACAAAATCTTCGCAGCATGCCTAGAAGAGATCGCAGAACAGAAGAAAGAGGCTGAATAGACAACCACTACGTTGATGCGAGCATTGTACGAGGCATGTCGGAGTCTTTCTAACTCCGACATACAGGAAGCAGCGGCACCAGAGCAGAGAATTGCTAAGCTGAGAGACTATGCCTAGCAGTCCCGCAGTGAGGTTGAAAGGATGAAAATAGAACACCAGCAACAGATTACAGAACTTCAACTGCGCATTCCTCCTGAGACTCCACCAGAGGTCCGAGAACAGTGCCAGCAGGACATCAAGGCTTCAGCAACCAAAATATCAGACAATGTGGCTAGTGTCATAAAACTAATGGAAGACAACATAGAAGCATGGGCAAACCTATAGGACCATCCAGATGTAGGGAAGATTCAGGAAACCATCAAGTTGCGTCAGGATGAGTTAGATGCAGTCAGAATAGAAATCAAGACGCTGCCACCTATGCAGAAGATGGCTAAAGTAAAGCGGAGCAAGGAACTTCAACAGGAAATCGAGTCCTGCAAGATGAAGGTAACGATGCTGGAAAATGCGTTACAGCCCCTGGTTGATGAAGCATTAGAATTGAGCAATACTGCGGAGAGCCAGCTCAAACTTTTGAAGACCTATGACACTTTTGCGCAGGAAAAGGATAACACAGACTCTTCTTCAGTATTACAGGAACTGGTGGAAAAGGAGAAATCCGCTGATGAGATACTGCATAATCTCACCAGTCGCTTTCAGGCCCTCGCGCAGAAGATTCTCCCACCAGAGTCCTCGCAGAGTGTCCCGGGACGGGCCACTAGTGAGTCTTAGGGGCTTGTTGGGGCGCGTGCCCTAAAGATTACTAGTTGTGGTAACTTCGCGGCTGTTGGTAAGCGGAGTTATGGGTCAAGATAGTCTTAGGGGTGTCAGGGTAAGTCAAAAACCTCTTTTTTGTAATAAACCCGTGGTTTAAATCCAGGGTTTAGGGTTTTTTGGGTGCCCATGGTTTAAGACCATGGTTTTGTAAAAATGCGCAGTATAAATAAGCGCTTATGTAAAGAAGATAGGTTAGGTTTTATGATGAAAGAAAGATTAAGGTGAAGGTAAGATTGGTTTTGTGGAAGAAGGTTAAGTCCCAGCTGTGTGCGTGGACGACCTCTGCAGCTGTGTGCACAGAGGTTTTTGTAAAGGAGATTGTAAGGAAAAAACTACAGCTGTGTGCGCGGTTTCTTGAGGTTGAAAGGATCTGCAGCTGTGTGCGTAGATCAAACTGTGGTTTTGTAGCAAGTTGAATAGAACACAGTTTGTGGACGTAGCCCCTACACTGGGGGTGAACCACGTTATATCCGGTGTTGTGGTTTCTTGTGCTGTTTCTGTTTCTATTCCTTTTATGCATTAATAACTGTATACATCTGATAAATTAGATCGCTGCTACATTTAGCTTCGCTGTGAATTCCCTGTAGTTGGCTGAGCAAGTCACGACTGTTTATTTATTGCGAAGTTGTATGTGAATGAATGGTGAAACCTGTAATTATTGATTAATAAGGTTATTAAAAGGCTAAGGTACAGTAATTCCCCTCTTTGCTTGTAGAAACCTGATTCTGCGGCATCCCATAGCTGTTTCGGGTGAGACTGCAACCTACGCATAGGTTGTTGCCGAAAGGGCCAACACTGTGGGTCTTTTGTTGGTGCGACACAAAAGGTTTAAACCCGGGTCTGCCCTATTGCCCAACATGTCCAACACTCACATCTGGCCTACTCGTCAGAAAGGCGGTAGCCCTTAAATCTAACCTACTCATCAGAATGGCCAGCACTCACATCTGACCTACTCGTCAGAAACACGGTAGCCCTTATATCTAATCATATAGGACCTAATCCTACAGTCACATCAGAATGGCCAGCACTCACATCTCACCTACTCATCAAAAAGCCAGTAGCCCTTACATCTATGTAGGAGCTCATCCTACATTAGAATGGCCAACACTCACATCTGACCTACTCATTAGAATGGTGATAGCCCGTACATTTGAACTACTCGTTAGAATGGCCAGCACTCACATCTGACATGGGTGGAACCTAATCCTTTAGCCATTACAGAATGGCATAGCCCTTACATCTAATCTACTCATCAGAATGGCGATAGCCCTTACATTTGACCTACTCGTCAGAATGGCTAGCACTCACATCTGACATGGGAGGAACTTAATCCTTTAGCCATGATAGAATGGCTCAACCCTTACATCTCACCTGCTCATCAAAATGGCTATGGATCTCAGCACTCATATCTGACATGGAAGGAACCAATCCTCTCACCATGAAAGAATGGCTCAGCCCTTACATCTAACCTGCTTGTCAGAATGGCTTCTGGACTCGTCACTTCCCCTTGGAAGGGACCTCGATCTGGAGAACACCAAGCTTCTCCCTGAAGTGCTTGAACTTGACTCTGGCTAGTGGCTTCATCAACACATCAGCTATCTGATCATCTGTCGCAACATACTGGAGCTTCACTGCTCCCCTCTACACCATACCCCTGATATAGTGATACTTGATCTCAATATGCTTTGACTTGTCATGGAACATTGTATTCTCTAACAACTTCACGCAACTCTGGTTGTCACAATGTATACAAGTAGCATCCATCTGGAGATCAAATAAATTTAGTAGCTTCCTTAGCCATACTTCCTCACAACTAGCTGAACATGTTGCGACATACTCTGCTTCAGCTGTACTCAGTGCCACACAGGATTGCTTCCTACTAAACCAAGACATCACACCTGATCGGATACTAAAGCAACATCTTGAAGTGCTCTTCCTATTGATGGCACTGCCTGCCCAATTTGAATCAACATAACCCTCCAGGTTAATATTCTGATTCACATTATACTTGAGCCCATAATCAACTGTACCCCTCAAGTACCTCAGAACATGCTTTGCAGCAATCAAGTGAACATTTCTCGGATCTTTCAAGAACTAGCTCAAGGTGTTCATAGCAAAGAAAATGTTTGGTCTCGTGTTTGTCAGGTACATCAAGGACCCAATCATCTGATGATACTCCCTAGCATCAACCAACTTTGATGAAGCATCACTCAATAGCTTCAGGTTTGATGCCATAGGTGTGGCCATAGCCTTGCAGTCCATCATCCCAAACCTCTTTAGGATCTCTATTGCATACTTCCCTTTCCCAAGAAGGATTCCATCCACACTCTGCCACACCTCCATACCTAGAAAATAATGCATCATTCCCAAGTCCTTCATCTCGAACTCGGCAGCAATCTTTCTCTTCGTATTAGCAATCAACCCATTTATACCTGTCACAAATAGATCATCTACATACAGTAGAAGCATCACTGGTTTACCATCTTCAACCTTGTAGTAAAGGTTGGAATCTACTTTACTTTTGGTAAAGCCCAAACTGGATAGAAAGCTATCAATTATGCCGTACCATGTCCTGGGTGCCTGTTTCAAACCATACATAGCTTTCTTCAATCTACACACATGAGACTCCCTGTCATGTGTCCCAAAACCAAGTGGTTGTTCTACATACACTTCCTCTTCCACTACACCATTCAAGAAAGTAGTCTTGACATCCATCTGGTGTATATTCCATTTCATCACTGCAGCCAGAGCAAGTACTGATCTAATGGAAGTGTATCTGGCTACAGGTGCAAAGGTTTCTTCATAATATGAGAGAAACCCCGAGCCACAAATCTTGCCTTATATTTTTCTATGCTACTGTCTGCAGCATGTTTGATCTTGTAGATCCATTTGGAAGTTACAACTGACTTCCCTTTTGGTCTTGTGACAACATCCCAAACATCATTCTTCATGATCGATTAGTATTCTTTGATCATAGAATCCTTCCATTCTTTCTATTCTGTCGCTTCTTCATAACTGGAAGGTTCTTTATCAATGAAATCACATAGTAATGCTACATACTCGGAGCCGGATCTGGTCCTCTTTCTTTCTCTATGATTCTCTTATGGAGCCCCATATCTTTCCGCACCTTGGATAAGTTCTCTTACCTAAGCAGGTTTCCTCTTATGAGGATTCTTCTCCAGAGGTGGATCTACAAGTCTTTGTGGTTCTTCAAATTCTCGATCTTCTTCTTGAGCTTCTTCATTAATGGTTGTATCATGAATTCTTGGTGCTTCTGCTTCTTTGGATTCTTCAGCAGGTTTCTTTCTGGATTTGTTGTAAGCTGTATCTTCATCAAATGTCACATCCCTACTAACATCAATCTTCTTGAATCCTAGGAAATATATTCTGTAAGCATTCGAGATTTTAGAGTATCCCACAAATATACCCTTCTTTCCTAAAGGATCTAATTTAGTCCTCTTCTCTTTTGGAATGTGTATGTACATAGGACAGCCAAACATTCTGAGATGGCTGAGTTCTAGTTTCTTTCCGGAGAAGACTTCTTCAGGAGTCTTGTTCTCAAGTACTCTATGTGGAGTACGGTTCTCTACATATGCCGTTGTTCTAGTAGCTTCCACCCAAAGATGCATAGGAAGGTCTTGATCATGAAGCATTTCTTTTGTAGCTTCCATGATAGTTCTGTTCTTTCATTCTGCAATCCCATTCTGTTGTGGATTATAAGGATTAGACAACTCCCTCTTAATCCATGATTCTTTGCATAGCTCTTTGAACTCATTTGAAGTGAATTCTCTGCCATTATCTAATCAAAAGGTCTTGATCTTATTTTCAGTGTGGTTCTCGACCAAGGCTTTGAATTCCTTGAACTTGCTGAATACTTTGTCTTTGTTCTTCATGAAATAAACCCATGTCTTCCTAGAGAAATCATCAATAAAATAAACATAATATGCATACCCACTTAGTGATTTTGATGACATAGGACTGCATACATCGGAGTGGATGATTTCCAAGATTCCTTTCGCTTTGCTTTCACTGCTTGGAAATGTCTTCTTTGTTTTCTTTCCTTTCGCACATCCTTTGCAGACCCCATCATGTTTTGCTTGGATTTTTGGAAGACTTTCAACATCTTTGCTTGCAATAGGTAGTGCTCTGTAATGCACATGTGCAAGCCTTCTATGGCAAATTTCACTTGGCTCTACTGTGTCATGGACCAAGGCTTGTTCTGGATGACCCTTTAGTTTGTACAATCCTCCTTCTTGTTCTCCAATCACCACTGCATCATCGATAGTCTTTCCTTTTGGCCACATGATGACTTGACCATCTATGAATGCAAACCTCATTCCTTTTACATCTAATGTTGATATGGAGAGGAGGTTCTTCTTGAGTCCTGGCACAAACAATACTTCTTTCATTGTTAGAGACTTTCTAGATTCTAGCTTATAGGAAGACTCCCCACTACCTTTTATTGGATATTGGTAGTCATCTCCTAGCTTCATCTTGTGAGGTGATTCATGTTCTGACAGTCTCACAAAGGATTCCTTGAATCCTGTCATATGTTTGGAGGCCCCACTATCTATAAGCCAATAATTAATTCCATGAGTAATGTTACCTGTGAGAGTGAAAATCAAAACATATTCATCCTCACTTGAAGAATCTTCACTTTCATATCTGGTTCTCTTCTTGGATGGTTCATCATCCTCTGCAGCATGAGCATGATGTCTTCTTTTGCTGCTCCTCTTTGATAGCTTTGGTTTCTTAGGACAATTCTTTGCATAATGTCCCACTTCATCACATGTATAACATATGACCCTAGACACATATTTTCTAGTGCTATCTTTGTGATAGTGCTTTACCTCTAGGGTGGTGAGATCTTCTTTTGGTTGACTTGGAGTGTACCATGAGAGCTTGATCTTCACTTCCCATCTTTTCTTCTTGAGCTACTATCCATGCTTCTTATTGAGAACACTCTTCCCATAGTCTGCTGAACTTGACTAACTTCTTTCTAGCACATATTCCTTGGATGAAAGAATCCCATGATCTAGGAAGGCCATTCAAGGTAGTCATCACAATCTCTGCATTTTCCACTTCTTCATCTACTGCTTCTAGTTGTTCCTTGATCTGAGGGACTCTTGTGAAGTAAGACTGGATTGTTTTTGCATTCTGAATCTTCACATTCTTCAGTTGCTTTCTTAGAGTCATCTTCCGGTTTATGTTCTTCCCTTCAAACAATTTGGTTAGGGCATCAAACATAGCTTTAGGTGTCTTGAGAGAGGACACCTGAGGGATAAGGTGATCCTTGATAGAATCAGCAATGATCCTCTTTGCCATAACCAACTTCTTCTTATGCAAGGCCTTAGCCTCATATCCCTCTGGAACTGGAACGTACTCATGGATGTAGGAGTCTAATTCATTTTCTTCCAGGACAAGGGAGATCCTATACTTCCAAACTCGGAAGTTATCAGCCCCCTCAATATTTTCATCAAGCTTGGTATGATGAGACATCTTAACTGAGAACCTCAAATGGAAATACAAAATATTTTAGATATTACCAGGTCAAGATGTCAAATCTGAATTTTGAGTTGAAATCCCTCAGAGCTGATTCAGGAGCAAATTAGGGTTTTGTTTTTCCAGATTTCTGTCCACCCAAATGCTTTGAAATTTATCCCTAAATTCGATTTTGGGGAGGAGATCAATCTAGGCCTAGGCTCACTGAAAAATTCATTTTTTGTGAAAAACCCTAATTTCTAGCAGTAGTGTCGGGTCCAAAACTGAAAAACCTTAGAATTGGATTCTTCTTCGATAGAAATATGAGCCCTAAGGAGGAGAGTTATTCCACCTTAATTTTGCTGAAAATCTGTGGAGAGATATCCACAAATTAGAAAGCCCTAGTTCCCGCAGCTGCACAGTGTCTTCTTTTCAGGTTAGCTCTGATACCATGTTAGTTTTTCAACATTTAAGCTAGCATTATATGGATCTTTAATTGAGAGAACAACAAGCACAACAATCAAACACAAGAGACAATGAACACAGTGTTTTTCCTCAGGTAAACCATAAATGGAGAAAACCCCGCAACTTCCTCAAAGATAGAATCAGCACAAAAGGTAAAACCTTAAAATAGTAAGATGGACTCCCAAAAGCAGTAACCTTCTTTTCTAGCCCCAGTGTCTTCTCCTTCCTCAACTATGCGCTACACTTGAGTGTGTATGTGATGTGTGCTAAATAGAGAGTCCAACTCTCTATTTATACTAATCCTGACATGACTAAAGCCTTACTAGGTCCAACCTCTACTAGGAGAGTCTAATAACCCTAGTGCCTCGGAACTGCAGGGACTTTAACCCTTATACAATCGGAGGGTTACCCACAATGAATTGACATGACTTGTTTACATTATTGATTCTCTCGATTGGAACATCGGGGCATGACATGACATGATAACATCCCAGAATAAACATCGGGTCATAATAGATAAGAAATACAAGTGAATACATTCCGAAGTTATAATTACATCAACACGTCTTCCACCGAGTACGAATCTATCCATGTGATTACAATGTATTGATGTTGAACATGGTAGAAACCACTTGATTACCAGTCAATGATGAGAACCATTAACAAGTGCAAGGGAGATCACCATTGATGTCAATGACTCCCAAGGTACTCTAGTACAATCTCTTGAGTGTGAATAGATTATTTGATGTCGAACACCCAACCGAATATTTTGATCAAAGGTCAATGATGTGAACCTATGTCGATAGAGAGAGAATATATCATTAAGGCATACAAATACCAAGGTACTAAACTTGTTTCTAAGACTAATTCCAAGATGATGAGCTGATATCGATAGGAATAGTCTCGTCGAAGCAGGGCCATGATGAATCCCACATCGATGACATGAAACTTAGAACAAAGTTATAAAATTTTGAGTATGATGTAACCATAGGACTGACTCAAAAGTAACTGACACAAAAATTTGTTTTGACCGTAGGTGTAAAATCTCAAGACAATTTCCCTTTTGTACATAAGGAAACATGACTCAATACTTGGAATCATTGACTTGACAAGGTAGAAACACAATGTGACAATGGACAATGCATTCTTTGAAAGAATCAAAGGAGTGACATGACTCATGAAAGTGGATCGACTTGAAGACAAGCTGAATACCTAGTTGACTGAATGAAATGTAGACAAGTGTCATGTTCAAAGGTGACTAACCACTGCCATTTATTGCAAATGAAATGTATTTCCCTTCCCTTAATTTCCCCATCGTGATTGATGAGTTCCTCTTTGATTTTTAACAAGCCAAAAAAGGGTAAAAAATGCTCGATATAGCTTTTCCTTTGGATGAATCCAATCTCATACATTTTACGAACCTGAGAAATGATGGGTTTGTTCCCTAAAATGGATCTTTCATTGTTTAATTTAATGAGTCTGATTAAATAAAAGTCAGTGTAGTTCATGTTTAGAGAGTTTGAACAAACTAAAGAAGACTCCGAAAGGGTCCTTTTTTGTATGATTTAGAACCTAGGGCTCGAAAAAGTATAAAATAATACCCAAGAGAACTCTTCCAGTCATGATTGGTTGGAGTGTAGCTTTTCCATAAGTAGTTCCCCCCAGTCCAAAAAACGGGTAAAATATCACCATGAAGATGACTCTTCAGGTCCTTTTACAAGTGTGAAGAAGACAATTTCACTTGGCAATCTTTTCACATTTTAAGATCTGAACAGAGCTTAAAGAAGACTCCATTAACCCTTTTCATGTTTGAATCTAGAGCAAGAAAAATTAATAAACTAAGCTCAAACCACTTTTCATGTTTTAACCAGAGCACGAAAAATGAAAAAGTAAGCTCGACACCATCTTACTTTTTTTAACGAGCTTGAAGATCAGTTGGAAGAATGTTTAAGGTATCTAATTCATTTTTTAACGAGCTTGAGACAAAAGAAGAACTATGCTCAAAATGACCTATTTCATTTTTACACAAGCTTGAAATAGAAAATAATTATGCTTGAAACATGGTTTCATTTTTATGCAAGCTTGAAACCAAAAGCTAAAATTTGCTTGAGAAATCCTATTTCATTTTTTAACGAGCTTGTGTTATCAGGAATATTGCACCTTTTGTGGATAGAAGTTGTTCCTCTGGTCTGAATGGTTCAGCTCCAGAACAAATGAGTGAACGATAAAGGATGAAGACCTTCCCTGAATGCTTTAGACACCTAGAATACTGCTTCAATCATGAACTTGTGTACCTACAAACATGTGAAACATACAAGCACATAAAAGCTACCAGAAAATCATCTACATATCCCTACTAGTGACTAAGGAATCTAGTAACATATACATGTGAAATCAAAACAACAGATATGTGGGACGGAAATTAGGTTTGCATTAAGAATGTATGAAGAATATTACAACCATTTCCTTAGTTTCGACAAGATCCTCCATGAGAAAACACTTCATCCCCATAAGCTCCAACTTGCTCTCTATGCTCTCCAATGATTTGGACTAGGTAGTCAATTCAACAGCATAACAATACCTCTATAGTTCTCCCCCTCAACTATGGATATGAGCTTGTATTTATAAGGCTCAATGGATAGGGATCGTTGAGAGAATTGTGGGTGAGGTGGATCTAAGATCCTACCAAGAGGGATCTCGAGCTTAAACTAACCCATGTTGATAGGGATATAGGAGGACACGAGGCTCATGATCTAGAAGCCTCGAGAAACTTTTTTTTTCCATTTTACCCAGGGTACCGCTTTTGTTCCCTTATGACAGAGTAGTTTAGGTGAGAACCAATTTAAGAACAAAGGCTATAGGTGGTGGAACCAATTCTCTATGATAGGATACAGACAGTGCTGAACAAGGTACCGCTCATCAGCGAAAGGGTAAGCGCGATGCTAGGTTTTTTCAAGTAGAATTGACAAACAGAGCAAGTTTCCACTCTAATTTTTGGGATTAAGGGAAAACATAGGGGTTAAGGATCTCATCACATAATGGTGAAAGGATTTAGGTATAACAGAATGCCCCCCAAAGCATGAGGCTTAGAGGGATACGATAAGTGAGATCTTTGAGATAAAAAGTTGTCACTTCAAGGTGAGAATGTCAGCTCGGTTGGAGAATGCGGTCAAGTAGGCATCTGTAGTACATCAATACTTTTGACTTATAGAAAAATGTAACCAACTCATGGCTGCAGACCAATACAAGGCAGATCCGTGCGAGGAATAAACAAGCATGGCTACTGGAATATAGTGTTGATCCATGTGATAGAGGACTCAAACTTGGACATAGCTACGGACATACACCGTATATCTATGTCATATAGACACAAATTTGAGCATGGCCATGACCATACAAATGTGGATCCATGCTAGATATACCGTAAAACTCCATCACAACCTAGGGAAAGCAATGAGCGCTAAACAAACACCCAGGGTCTTCATCTCATCTTCCACAAAGTACAATTATATGCATGTGATTAAAAATTTTTGAAGTAAAACATGGTAGAAATCACTTGATTACTGGCCAATGATGTGAACCATTAACAAGTGCGAGGGAGATCACCATTGATGTCAATGATTCACAAGGTACCCTAGTACAACCTACTAAGTGTGAATAGATGTCTTGATGTTGAACAACCAGTCGATTCTATCGATCAAAGGTCAATGATGTGAACCTATGTCGATAGCAAGAGAATCTGTCATTAAGGCCTACAGATCTCAAGGTACTAAATTTATTTCTAAGACTATTTCTTGGATGATCAGCTGATGTCGACAGGAATAGTCTCGTTGAAGGAGGGCCATGATGAGTCTGACATCGATGACATGAAACTTGAAACATAGTTCTAGAATGATGTGAATAATGTAACCATAAGACTGACTCAAAAATACTGACACAAAGACTGTTTTGACTATAGAGGTCAAACTTCGTCAACTTCCCTTTGAACATTGGACGACATGACAAAAGACTTGGCAGCATGAATAGACCAGAAAAACACACAGTGCAATGATGGACAATGCATTCTTTTGAAAGACTAAAAGGAGTGACATGAATCATGAAAGTAGATTTTCATAGAGATTAGCTGAATACCCAATTGACTGAAATGATATGCAAACAAGTGCCATGTTGAAAGGTAACAACAAAATACTGCCATTTATTTGCAAAATTATTCCCTTCCCATTTTCCCTATCATAGTTGATGAGTGCCTCTTTTTGTTTTTGTGAGTTCAAAGAGTGTAACAAACACTCATTATAGCTTGTCCAAAGGAAATTCCAAACTCATATGTTTTACAAACCTGAGAGAGGAGGGGTTCGTTCCCAAAAGAGGGTCTCTCAATGTTTAATTTAACGAGTCCAATGAAAGTTAACTCAGTATCATTCATGTTTAGAGAGTCTGAATGACCACGGAAGAAGACTCGATAGGGTACTTTTTCATAAAATAGTTCACCTAAACCAAAAAAGTGATAACCTATCGTCAGATGAATGACTCTTCAAGTGTTTTAACGAGCATGAAGAAGACAATATCACTCGATAGTCTTTTCATATTTAAGGAGCCTAAAAACAATTTAAAGAAGACTCCACTAGGTCTCTTTTTACAATGAGAGATTTTACGAGCCTGAAAAGAATCAGAAAAGGACTCAGACCTTTGATGCTAAGTAACAAGAGCATGACCAAAGTGTCGCAATAAACGCTCAAAATATTTTTTTTGTTTTATTATTGCTACAGATCTTCTATCCTGCAATGACTTGAAAAACAAGTGTTAAATTCTCCAATAACTGACATTTAAAGGATTACAATTGATATATTTTGAGTAATAAATGATTTTAAAACAAAACTATAACATGTCAAACCCTAAAATGTATATAAAAGCCATGTAAATAGTAAAAAATTAAAACATTTTACCATTTACCCATAGTGGAGAGCCTTTGGAGCATTTTCTTGGCCAAATTTTTAGTCGCTGATATCTGGGGCATCTATCGTTGGACTCATGCACCGTCAGTTCCAGGTAATAGCTTAGACCCTACTCTTTCATTTCATGCCTTCAATTTTAATTTTTGATGGTGTTTTGGGATTATCATAGAAATCTCTAAAACCATGGAAGCGGGAACCGCTCTTATCCCTTACGGGATATGCGATACCCCACTAGAACCGCGTTGAAAAAACTACACACAGGCGGTGCCACCGCCTATCCTCAATGGGACACAGGAGGTGCCAGCCATGGATAAATATAAATGTGTGCATAAGAAAAACTAGCTCATTCTTGAGGATTTGAATGATTAGGACTGATTCTAATTGGTCTTGTGATGACTTTTGATAGGTTCTTACTGATAAAAAATGGTCATATGGAAAGAGAGGAAATATGACAATGACGATGCCTTTACCAAATCAAACGTGGGTTGTATAGCCGCGTTGAGAGACCATGGACTCTTAAATTTCTTCCGCAGACCCAATATGGTATTACATGAGTGACTGCTAGAACATATACTCTGGATGTGGAATCCAGAGAAACAATATTTTGAGGTTGGTTCTCACATATTGACAGTTGAAGTAGAGGACATCTACTTCCTGACAAGACTATCAAGACGTGGTGCTCTCATATCTTTGACTGGTTCCCATGGACGGGACATTACTACTCAGGAGTTGATAGACCGCCATTGCATTCCTGGGAGCAGGACATCGGGGAAGAAAATCACCATAAAAGTAGTGGTGGATGGCCCTTTATGGACAATTCAATTTACCATGCAGAGAGTGGTAGGAAGCTAAGGAGTACACCAAGAATATAGAATGCATATTCTCTATGCCATAGAGGCCATGGTGCCCATAGTTTTCAACTAGGCAGAAGCTCTACTTTCGATCTTCAAGGATTAGCCAACCAAGTGTCGGTAGGGGGAGCTGAAGTAGTTCAGCTTTGGCTCCATTCTAGCTTGTTTCTTTTTCAAGTGGGTTCCACAGATGAGACCCCAGGTGGTATTTATAGATTTGAGGGCATGGGACCCTCGCATGCAGAGATGGGTCCAGATTATGGCCCATACTGAAGTGGGTAGAGGTAAGGTAAAGTTCGATGACCCGTTCTTTCGATGGTTGAGAGATCAGCTCCTCATGGTGAAGGACTATGCATATGCAGGCACTGACTTCAGTGGTGACCCTAACCTACCGCTCCCACCTTGTGGAGAGTGGGGTGATATCAGTAAGAAACAAAAAACCATGAAATGGAAATAGTGTTTTCATGTTTTGATGTTTTATATTTTTTATGTTTAGTAACGAGACTTGAGTGTTTTCATGCAGATGTCAAAGTAGCATGACCTAGGGGAGCCTCCCCACTGGATAGGAGAGCTAGAGCCTATTTTGTACCACAAGGTGATGATATGACATGGGAGCTAGAGGATAACCTCGCGAGGTTTAATCTAGACATCCCAGATGCCTCGATTGATGACCTTTCACTGAGGTATCAGAGGCCTATAGTGGGATTATTGGGTCGTTTCAGTAGACTGCTACGTAGAGTATCCTGGGTAGTGATGTGTTACCATGAGCATAATTAGATGATGAGTGCATGATGTATTCATTGAAAGTTGATAGATAGCTTTAGGACTTTTGTATGATGATTTTTTACTTGAAAGCCTATGCACTTCAGATGAGGTCTCGTGACCTATTTTTTGTAAAACATGTTCATATATATATACAGACTTCTACTTGGTGTTTATACGTCTCAAATGGTGAATGTATTTTACATGAGTTTTATGTATTTTTTATAGTTTATTTACAATAAACCATGTTTTATTTTCATGTCATGAATGGGCAATATGCCAGTCTAGGATGTAATTTGCTAATGAGTTTGCAACTGCATTATGTTCCCTAGGGATATTCCTATAGGTGATAGTTTCAAATGACCTTTCTAATAAACGTACTTTCTAGAAGAGATAGAGAACCAAAAGATCCTTAATGGTATATACATGGTTTAAATGACAAACCACAAGTTGTGAGTCCATCAAGACTACCAAGTTGTGAACATCTTGTGAGGCAGCTTCAGTCAGAAGACCTATGACTGCTCGATACTCGATGATGTTGTTGGTAGCGGGACCAATACAAACTGCTCCTAAACTGACCAAATCATAAGATGGGGAATAGATAACCCAAGTAGCTGAGGCAAGATTCAAGGTGTGGTGGCAAGCACCATCAGTGAAGCCGTAGAAAGCCATCTGCTCTGCACGACCAAAACATGGTATAAACAAATATGGACACTAAACTCAAAACCATATTGAAAATACTTAAGAATATTGAAATTCAATTAATATACATACATACAAGATACTATCCAAGAAATATGCAGGCACAATACCTCTTTAGGTACAACCCATTGCAAGGTTGTCCTAAGGGGATTCCATCATAGTCCACGAGCTCGTAGGCCCCTTTCTCAAAAGCTCTGGAAATAATGGAAGGACTGTACCACATAGATTTGAACATTCCTTTCCCTAGTTTGTCATATCTCTGATCATAAGTCAAAACTAGGTCACCCTCGTTAAAGGCATGAGGTTTGATAGACTTGTCATACTGCACCTTGATGCATTTCTTGTGTGCCTCATTAGCTAAGGTAGCATCTCTTCTAGTTCCATCAAGGCTATTCAAGTATAGAAATATCTCTTCCTCTATGGAAGTGTCTGGGAGAACTTTGACAGCAAGTTTCAAGGATGGAATCTGACATTGAATCAGCAAGACAACTTCGAGTCCATAGATAAGATGGAATGGTGTGAAACCAGTAGCTATTTTCACCGAAGTCCTGTAAGCCCAAAGAGTGGAGAAAAGGATATGGTGCCAATTGGATTTATGGTCTCCAACCATCCGACAAAGGATTGTTTTCAAAACTTTTTTAATGGCCTCGACTTGACCATTAGCTTGCGGATAATAGGGCGTAGAGTTTTCATGATGAAAACCTAGTTTGGAACTTAGTTCCTCCATCATTTGATTACAGAAATGTGATCCATGATTAGTAACTATGGACTGTGGGACTCCGAATCTAGCTATCACATGATTGAACAGGAAGAGAGCAGCAGTCTTACCGTCCTCTGCATATGTAGGCATGGCCTCAGCCCACTTTGTAAAATATTCAATGGCTACGATGATGTAACCATGCCCCCCAGCTAAGGTAGGTTTACAATGCATATAATCAATCCCCTATTTGGCGAAAGGGACAAGGACAATGACGAGGTGTAACGAAGCAGGATGAGTGAGCTTTTTCAAAGAAAAATGTTGATAGGGTGGGGATTTCTTAGCAGCCTTGTGACAATCTTTAAAGACTGAAGTCCAGAAATAGCCAGCATGAAGGATTTTCTGGGCTGTAGCCACCCTAGATAAATGACCACCACATGCTCTAGAGTGGAAATGATTCAAGACTTGTTCAGCTTCCTCGTGGGTAAGGCATCACCAAAGAATTGAATCGATACCATGTCTATACAAAGTATCATTCAATATGAGGTATTATTCTGCATGGTGACGAATATGGCGGTGATCGTCACAGGATATAGTATGCTGAAAACTTTGTGTCTGGAGATAAATGAGAAAATCTCCATACCATGGGTCAGTAGTGCTTATAAGGAACAAGAATTCATCTGGGAATGAATCACTGGGATTAGATTTTGTCAAAGCACAGGGAATATCACACATGATCTCGGCAAAGAAAAAGGATTTCTTTGATGTGGCTTTGGCAAATTCAAGATCAAAATCTTAGAGTATGACTATCCATTGGGAGTACTTTCCCCCGAGCACCCGACGAGTCAGGATGTAATACATAGGGTTCTGGTCTGCCAATACGGTGGTTGTACGGAGCAAAATGTAGTGACAAAACTTTTGAATAGAAATGACCGTGGCCAATGCTATTTCCTCACACGTGAATATCAAGTTTCGGAATCCATGAGATTCTTACTAGCATAGTAGATCACGTGCTCCTCACCATTGGGATTCTCCTTCACCAAAACCATAGCGATGGTAGTAGTGGAGGAAGAAATATATAAGATAAAATCCTTTGAATAATCTGGGGGTGTATCATAGGTGAATGATTTAGAGCGTGTTTGAGGTTACCAAAGATGCATTGGGCTTCGTCATCCAAAAAGAACGGAGTATCCTTCTTAAGGAGACCCATATAACCATTTTTTTTCATTGCAAAATTGCACATGAAATGGTAAAGAAAGTTTTCCATCCCTTGCAAACTTTGGAGTTCTAGAAGGTTGGTTGGGACTGGTAGAGCTAAGATAGCTGCAATTTTCAATGGATCTATATGGATACCATCTTTAGAAACCACAAAACCTAACAGGCATCCCATATCAATGCAAAAAACACATTTATGAGGATTGAGCTGTATGTTATAATGATGGCATATCAGGAAAATGTCTCTAAGATGACTAGGGTGGTCCTCCTGTCGCTGTGAATGAGTAGGGAGGTCATCAAGGTATGGTTCAACAATATGTTTTATATCATGAAATGCATAGGACATAGCACGCTGGAAAGTGGCTCCAACGTTTTTCAGGCCGAATGGTAACTTCCTATATGCAAAGGTTCCCCATGGGAAAATGAATGCCATATTATGCTGATCAGTGGGTAAAATATGAATCTGATTATAACCCAAAAAACCATCCATAAATGAGAAGATGACACTTCCAGCATAGTTGTCGATAATATGGTTGATATGCGGAGTGGGAAAGCTGTCTTTGGGACAAGCTTTGTTCAAATATATGAAATCGATGTAGACTCTAATGGTGCCCTACTTTTTATTGATAGGGACAATGTTCGACACCCATTTCATCAGGGGTATGTGATAAATAAAACCTTCTTTGAGAAGTTTCTCTATTTCAGCTTTGATAGTTGCAGCTTTACGTGGATGGACTTGCCTTAGTTTTTTCATGACAGGTTTAGCAGTGGGATAGGTTTTTATTTCATGGACCACAATGGATGGGTCTATCCCCAGCAATTCTTTATAAGACCAAGAAAAAATATCCCATAATTCTTTTAAAAGTGCTATATATGCTCCAGATTCTTTTGCTGAGCAATACTGCCCAACATGAACATGCTCAAGGGTACCAGGTTTGGCTGATATGTCAATTGGATTTGTTTAAGTAATGTTGCATAGGTTTCCTTCAGAATCTATGTCTTGCAACAATATAGGAGTTTGAGGTGTGTTGACAATATCAATGAAAAAAAGGGATGCAAAATCATGGTCTACCAAACTGGTGTTGGGGAGGAACGAGGATCTATGATGATGATCCTCCCATATAGGCTCATTCGTACTCATGATCTCCATAATGGACTCATCAGAAGGAAAAATATCGAAGAGATAATCTAGAATAGTAAGAGGGTTATAACCAGTAGGGCAAGTGGTAAGGGTCCGAAGCCACCAAATGAAGATCATCAGTGTGGTCATCGAAAAGGGTTTGAATAATGTTGTGCATTTATTCATGTGGACTCAATGAGGTGGAATCCAAATTTTTTTTTCCCTTTGGATCATAATCAAAAGATGAAATCATATTCACAATTGTTTTGTCTGTGTTAGGAGGAGCTAACGAAAAAATCCCTATAAGGGACAAATCCTTTAGCATGCCTACCCCAATTGACTGGTAAGGAGGAGGGGACTGACCTAACATAGGGATGTTCTTAGCCATAGAGGTAGTAACATCCGGTGTACAGAAATTGATCTGGTCAATGGTGACAATTCTCCCTAGATGTAGAAATTAGATAGTTCGAAATACCATCGAAATACCATTGAAAGAAGGTTGTAATCTAACGGGGCATCTACTACTTCCACTTGAATAGAAATATATTTTCCCCCAAGCTCAAATGAAAGGGCTGATATGAGATCATGGGGCTAGAAACCTCATCCAGCAAAGGCTTTCAAATTCGTAGGTGATGTTACAAGCTTGGGAGAGCCAACAGCTTTCCAACAAGATAGGGACAAAACCGAAGTTGAAGCTCCTTCGTCTAAGACAGTTCTAAAGACCTTCTTTTCGACTACTTTATTTATGATTTGGAAAGCAAGTTTGTGAGGTAGTATAGACTTATAGTTATCAACATTGAAATGAATCAAATTAGTATTGTTCGGGTCTAAAGCTCCTAACGCAGTTAACAAGTTTTTGCATTGTGTAGGACAACTTTGGAGTACTTCCAAGGTAGACATTGCACATGGTGCCTGAGCAAGATCTTCAACTACATTATAAAATTGAGCATCTCATGCATTAGGGTTAAAAACAACCTTCCTAAAAGTACTCTTGGGCGGATGCAAAATCATGTCGAGATTAGGTTTCTCGATGGTTAGGGGAAAAGTAGACAATGAATCGGGATAACTAGTAGAGGGAGATTTTCTTGAAGAATAATTGTCTTCTTTCTTGTCTGTGAGTTTGTCATAACTTTGAGTTTGATTTTGAAAACTGATAGTGTTTGAAGACATCATGCAAATTTCCTCTGAAGAACTAGAATTTCCCTGATTAGACATGTGGTCTATTAGTTGTTGTTGAGAGGGAAAAGGATCCGTGAGAACTGTGGGTGCGGGGTTAGTTTTTAAGAATTGGGTGATTTCGTCATCATGAGGACACTCTTTCATGAAAATTTCACCTCCGCATATGCACATGGATATTTCTCTTTTTTTTTCCTTTATCGTTCTAATTGATGGTTGGTTTTGGATTCTCCTGTTGGTTTCCAGGTTTTTTGTTTTTAGCTTTACCTTTATTTTTATTGTTTCTGAGCATTTGAATACTCTGAATAGAATTGACCTCAGAGGAAACCTTGGGATTTTAAGGAGTGGGGGTGGAAGTTTGGGGTTGCTTGGCAGGTTTTGCTGCCGATGATGACTAGATTGAACCAACAATCCCATCAATAGGAGTTTCTGTTGGTGGCTTGGCAGGATCGGTGTTTGGGAGAGGATCTTGAGGGATCAAGTCATACAATGTTCTAGACTAGGAATGGACCAATTCCAGATATTGGGCTTGAATAATGGCTTTGTCTTCAGTAACGATACTGCCCATAGCCACATCTCAAGTGATTGGAGGAAACAAAGATTTAGTAAACCAATTAGCTAACAACTGATCTGGGATAGGAGCATTAATAAGTCTTCTTTTTCTTCTCCACTCATGGATATGATCAAATATGTGGGTGGAGGTGTTCTTTCAAAAAGAAGTTAAGAGATCTTGTAATGTCCCCGACCCTCTAACCGGCAAAGAGGATGCTACCAAACCATGAAAATCTCTGGGAAAATAGCCCCATGAACATGAACATGCATATAATGTTGAAAACAAATGCTTAAAACATAAAACATACTAAGATGAAAATTACTTCATATACATAGCAGAAGCAAACATACGTTCATTCAAGCATACCACATGTTCATCATATTCATTAATCAGTAAATATAAATGCAGAGACAGAATATTCAAGAATACTTATCTTAAAAGAATTCGTCCCATAACCAGCTACGTCGTTGCAATGTTCCACCCAACAATAGGTCAGCGTGCTCATCAATCTCTCAGCAACATTGCCACCCCTGAGCTAAGCATGATTCCTCCAGGAATAAGGGTCAAAGTAGGCTTACACATAGCCAAGGTACATAAATCAACCAAGCCCACACAGTAGGGTTTATTAGGCCATCAAGGAGATAGGAAAGGCTAATGCTAAGTTGATGGTCTCAATGGATATCTAAGGATGCCTACACAAGAGCTGACTCTGACCTCTAAGTCATCCACACACCCAACACCAAGAATCAATCCTTTCTCTGCTTCATAGTCCCTCAAGCCCTGACTTCCCCTTCCAATACTCTTCAAGGGTTGTGGGAAAGAAATCCAATAGTATAAATCTGTCTAAGTGGCTCCAAACACTAGTTTCTCAAGCATACTTAGCCTCTAATCCCACTCTCAATAGTCCGAAGAACAACCACTGCATACCGTAGTAAAACAAATAGTTCACAGCTCGATGAACAAGGTGAAGACAACAGGGTGACAACCCCAAACAACAAGGGTGAACTCAGATCAGATCAAACAATATGATTCAAAGTTGTTCTTGGCCCTAGCATGGACAAAATAACTCAGAAGCAACCAAAGGATGATTGCATTCGCAGCAACACACAATGTGGGGAAAACCACAGTAAACGACGAACAAAGGAGGGAAAACCAAAGTAAGCCACGAACAAAGGAGGGAAAACCATAGTAAACCATGAACAAAGGAGGGAAAACCATAGTAAGCCACGAACAAATGAGGGAAAACCATAGTAAACCACCAAATTGGGGGAAAAAACATAGTCCTAGCTCAACAATGAAATGGCGGCAACATTACACAGTCCTAAAAGGGAGAGAAGTCTGATTCTCAATATTGGGTAAGAGAGAACAGGACTTCAACCACAAGCCATGAGGGTACCACACATACACCCATCTCTATGGGAAGGGAAAAACTTAAACAGACCACAGCCATCCAAAAGTGGAGAGCGCCCCCCCCCCCCAACCCCAACTGCCTGTGTGAGGGTAACCATGAATATCTCCCGCCTACACGTGAAGAGAACCCTTCGCGTGAGGATGAACCAAAACAAAAAAATGGGAGACCCTTGTCATCGAAGAGTGGAGAGAATGGGAATCATGTATGTTCCCCTACCATCAGTGTGAGTGAATGAGCCAGCTGGTGGAGTGTGTGTCGGGCAAGGAATGACAGTGATGTCACCCACTAATTCCTTGCCATAACTCTTCCCAACTAACAAACAACAAAAATTTACAAAGGGTGGTCGACACATGGCAAACTCCCAATGGCTCCCACAGGCTAGACAATCCCCCCCCTTAACCTTAGGAATCATGCCCTTTTCATTTAACATTGCACCGTCGTAGCTGGATGTAGGTTTAATTTAATTGATGTGCATATTTACATGATGCCAAAACTCTAATGTTCCAAATAGCACGATATACCTTTGGCAATGATCCCTATTGCTAAAACATACACAACCAAATCGATGGTGGGGCTTTTTCCTTTAGCTCCACACCGCGATTAATTACAAAATATACATCATGTACCTTTTAATGCAAACGAGGTCAAAACCGGTGTATTACAATCCCCCCCCCCCTTGGAATAACACCGTCCTCGGTGTTCCAATACATAGGAATGCATATATCCTTTGCACATTCAAAAATTCAAAATTTTGCAGATATATCCCATGTTCAATTATTTACTTTGAACTTTCAAGACCAAGCCCCTCAGCTTCCATGAGTTTCTCTTGCTGGTTCTCTATTTTTGGCTCATCCCCAAGTCGAGGAACTTTACGGTTGCTTCCCTCTTTATGTTCCCTCATTGGGCAGTCCCGGTGTAAATGATGTCATCCACATTCCCAACATTTAGCTTGTTGCTTCATCCTTACCTACTCAATTTCCTTTGAGTCTTCATGCATGGACCATTTCTTGATGGATCGCTTGGGTGAATGTCCCATCATTGATCCACTTTCCTTTCCCTTTCCTTTATGGATTGCTCCCAGAAGGCTTTTTACCTCCTTTTGCAAACCAATAGTCTTGCAAAATCTGGTGGTTCATCTCATTCTTCCTTTTCTGTATTTTGAGCATCTCCCCAAGATTCTCTTGGGTCCTAGCAATCATTTGAAGGAGACTTTCAGCCAAGTCCAACAACTTTTGGTCTGCTTCCATGGTCAATGTGCACCATTGGATTTCACCTTTCTCACCTGTGAAATGCATCATTGAAATTCTGTCAGACCAAGCATAATATAGGCATTAATATCAGTCAATTAATTGCCCAATTGGCATGATAGTCCAAGTCTCATCAAGGAGATGTTCATATTTTTCATGCCTTCCCAACAAGCACATGAGCTCATTCATGTCCATTCTTGGGTAGGGAATTAACCATTCCAGCATTCATAATTTACTTTAAGAAAATAAACACATTCTATTTTCAGTCACACATGCATTCAACAATCCTTTTTTTTCACAATGAATAAGTGTGTGTGTGTGTGTGTGTGTGTGTGTGTGTGTGTGTATAATTAAAAGGCAAGAGAGAGCAGTAAGAGTTTTTTTTTTTTTTTCCGCTTTGTTTTGTTCCATCCTGGAACCCACACCACCGCTATGGCTTTTCATGCTCTCAACCTCTTTCACTTCACTGTGAATGCTGGACCAATCCCTCTTGGTCATGACACTTAGTGTCTTCGGTCTATTTCAGACCTCTCAACCATGGAACCTCCCCACATGATTGTCTCAGCTGCTAGGAACTTCACAGTATCACTAGCACCTTTTTCATTACTACTCATTCTTGAGCTCTTCAGGACTGTCACATGTCCACATGCACCCTTAGGATTCTCTCATAGTCCTCACTTCCAGCGATACCTATATTCAACATGGAGTAAATTCACATGTTTAGTTTCTTCTCATTAGTTTTTATCTCTCAAACAAGAGCTTAAAACATCATATACACATGCATATTCATAAGCAAGAATTGCAAAATAATCCAATACTTATCTATATTGTGCGTTTCCTCATTGGTCCAAGGGATCCTACTTTGCTTTGCAAGCCTTTGGATCGCCTATGGAATTGGATGTTAGGTCAGCACACAGGCTGCTTCACAACATCCTTATATATATATATATCAGGCACAGTCAAGCCAACCTCCAGTTGGGTTTATCAGACCGTTAACAAATCACCTATATTTATCTCAACAATGCACTTATATCAACAACTAATCATCATCCAAACCAACATAGTTGGGTTTATCAGGCCATCAATAATAACACATGCACTTATATCAACAATAAACGACCATTTCTATGTTTCATTTCGAGTAGTGAGTTCTAACTCCATTACCCCACATCACATAAGATACCACTCCCTTCTCTGAGTTAACAGTCCCTCAGGAATGTCTCACTACCCCATATCACACACGAGACCACTCCCTTCTCTGAGTTGACGGTCCCTCATGAATGTCTCCTTCTCTGTGCTCTTTAGTAGAAGGTAGGATGATCTCAAGCCATTGTCTATTTAGTGTACAACACCAGACTACATCTGTTTAGCCTGACAACACAAGCAATATAAGCATATTCATTAGCATTATTTCTCTAAAATTGTAACCACATTTCACATCATTCACTATCAAGTATTGAGACACCAGGAGTGCATCCACTCCCTAGGGTGTAATCAATATTGAAAAAACCTTCCATGATCCGACATCGAAAAAGTGTGCACCCTTTTCTAGTGTGTGCCATGTAGGCCCTATTCATACTCAAACAATCGGTCATAATGGAAATAAAATAAAAACATGTTTTGCATATTGAATTCAACAATTGGACATGCATATTCTTAGCTAGGGTTACAGAACACTTATCCATTTTCCGATGCAGTATTCCTTCGTTAAGGAGGAATGGGGGTTCCCTTCTCTAAGTTAATAGTCCCTAGGTTTGCCATCCCAATTCCTCTTTACATTTTGTATCCACACATGTCTTACCAACATAACCTATACCATCTCACTCATGTTGCTTACCAAACATGCAGTGTAGATGAGACATTCCCAAAATGTCCAATGGAGTTTCACCCAAAACCCATTTCCAAGATAAGGGAAAAACCTTCCCTTGAAGTTTGGCTCCTGCAGGCCATCACACATGATCTTCTTGTAGTGTGTACCCTTGGTACATTCATCAAATAGCCAAACAGTCAATCATTATCTGATAATACAATCCAAAATTGATTGTTCCATAACCAAGAAATGACATTAGTAATTAAATTCAATGAGAATTTGCAATTCTGTTTACTACAGAAATTGATTTGCTTGGCAATGAGGTGATCCTCAATTGTGGGTCTCTTGTAAGCAGCACCACTATGCCCATTATAGTTTTATGCTTACGAGCATAACATGAATACCCACTTACAATGTTTCCTCCTGACACACTCTTATGCAAGCCAATAGTGATTAGTAGTTGTCAGCAATTCCTCAATTCTGAAATTTAAAAGCCCAAATTGACAACTCATTCTACATACAAACTATTTTTACAGCCATGAGACTCTTCTCATGAGGTTTGGCTCTTTCACGGGCTAGATTTCAGCCTTTGTCATGGTCTTACCCATATTTCCATGCCCCAAACAAACTACTGGTACCCTGAATTCACTCCAATAAGCCAAACACTTAGTAAGTCTAGATGCATATAACTTTTTCATTGCTGCAACAATCACTGAAACGTTTTCAGAATTATAGAATTTGAACACTTCCAGCTATTAGCACATCAATATTACCGAACTCATTTACTTCACGCAATCATTATCATACTGAAATTGCAAGGTATAGTCACATCATTTATGCAATTTAAATGAATGGTTTAGATACTTCTTAGTTCACAAGCATATCATTGCACCACCTTGCCCTTCCATAGAGCATTTCCGGCAGTCAATTGATCATGACTACCCACTTCCTCCACTTACTATCCTACATTCATAACATCTCTTGAAATGGTTCCAGAATTTTCATCAATTCGTCATTTCAACCATTAGTTATTTATAATAACACATACGCTATCTCTATGCATTCATGCAATGCATCACAACATTTGCACCCATACTTATGTAATCAGTTACTCACACCCTTCATATGCATCCATTCAACGCATAACTACAAGATTTATAAAATCCTTTAATGCATATCCACTTGATGCTAGCTTGCATTGATTTAGGAATACTATGCATTCAAACATACCATGCATGGCCTAACCATGACTGCTTCATATAGGATGCATGACTACAATCAATATCATCAATGCTTACTTTCCTTGGGCTACTAAGCTCATAATAGCATAATACAGGTATGACACATTTCTCTATGAATGCAATATAAAATTCAAATACCCACATGGTATGAGACCTCTTGCTTTTACCACTCCTTGCCATTGTCATAATTAAATTCTTACCTTCATGGGTCCTACTTACACCCTTAACATTACCAGTTTGGTTGGTCCTTGGAAGGAGTTTGCAGAATTTGCTCACCAAATTTTGATTTGGGACTTGTTGCCTTATCCCTTTCTCCATAGGGTTTCTAGTCACATTCGTCAGCATCAGCAACATATTCAGCCATGTCCATGTTGTCGTTGGTTTTTCCACTAATGCCAACGCCAATGCAATAATTGTCATTAGTGGCTCATTAAAATGTATAATTCTCACTATACTTACCAACATGTAATATCTTATGCATGCTAGGCATATCCTCTTACATTTCATGTACAAAAATTGTAATCATAATTAGCAAGATGGGGTTTAAGGAAATTTCCCTTTTCAATTCCCTCATCCTTGCATGGAACTCCTCTTCCACACAACAGCTAGATTGACTGCATGGTCTTGCTACTTCTAGGCATGCAATTCCTAGATTTTTCCATATTGACAGCCACACATTTCTCTTTCAATCAATCACTAGCACTTCGCTGCTCCACACTCAGATTCTGGTGACTCTCCTTTTTTCCCTGCTGGATAATATTTCCAATGCCTATCCACATGCTTCATTGTAACCTCAGGTGTGAAAACCACACCACTTCTAGCATGATGACAAAACATACAACTGTATTTTGGTCGGGAATGCTAACTTTATAAGTCACCCAGGGTTTTCTTCATTTTCAATCCTGGAACTGCTGAAAAATCCAATGAGAAAATTCACTACAAAGACTACTGGAACACTAGCTAGAACTGCTAAAAATTCCACTAGAAAACCCGATTTTCTTTCTCTTTATCGAGTCTCTTTCCAACTAAGTTTTTGATGTTTCAACAGCCAAAAGCTCTAGTATTCTCCATGCTCAATGGTGTCCTATTCATCTATTTTATTCCATCATTTCAACAACCAGAACCACTAATTTTCTTCAATGTATCGGTGGTTTCATCAGCTAAGGTTTTCCGTTGTATCGGCGGCTCCAGCAATTGTTCGTCGGGTGGATAGTCCATTAAACAGCCGCAAGTGCAGCCAAGAAACTGATTATAGTTTTCGCAGACCATATAAACCCATCGATGGTTTCGTAAACTAATTTTCTGTGATCTGATCCACTAGCCTTCCCCATCGCACTAGCAGTTCAAACAACAACCCTCTCTGTGATGTCGATTATTGGGGCACTATCCATCGGGTGGATAACTCCTTAGGCATCCGCAATGGTGGCAATCAAACTCATTGTGATTCCCGAGGACTGTAACTCTGTCGGATGTTGGAAAATCTATCCACTATGTGTCGGTGACTTCAACAACTAAGGTTTTCCGATGGTGGCATGTTGGGAATTGGAAGCACTAATTGTTACGGCATCAACGATCTGATGCGTTATCCATCAGGTGCATAGTCCCATAGAATGCCACAACGGTGAATGCATAAACAACTATATTTTCCTGATGCTCATCAGCGGCTTCATCCACTAAAATTCTCTGACGCTTTTGCACTTAGAGAAATTTCAGAAATTTTCTTCCCTTGTCTATCTCTGTGTCGGCTCTTCAAACAACTAACTTTCGTCGCCGCTTCAGCGGTCTTCAGGAGATCTCCGCCGAAACTGCAGCTTTGCCTTCAACTAATTTCCAGCGTCGCATCATCAGCACCTTCTTCATCTGTCTATTGGTGATCTCATCTCCTATTCTCCTTTGATGTGTCGACGATCTTTAACTTAAACAATCTGTGGCGTCGGCGACTTGAGCACTATCGGCAACTGAAAGCTCTAACCGTCGAAGTGATAGTCCCATTGACAACCGAAATGGTGAAATCGCAATCGAATAACTCTTCCAACTTCCCTTGGTGCTCAAGAACACTAAGTGCTATGTGTTGGTGATTGGAAGTTGAAAGCTCTAACCATTGGAACGCTAGTCCGCATGGTAGCCACAACGATGGACTCAAAACCTTTAAATTTTTTTGATCGACGGTCTCATCAACTAACTTCCATCGATCGCTGATAGGCCCATTACTTAGACAATATTTTTCAAAAAATTTCTTCTTTACGCTGCTGCATTAGCTCCCCAAAGAACTAAATTTTGCCGACGACTTTAATACTTAGGAGAATTTCAGTGAAAATTCCTCCTTGTCCCTCGGCATTCTCACCTTTTTCCTACCATCGTATCGGCCTTTCCTTCATCTAATTTCTGCCGACATTGTGGCATCATCATCCTCTAACTTTTTCCGAGGTCTTTATCAAGGGTTCTTTAGACTAATTTGTCCACCACATCAGAAGAGCTTCTCACTTAGTCTTCTGATGTGCCGTCAGTTACACTTAGAAAATTTTGTGGACTTTCTTCCATCGGTCCCTCGTCGAGTGGTCTTCCGACTAAGCATTCCGCTGTATCGAAGGATGTTCCCACTCAATCCTCCTATTATCCAATGAGTTTGGCACTTGGAGAGTTTTTCAACCAAAATTTTCTGGAACCTTTTTCTGATTTCTGTTGGGCAGAGGGAAACCTACCTCTGCTAGCTGATCTTTCATGGCCCCCTGAGGCCCAAATGCTGCAACATAATATCTATCACTGCATCTTCATGGACCATTTAGGCCCATGATGCAGCCTTTGGCTTTGATACCATACTTTAATGTCCCTGACCCTTTGACCGGCGAAGAGGATGCTACCAAACCATCAAAACCTTCAGGAAAATACCCCCATGAACATGAACAAGCATATAATGCTGAAAACAAATGCTTAAAACATAAAACATACTAAGATGAAAAATCCTTCATATACATAGCAGAAGCAAACATACGTTCATTCAAGCATACCACATGTTCATCATATTCATTAATCAGTAAATATAAATGTAGAGATGGAATAGTCAAGAATACTTATCTTAAAATAATTCCTCCTGCAACCAGCTACGTCACTGCAACGTTCCACCCAACCATAGGCTAGTGTGCTCATCAATCTCTCAGCAAAACTGCCACCCCTGAGCTAGGAATTATTCCTCAAGGAATAAGGGTCAAAGTAGGCATACACATTTCCAAGGTACACAAATCAGCCAAGCCCATACAGTAGGGTTTCTCAGGCCATTAAGGAGCTAGGAAAGGCTAATGCTAAGCTGATGGTCTCAATGGAGAGCTAACGACACCTACACCAGAGCTGACCCTGACCTCTAAGTCATCCACACACCCAACACCAGGAATCAATCCTTTCTCTGCTTCACAGTCCCTCAGGCCCTAAGTTCCCCTTCCAATACTCTTCAAGGGTTGTGGGAAAGAAAGCTAGCAGTCTAACTGTCACATATCCCAATTTTGTAAAATAATGTTAATTGTTTTATTATATTCCTGAGACATTATGTTAAATTTAATGCTAAGTAGGAACTGATGACTCAGCAGAGTCAACAGAAGTGGAATGTAATTCAGAATATTTTATTATTAATAAATAAATTGTGGAGACAACAACATGGGAGAGCTGTTAAAAAGAGGTTACTGGTCAAACTGGTGGATGGAACTAGGTGGAGGGAAAAAGACAAGTGGCAACATCCTCAAGCACTTCCTAAGTTACAGGTGGCAGCTTCCCTATATTTGTGGTCATGATCCCCCAAGAAAGTGGGATCAGAGAAGGTGGCTCATTAAATGACAATTAACCCAAAAAGACCTAGGCAATCTTTTAAAAAGTACCCAATGAATAGAGCTGAGGCTGCTCAGATATTTTCCAGAGAATAAACATTCAGGTGGAATGCTATTCAGGAAATTCATTTGGGGAAAAAGGGAAAAACAATAAGGAATTTGTTCTGAGAGGATTGTTGTAGTAACTTGGATTATTACAGCTTGTTAGCTGGGTGAACTTACTGATAAGTTCTGGATTAATACTAAGTTTGAGGACTGGTATCTGACTATTGCTGCACCTAGTTCCAGCCAGGGAGACCAGAGCAAGCTCGGGGGTCCTGAGGAGTCACTGTTTGAGAGCTCTCCAGGAGTTGGTAGGGAGGAACGGCCTCCCATCGCTATTGTTGTCCCAAGATTAAGCAGGTTCTGTTACTTAATTGTCTTTGTTTAAATACTGTGAATGGTTGAATGTATTGTTTATAGATTATAAAATAAAATTTCACTGGTTTAGTGTTGTAAATGTTTTAGTTATTTAGTAATGAAATCTTTTGATGAAAGATAAAGACCCACTATGTTTTTCCACATCCCGGTTTTACTAGACCGTACTCCAGCACAGGGGTAAATTTAAATAAGAATAGCATGATGAGATTTCAGAGTAGTAGTCTCTTTATCTATTTTCAGAAAAGATGTTTCATTGACAGGTGTATGAGTTTATTAGTTAACAACTACTTCCTTGAACTGTATTTTTTCTTTCAGTAATTTTATATTGTAAAGAATAAATAGGAGAGTAGATTTTAGACTAGATTTATTTAGTGTTTTAACCTGCAGATCTTTCGTCCAGATTAGAATAATTTTGTTACTATATGTCTAATAATAAACTGAAAGTAGGAATAGTTATATACTGTTTAGATACTACTGTCAAATCAATCTAACCAATCTGGTTTAGATTGTATGATTGTTTGAGATGTATTTCATTTCATTATTTTCCCTTCTTTTATTAGGACTGAGCTCGAACAAGCTTCTAGAGCTATTAATCTTTTATTTTAGAAAATGAACAAAGGTTAATATTTATGCTTATAAGAGAAACTCTAGATAGAGCTAATTAAATTCTGGATATATATAAATAAATATCACAATTAAGAAAACAAATTAAATACAAAAGAATATCGATAGTATAGTATAAATTATATAAGAGATAATTAACAAGTACTATTATCGATATACTTATAAAAACAAACTAAGGATATTAATATAGAGGCTATAGTAAATCACAGAAAGATAATATATCTATTATAATAGAAATTTATTTATGCAATACAAGAATATTATTATTACTAACACAAATAGTATTCTTATTATTAAAAGTATATCTTAGAACTGTTTTACTGTCTGAGCTACAAGCACAGGTATACTGAAAGTACTTAAATTTATTATAACAAGAAGGACATATAAAAACCCTATATTATTAAAAGGGTATAAACAATATATCAAAAATTACAAATTCTTACTTATAAGAAAGGAAAATCATAAACAGGAATGGAAACCCTAATAGTAATACCTTAAAACAGTAAACAAAACAAATGCATTTTTGTACAGAAAGTAAACAACAGATGTACATGATGCTCTTTTATCGAGCTTAATTATATATTAAAAATATAACTAGTAACCCTAATATTGCAGAAGCACTTTTCAACTTAACAGTAATTTAAAAGGAACAGAGATATTTTCTTCACTGCCAAATAGGGTTAAACCCTTATAAATTCCAATTTATACAAGTAAGTGAACAAACGGTGGAATTAATATCATTTTACTCACAGTCGTAGTTTTAATTTAAACATAAGTAAGCTTTCGAAATTCTAAATAATATAAGAAAATAAGGAACACAGAAAAAGATTACAGTAATTAACACTTGTATAATAACTTAGGGTAAAAACCCTATCATTTCGAATATACGAAAACAATGACTGTAAAACCCAGTGCTGTAATATTAACCCATGGCCGTACTGAGAATTTTATGCAGGAAGGCTTATAGCCTATTCTTCTAATTATAAACACAGTAATAATTACAAAACAAAAGTTTACACTCACAGCCGAAGCTGGAGAGCCCTGCAATAGAGATAGGGTCTTAACAAAATGGTGTTAAATGATGAACAAACAACCAAAAACCATGAGGGTCTAACAGGCCGTAATGACCAAACCCTCATTACCCCGTAAGGGTTTACACAAGGTGGATGAGCCATGGAGGAACCGAGGCTTACCGTGGCCCCTTATCACTATAACCCCGTACTCTCTATGCAGACAGAGAAGAGAGGCAGATCGTATCTGCAAAACAAAATATGGCTGGATATTAAATTCATATTAAAAACCAAAATATGTATATACAAGCAATCGGCATTGTCATTAATAGGAAACGAATGATATCCTTTACCTTAGCAGTGGAAAGTCACCAACAGTAATGCAATGACCAGCAACCAGTACGAGCAAGGAGCCTGCCATTCAATGGCAAGGGAATGGTGTTACAACACTTTCGAAACACTGACAGTAGGAAACCCTCGATGCTACATAAAACTGAAGGAGGATATAAAACCCTAAAGCCGAGCTACTACTCCTTTCAACAATGCACAACAACGGTGGAGCTCAAACCTTTACATGCCAAAAAGAGGAACCACTCTAGTTGGATAGACTGAAGGAGAATGGCATGGACTGACACAATCAAGGGTTCAAGTTTTAGCAATGGAGGTAGCGAGAAAGAAAACCAGAGAATGAGTCACGTTTAATGAGCAGAAGAACCTGAGACAGCTTCCGCGTTGGTGCAACGGGGAAAATTAATCAGGGAGGAGGAGCCGTAGACAGTCACATCCTACCCAGGTGATAGAGCGGCCAGTTTTTTCACTCACAGAACGATGGACCAGAGGTTGAAGGAGAGGGAGGATAATGAGCTAGGTCTTGGGGAAGACACTTTTAAAACCTGCTGTGCACGGCCCAAATCAAACCATGTCACCATGCAAATAATTTACCACATTGGGTTCCTTCTCAATAGTTTCAATGATTAAATCATGAGGATCTAGCGTTGACAAACTTCAACTGTCCCCTAGGTTAAACCTTAGTCCTGGCCAAGTCAACCTATTAATGCAGCATTATAACAAGTTTTAGGTTAATACATCCGTTGTCGTAGAAACTTACCACCGATGCATGGTATCACAAATCATTACCATATGTTATATTATTTATCACCCATACGATGCACTCCAATGATAACACTAGGTTCATCGTGAGTACAGCCAATTATATGGCCAGAGCCTTATAACATGATATTTATTTAATAAACATTGATATAAAGAGCACTATATCGAAAGTGGTAAGTGCATTAACATCCTCTTGCTTACAAAATTGAAATGTTAAATGTAAACTTGGTTTGTTTATTGTAAAGCTTTTGAGATTTATTATTAGAGTGAGTCTATAAACTTAAATTGTCATGAACTTGTTTATGACTTGTTCGTCCAGGTGATGACTACCTTGTCATTTAATACCTTACAGTCTTAATAGATTAAATTTGTAACAGGTTTACAGGAGGGAGGTTTAATACATATGGTTAAGTAAAAATATTGTTTTTACAAGTATTCCACTAACATTTATATTATAATTATAGAGTATACTATTGGTACACTTTAAAGAGGTGGTAAAATCAACCATAGTAACTATTGTATTATAGTGTTAACCTTCATGGTTTTGCCATAGTCATCTAAGTTAGATAAAAGCTTACAAGAGGAAGTGGCAACTAAATATTATGATGAATGCATCATCTAGCATAAATGTCCTTAACTTAGAATTTATCACATATGAATGTGAAACCTTTTTAAGGGAAAATTTATCAACGTAATGGTTAGACTTTGAAACTTCTTTGTTGAAGATTCTTTTATTGGTTAGAATGATAACTAGTTTTCAGTAGGTGGTTCATCAGACCTAAGATAAGCTTTAGTACATGTTGAATCAGTGGTAATGGAAATAAGACCGGGTGCATCAGCATGAGTATATCTCTATCAGTGGATAGTTTGATTTTAGTAGCAGTAATTTGTAAACCCCATATTCATACCCTTTACGAAGTAAAAGTAGTTGTGCTTTCTTAAACATAAACTTTTTAGTTTTGCATACTACTTTTAATTAATCTTAATTAAAGATATTTTAATATTGATAACTATAATAGATAACAAACAGTTCAGTAATCGTAATAACTATAAATCTACCTCTACTAGAATGAAGAACAGATAATAGATTTTACCTCAGTAAACATTGGTATGTGCTTAGCTAGTAATGTCTTATTGAACTTTGAATTGCAAACAAACTTGGACATAAGACTCTAGAATTTTTTACTTGTAGCAGCCAATATTCTTACCTGTAATTTGTAAAGGACAGAAGGAACTTTCTGCATTAGCTTGAAAGCTAAGTAAGCCCAGTGTTCATGACAGCCCCACCTTATGTTCGCAAAAAGAAACAAGTCAGTAAACTGAAAAGATTTGTTCTATCAATCTATGCAAATAACAGATGCATTCTATTAATAAGCTGATAACCTGTAACTAATTAAATGATTAGTTAAGTACTTTTATATTAATATAATGTATTTTAAAAATTTTAAATTTTTCGGAAAATTTGGGGTTCTGACATGTGGTATCAGAGCATGGTTGAAATATTAGGCCTGAATGTGGCCCAACTAGTTTCCGCAGAACAACAAAAAAAATAATGTACTAACATGTATTTTGTTTTATGTAAAGAACAGAAAATTTCTTTTTCTGAATCTAACAGGAAGGTATGGAGAACCTAGGAGAATATGCTCAGGAGGAGTCTCCAAACACCGAGACAAGACAAATGTCCAGAGAACCTATGTTAGAAGAGTTAACTACTCATTCTTCAGAGCTAATGCAGACTATAAGGGATTTGAAGACTGAAATGGAATCAGTCAAGAAGGACAATGAAAGGATTTTGAAAACTCAGGAAGAGTTGAACCAAATCTTGATGGAAAAATTTCAGACTGAAGGGAGGAGCAAAAGATACAAATCTGAGGAGGCTAGTCATTAGAAAGGATCTAAAAATATGAAACTGGCTAAAGCTAAAAACAGTTCATCATCTGAAGGGTTCAGGGAACAACCAAACTATCACACTACTAGTGACAGTAGTGAGGCTGAGTTGTATGACAGAAAGAAGAAGTATAGACCATATGAAGAGATTTCTGGAGAGTTTAAAAAAATAAAGCTCCCAACTTTCAATGGAGAGACTGAAAAAGGGGAGGAAGTAGAGTCCTGGTTATCCGGGATGAAGAAATATTTTCAGATATATAACTATTCAAATCAGCTGAAGGAAAGAATGGAAATCTATAATCTCACTGGAAAAGCAGACATATGGTGGCAAGATCTGAAAAGAGTCAAGGGGATCAAGGAAAAATAAGTTAATTGGAGTACCTTTAAAAGGTACTTCAAGAAGAAATTTCTGTCCGAACAATATTATGAAGAAAGAGCTAAAGAATTTTACGAATTAAAGTTAGGATCCATGACTATGAAGGATCTAAATAGTAAATTCTTAAGCTTGTTAAGGTATGTACGTTATTTAGTCGATGAGAAACCTAAAGTACAGTGGTTTCTCAGCTGTTTTCCATATCACATCAAGGACAGAATCGAGTATGATAACCCGAAGACTTTGGAGGAAGCCATGCGGAAAGCTAATTTATGTTTTGAACAGAACAAGAAGAAAGAAGGTATAGCCAACTAGAAGGCTAAAAAGAAAAACAATCAGTCTGAGTTCAAGAAAAAGGAATTTGTACCCCATAAGAATTTCAAGAACAATAAGAACAAAAATTATGAAAAGAGTAAGAATTTTCAGGGAAATAGAAATGCTGCTTCTAATAATTCTAATAATTCCAATAATTTTAAAGGCAAGGAAGCTGCAAACAATCATGGGAATTTCACTAATAACTTTGAATGGAAGGAGCCTGTTAAGTGATGGGAATGCAATGGCCCGCACTATGCCTCAGTTTGCCCAAATCGAAAAAAGTCAAACAACAATATTCACACTGTGCAGGATGAAATGACCATTGGAGAATTTGCGAGGACTATGCCCAGAATAAATGCAGCTTTGGAGAATCACCAAGCTGACTATCAGACTTCCATGGTGGAAGTGGCAGGTATGGTTAATCAAACCCCTGTAACTATTTTAATTGATCCAGGAGCTAGTCTTAGTTATGTTTCACCTCAGATAGTGGAAAAGTGTAATTTGACTGTTGAAAAGTTTGATAGTTCCTGGTTAGTTCAATTAGTCACTGGGGAAAAAAGGAAAGTAACATTTTATGTGAAAGAATGTGCCTTGCTTATGAATGATTTTAAAACTATAGTTAAGCTTAATGTTCTGCCACTTGGCTCATATGATTTATTAATTGGTATGGATTGGTTAGATCAGCACAAGGTAGTTTTAAACTGTTTTGATAAAACCTTTACATGCATAAATAATAACGGACAACCAATGATAGTTAAAGGTATTCCTAGGAAAACTGTAATTAGGCAGATTTCTGCTTTACAACTTAAAAGAGCAGTCATGAAAGGGTGTAAAGCCTATGTTGTAACCATTACAGATGAGGCAAGTAAATCTGAAAAAGATAAGTTAAAAATAGAAGATATTCCTTTTTTAAATGAATTTACTGATGTCTTTCCAGAAAAAATTCCAGGATTACCTCCCAAGAGGGAACTGGATTTCACTATCGAATTGGTGCCAGGTGTGGTACCTAGCTCAAAAGCTCCGTATCATATGAATATTTTAGAACTTAATGAACTAAAATCATAGCTAAAGGAATTAATAGATAAGAAGTACATTCGACCCAGTGTGTCCCCTTGGGGAGCACCAGTCATCTTTGTCAAAAAGAAAGACAGAACTATGCGACTATGCATAGATTACCGTCAACTAAACAAGATTACCATTAAAAATAGATATCCGTTGCCCCGCATAGATGATCTGTTTGATTAGCTACGTGGAGCTACGGTGTTCTCAAAGATAGACCTAAGATCAGGATATCATCAGGTAAGGATTAAAGATGAGGACATTTTCAATACAACCTTAAGGATGAGGTATGGACATTACAAATTTGTCGTAATTCCATTTGGGATAACCAACGCCCCAGCTATCTTTATTTTCTTAATGAATAATATAATGCATAAATACTTTGATAAATTTGTCATCGTGTTTATCGATGACATCTTAATTTATTCTAAAAATGAAGCGGAACATAAGGAACACTTACAAATAGTTTTACAAGAGCTGCAAGAGCAACATATTTTTGCAAAGTTCAGCAAGTGTGATTTCTTTAAGGATGAAATCCAGTACTTAAGCCACGTAGTGACTAAGGAAGGGATTTTAGTTGATTCTGAAAAGATTCAGGAAATCGAAGATTGGCCAGTTCCAAAAGACGTAACGGATGTTAGGTCATTCATGGGAATTACCAGTTATTACCGAAGATTAATTGAAGGTTTTTCCAAAATAGCTAATCCCATCACTTCCTTGCAAAAGAAAGGCAAGAAATTCGATTGGAACTTAAAATGTGAAGAAAGTTTTAAGAAATTAAAAACCTTATTAACAAGTGCGCCTATTCTAAGAATAGTAGATCCTAATAAGGATTTCGTGGTATGCACCGATGCTTGTAATGATGGTTTAGGTGGTGTGCTGACTCAAGACGGACATGCCATTTCCTATGAGTCCAAGAAGTTAAAGATCCATGAAAAGAATTATGCAACTTACGATTTAGAACTTGCAGCTATTATACATGCTTTAAAGATGTGGGGACACCACTTAATAGGCAGAAAATTTATTTTAATGACTAATAATAAAGGTCTAAAATACCTTTTGGATCAGCCCAACTTAAATGCAAGACAAGCAAGGTGGTTGACCTTCTTGAGTGAATATGATTTCGAAATTCAACACATAAAAGGAAAAGAAAATAAGGTGGCTGATGCTTTAAGCAGAAATGCAAAGCTGAATTTTACAACAGCAATCAGTACTTATGCTTCTGATTTAAATGAACAGCTGACAGAAGGGATAAAAGAAGATGAGATTTATAAAAAAAATTCAAGTTACCGCTAAAGAAGAACCTACAGAGAGCTTAATAAAAGGTTATAGTCTCAATAAAGATGGATTTTTATTATTTAAAGACAAGCTGTATGTGCCTAATGTGCCTAAGGTTAAATTGTTGATTCTGGATGAATTTCATAAAACACCTTACTCAGGACATCCAGGCTACCAAAAGACTATCACCATGTTAAGAAAAGAATATTTCTAGCCTAATATGAAATCTGAAGTGGCTGAGTACATAGCTAGATGTTTGGATTGTCAACAAGTGAAAAGTGAACACCAACATCCAGCTGGTTTACTGCAACCTTTTCCTATTCCTAGTTGGAAATGGGAAGTAATCAGCCTGGATTTCATTACTGGATTGCCCAGAAATCAGAATCAGAATGATTCAATTATGGTGGTGGTTGACAAGTTAAGTAAAGCAACACATTTCATTCCTTTCAAGACTACCTACAAGGCTGCCAATATAGCTGATATATTTTTAAAGAATATTTTTAGGTTACATGGAGTACCTAAGGTTATTATTTCAGATAGGGATCCTAAATTCACAGGGAATTTTTGGAGGTCCTTATTTAAGGAATTAAACACAACATTAAATTTCAGCACCTCTTTCCATCCTCAGATGGACGGACAGACTAAAAGAGTGAATCAGGTGCTGGAATATCTGTTAAGGATGTATGTTAAGGATCAGCCAGGTAAGTGGGAGGACTACTTGCATTTAGCAGAGTTTTCCTATAATAATAACTATCACTCATCAGCTAAGTTTAGTCCATTTGAAATTTTGTATGGGTGTAAATGCAACACTCCTATCTCCTAGAATAATCCAGTAGATAGATTGGTGTTAGGACTTGAATTATTGAAGGAAATGGAATAGATTGTAAAACAAGTGCAGGAAAATTTGAAGGTAGCACAGGATCGACAAAAGAGCCAAGCAGATTTGAAAAGAACTCCCAAAGAGTTCTAGGTGGGTGAGCACGTGTTTATAAAGGTAATACCAAAGATAATCTCCCTAAGACTGGGGAGTTGTGCAAAACTAGCACCACGTTACTGTGGTCTGTTTGAAATTTTATCCAGAATTGGTCAAGTTGCATATCAGCTAGCGTTACCACCTAACTTGAAAGTGCATAATGTTCTTCATATTTCTATTCTAAAAAAGTATGTTCATGATGCTACTCATGTGATTGATTGGAATGTTGTACAGGTGGAACCAGAAGGAGAAGTTCTGGTGGAACTGGACTGTATCCTCAGAAGGAGGGAAATTACTCTGCGGAACCGCACAATTGGATAGTTGAAGGTGCAATGGAAGAACCTTAGTCCTGAAGAAGCTACCTGGGAACTGGAAAGTAAGATGCGGGAAGCATACCTGAATCTATTCCAGGAGGTTGCAAAGGATGAAGAATAAGTAACATCGAGGACGATGTTACATTTTAAGGGGGTGTGTATGTCACATACTGCAATTTTGTAAAATAATGTTAATTGTTTTATTATATTCTTGAGACATTATGTTAAATTTAATGCTAAGTAAGAACTGATGACCATGGGGACTTCACTTAGTGAACGTCTCACATAACACGTGCGATCGTGGGATATTAAAGAATACCCTTAATTTCGAGAGATAATGATCTAAACTCTTTTTGTTGAAACCCCCTCCCAATACTTAAAACTTCCTCCCCAAACCATTTTATACCTCAATCCTTATAAACCACCCTACCCACCCCCACCTTAAACCCCTCATCCCCCCAATACCTGCAATATATTGGTTTGATTTTTTATAATTTTAAAACCCACAATATGAACTAACGTGATAGGATATTGGTAAACAAGTGAAGACCCCATGCTGATGACTCAACAGAGTCAACAGAAGTGGAATGTAATTCATAATATTTTATTATTAATATATAAATTGTGGAGACAACAACATGGGAGAGCTTTTAAAAAGAGGTTACTGGTCAAACTGGTGGATGGAACTAGGTGGAGGGAAAAAGACAAGTGGCAGCATCCTCAAACACTTCCTAAGTTGTAGGTGGCAGCTTCCCTATATTTGGGGTCATGATCCCCCAAGAAAGTGGGATCAAAGTAGGTGGCTCATTAAATGACAATTAACCCAAAAAGACCTAGGCAAGCTTTTCAAAAGTACCCAATGAATAGAGCTGAGGCTACTCAGATATTTTCCAGAGAATAAACATTCAGGTGGAATGCTATTCAGGAAATCCATTTGTGGAAAAAGGGAAAAATAGTAAGGAAGTTGTTCTGAGAGGATTGCTGTAGTAACTTGGTTTATTATATCTTGTTAGCTGGGTGAACTTACTGATAAGTTCTGGATTAATACCGAGTTTGAGGACTGGTATCTGACTATTGCTACACCTAGTTCCAGCCAGGGAGACCACAGCAAGCTCGGGAGGAGTCACTGCTTGAGCGCTCTCCAAGAGTTGGTAAATAGGAACGGTCTCCCATCGCTGTTGTTGTCCCAAGATTAAGCAGGTTTTGTTACTTAACTGTCTTTGTTTAAATACTGTGAATGGTTGAATGTATTTTTTGTAGCTTATAAAATAAAAGTTCATTGGTTTAGTGTTGTAAATGTTTTAGTTATTTAGTAATGAAATATTTTGATGAAAGATAAAGACCCACTGTGTTTTTCCACATCCGGGTTTTACCAGACCGTACTCCAGCACAGGGGTAAATTTAAATAAGAATAGCATGATGAGATTTCAGAGTAGTAGTCTCTTTATCTATTTTCAGACAAGATGTTTCATTGACAGTTGTATGAGTTTCTTAGTTAACAACTACTTCCTTGAACTGTATTTTTGCTTTCAGTAATTTTATATTGTAAAGAATAAATAGGAGAGTAGATTTTAGACTAGATTTATTTACTATTTTAACCTACAGATATTTCGTCCAGATTAGAATAATTTTGTTACTATATGTCTAATAATAAACTGAAAGTAGGAATAGTTATATATTGTTTAGATACTACTGTCAAATCAATCTAACCAATATGGTTTAGATTGTATGATTTTTTGAGATGTATTTCATTTAATTATTTTCCCTTCTTTTATTAGGACTGAGCTCGAACAAGCTTCCAGAGCTGTTAATCTTTTATTTTAGAATATGAGCAAAGGTTAATATTTGTGCTTATAAGAGAAACTCTGGATAGAGCTAATTAAATTCTGGATATATATATAAATAAATATCACAATTAAGAAAAGAAATTAAATACAAAATAACATAGATAGTATAGCATAAATTATATAAGAGATAATTAACAAGTACTATTATCGATATACTTATAAAAACAAACTAAGGATATTAATATATAGGCTATAGTAAATCACAGAAAGATAATATAGCTATTATAATAGAAATTTATTTATGCAATACAAGAATATTATTATTACTAAAACAAATAGTATTCTTATTATTAAAAGTATATCTTAGAACTGTTTTATTGTTTGAGCTACAGGCACAGGTTTACTGAAAGTACTTAAATTTATTATAACAAGAAGGACATATAAAAACCCTATATTATTAAAAGGGTATAAACAATATATCAAAAATTACAAATTCTTACTTATAAGAAAGGCAAATTATAAATAGGAATGGAGACCCTAATAGTAATACCTTAAAACAGTAAACAAAACAAATGCATTTTTGTACAGAAAGTAAACAACAGATGTACAAGATGCTCTTTTATCAAGCTTAATTATATATTAAAAATATAACTAGTAACCCTAATATTGCAGAAGCACTTTTTAACTTAACAGTAATTTAAAAGGAACAGATATATTTTCTTCACTGCCAAATAGGGTTAAACCCTTATAAATTCCAATTTATACAAGTAAGTCAACAATGGGTGGAATTAATATCATTTTACTCACAGTTGTAGTTTTAATTTAAACATAAGTAAGCTTTTGAAATTCTAAATAATATAAGCAAAGAAGGAATGCAAAAAAAGATTACAGTAATTAACACTTGTATAATAACTTAGGGTAAAAACCCTATCATTTTGAATATACGAAAACAATGACTGTAAAACCCAGTGCTGTAATATTAACCCACAGTCGTACTGAGAATTTTATGCAGGAAGGCTTACAGCCTATTCTTCTAATTATAAACACACTAATAATTACAAAACAAAAGTTTACAGTCACAGCCGAAGCCGGAGAGCCCTGCAATAGAGCTAGGGTCTTAACAAAATGGTGTTAAACAATGAACAAACAACCAAAAAACATAAGGGTCTAACAGGCCGTAATGACCAAACCATTATTAGCTCGTAAGGGTTTACACAAGGTGGATGAGCCATGGAGGAACCAGGGCTTACCATGGCGCCTTATCGCTGTAACCCCGTACTCTCTATGCAGACAGAGAAGAGAGGCAAATCGTATCTGCAAAACAAAATATGGCTGGCTGTTAAATTCATATTAAAAACCAAAAGATGTATATACAAGCAATCGGCATTGTCGTTAATAGGAAACGAATGATATCCTTTACCTTAGCAGTGGAAAGTCACCAACAGTAACGCAATGACCAGAAACCAGTATGAGTAAGGAGCCTTCCATTCAATGGCAACGGAATGGCGTTACAACACTTTCAAAACATTGACAGCAAGAAACCCTCGATGCTACATAAAACTGAAGGAGGCAATAAAACCCTAAATCCGAGCTACTACTCCTTTCAACAACGCACATCAATGGTGGAGCTCAAACCTTTACATGCCAAAAAGAGGATCCACTCTATTTGGATAGACTGAAGGAGAATGGCATGGACTGACACAGTCAAGGGTTCAAGTTTTAGCAATGGAGGAAGCGAGAAAGAAAACCAGAGAATGAGTCACGTTTAATGAGCAGAAGAACCTGAGACAGATTTTGCGTTGGTGCAACGGGGAAAATTAATCAGGGAGGAGGAGCTGGAGACTGTCACAGCCTACCCAGGTGACAGAGCAGCCAGGTTTTTCACTCACAGAATGATGGACCAGAGCTCGAAGGCGAGGGAGGATAATGTGCTAGGTCTTGGGGAAGAAACTTTTAAAACCTGCAGTGCATGGCCCAAATCAAGCCACGTCGCCATGTAAATAATTTTCCACGATGGGTTCCTTCTCAATAGTTTCAATGATTAAATCATGAGGATCCAGCGTTGACAAACTTCAATTGTCCCCAAGGTTAAACCTTAGTCCTGGCCAAGTCAACCTATTAATGCAACATTATAACAAGTGTTAGGTTAATACATCAACATTGTCATAGAAACTTACCACCGATGCATGGTATCACAAATAATTACCATATGTTATATTATTTATCACCCATACGATGCACTCCAATGATAACACTAGGTTCATCGTGAGTACAGCCAATTATATGGCCAGAGCCTTATAACATGATATTTATTTAATAAACATTGATATAAAGAGCACTATATCTAAAGTGGTAAGTGCATTAACATCCTCTTGTTTACAAAATTGAAATGTTAAATGTAAACTTGGTTTGTTTATTGTAAATATTTTGAGAATTATTATTAGAGTGAGTCTATAAACTTAAATTGTCATGAACTTGTTTATGACTTGTTCGTCTAGGTGATGACTACCTTGTCATTTAATACCTTACAGTCTTAATAGATTAAATTTGTAACAGGTTTATAGGAGGGAGGTTTAATACATATGGTTAAGTAAGAATATTATTTTTACAAGTATTCCACTAACATTTATATTATAATTATAGAGTATACTATTGGTACACTTTAAAGAGGTGGTAAAATCAACCATAGTAACTATTGCATTATAGTGTTAACCTTCATGGTTTTTCCATAGTCATCTAAGTTAGATAAAAGCTTACAAGAGGAAGTGGCAAATAAATATTATGATGAATGCATCATCTAGCATAAATTTCCTTAACTTAGAATTTATCACATATGAATGTGAAACATTTTTAAGGGAAAATTTATCAACGTAATGGTTAGACTTTGAAACTTCTTTGTTGAACATTCTTTTCTTGGTTAGAGTGATAACTAGTTTTCAGTAGGTGGTTCATCAGACCTAAGATAAGCTTTAGTACATGTTGAATCAGTGGTAATGGAAATAAGACCGGGTGCATCAGCATGAGTATATCTCTATCAGTGGATAGTTTGATTTTAGCAGCAGTAATTTGTAAAACCCATATTCATACCCTTTACAAAGTAAAAGTAGTTGTGCTTTCTTAAACATAAACTTTTTAGTTTCGCATACTACTTGTAATTAATCTTAATTAAAGATCTTTTGACACTGTTAACTATAATAGATAACAAACAGTTTAGTAATCGTAAGAACTATAAATCTACCTCTACTAGAATGAATAACAGATAATAGATTTTACCTCAGTAAACATTGGTATGTGCTTAGCCAGTAATGTCTTATTGAACTTTGAATTGCAAACAAACTTGGACATAAGACTCTAGAATTTTTTACTTGTAGCAGCCAATCTTCTTATCTCTAATCTGTAAAGGATAGAAGGAACTTTCTGCATTAGCTCGAAAGCTAAGTAATCCCAGTGTTCATGACAACCCCACCTTATGTTCGCAAAAAGAAACAAGTCAGTAAACTGAAAACATTTGTTCTATCAATCTTTTCAAATAACAGATGCATTCTATTAATAAGCTGATAACCTATAACTAATTAAATGATTAGTTAACTGCTTTTATATTAATATCATGTATTTTAAAAATTTTAAATTTTTCAGAAAATTTGGGGTTCTGACACTAACTCTGTCTTAGTGGCTCCAAATACTAGTTTCTCAAGCATACCCAGCCTCTAATCCCAATCTCAACAGTTCGAAGACCAACCACTACATACCACGGTAAAACAAATAGTTCACAGCTCAGTGAACAAGGTGAAGACAACAAGGTGACAACCCCAATCAAAAAGGGTGAACTTAGCTCAGATCGAACAAGATGATTCAAAGTTGTTCTTGGCCCTAGCATGGCCAAAACAACTCAGAAGCAACCAAAGGATGATTTCATTCACACCAACACACAATGTCGGGAAAACCACAGTAAGCCACGAACAAAGGAGGGAAAACCATAGTAAACCACGAACAAAGGAGTGAAAACCAGAGCAAGCCATGAACAAAGGAGGGAAAACCATAGTAAACCGCCAAATCGAGGGAAAAACCACAGTCCTGTCTCAACAATGAAATGGCAGAAACATTACACAGTACTAAATGGGAGAGAAGTCTGATTCTCAATCCTAGGTAAGAAAGAACATGACTCTGACCACAAGCCATCAGGGTAACACACATAGGCCCCTCTCTACGTGAAGAGAAAAACTTATACAGACTAGAACCATCTAAACATGGAGAGCACCCCCCCGACTGCCTACATGAGGGTAACCATGAATATCTCCCGCTTATGTGTGAGGATGGACTAGACCAAAACAATGGGAGACCCCCATCACGGATGAGTGGAGAGAATGGGAATCATGTTTGTTCCCCTTCCCTCAGCGTGAGTGAATGATCCAGCTGGTGGAGTGTGCATGGGGCAAGGACTGACAGTCCTATCACCCATTAATTCCCCACCATAACTCTTCCAAACTAACAGACAACAAAAATTTACAAAGGGTGGTCGACACATGGAAAAATCCCAATGGCTCCCATAGGCTAGACAATCCCCCCCCTTAACCTTAGGAATCATGCCCTTTTCATTTAACATTGCATCGTCGTAGCTGGCTATAGGTTTAATTTAATTGATGTGGATATTTACATGATGCCAAAATCTAATGTGCTGGATAGCACGATATACTATTGGCAATTATCCCTATTGCCGAAATGTACACAACCAAATTGATGTTGGGGATTTTTCCTTTAGGTCCACACCACAATTAATTACAAAGTATACATCATGTACCTTTTAATGAAAACGGGGTCAAAACTGGGGTATTACAGATTTGTACCCATTTCATAATGGATAGGAAGCTAAAAGTGTGTGTTATCTCCCAAAATAAATTTATTTTGATAGGATGAAGAATTGGAGTCATGTTATGAAAGATTTAAAGATGATTAACAAATTGAGGGTCTCTAGTTTTGCTATGGTTGAGAAAATTGGAAGTTTTAGCTTTCGGTGGCTTAGGCAGGGTTCTTAACAGCTCATTAGCCACCGAAAAGCTTTGTTTCAGCAGCCAACAGTTTAATGCAGGATAAAGCTTAACCACCGAAAGCTAGCCCGATCGATTAAATGGTAAAAGCACTTTCGGTGGCTTAGACGAGACTTCAAGTAGCTCATTAGCCACCGAAAAGTGTTGGTTTCGGTAGCTTAGAGAACAGTCGAAGAAGGGAATTAACCAACAAAAGTAGGTAAAAGGCGTTGGGGAAAAATCAATTTCGGTGGCTTAGGCGAAATCTCTGATGGTTCATTAGCCACTGAAAGACCGGTATTTCAGTAGTTAAAAGGAATATCCAGAGAGACCACTATTCGCCAAAAGCCAAGTTTTACAGAGCCATTTGGAAAATGGTTTTAGTGGCTTGGGAGAATAGGTCAGCATTTCATTAGCCATCGAAAGCCTTGTTTTCAGTGGCTAGCAAACAAATTCTTGAGGGCCCTTAACCGTTGAAAAGGAAAAAAAAGAAACGGTTAGAAACCTATCAAATCAGGGCCCGTCAGTGAAACATCGATCATCAAAGGGCATGATAAACCACCGAAAAGATAGGAGGTTGCATCAAGGTGTAAGGAAATGAGTGAGGAGGTCATTGTTAAGCTGATAAGGACTGATGTGATTTGAAACCCTCCTTTCCCTCCATCTATCCAAAGAACTATAGACGATCCCCACTGGGTATCTAGGTTGATTTTAACATGATTGTTGGGAAAGGGGTCATGAAAATATCAACTAAATCCATCACGCTCTATCCTAAGCATCACTCATGTAGTTGAAAGCCCTCATAATCAATCCCCATTCTTCAGTACACTCCACCTTCGACTTTAGGAATTCTCACCACCAGAAAACCATCTCTGAGAGGCAGCCTACTAAAAACACTATTCCACAGAACTTGAATTGATTGTTCCAGGTACCCAGGAGTGACATTAAGCGAATGAAGAAGGGAGGGCTTGCTCTGAGGCAAGAGTTGGGAGACATCAGCTACTTGGAGGCACATCCAAAAGTTTGTTAGTTTTTCAAGGATGCTGGCTGCTATAAGTTTTGCGAGAAGATTCAAGGTTCACACTAGCAGGTGGCTGAGGAATTTTCTCTCTCTTTCGATGGCTCCAAGGTAGTCATAGGTAAAGAATAATTTTTGATATATGAAACCCTAATTACTGAAGTAACTGAACTCCCTAGCATAGGAGAGAAGTGGTTTAAAACCACCATTCCAAAGGATGTAGAGTTCAGATCTTATCTGAATCCTGAACATTGAGGGGTGGTTTGGAAGAAAGTGTACCATCCTCATGCAAATAACTAAGAAAAAAGAGACGTAATGCACTAATCCCAAAACAAAAAATAGAAAATTCAATGACAAGAAATTTTTTAAAAGATTCTAACTAAAATACTTCGCTAGTCAGAAACAGAGGTGTATACAGACTCTAGAAGCCTCCAAGGAGACTTAGTAATCATCAAAACTCACCTAGCAACACTTAATATTCCTGTAAAATTCAAAACTCAGGGCATACATGACTGTGTGCAGAAAACCCATGTATATATGTGGATATTCCAGTAAAAACCAAGTGTACACATGACCGTCAAGCAAAAACTCGCGTATAGGAAGAAAAAGAGATAAAAAGAAAATAAAGCAGACAAGCTGAGACAAACTTTAATCCTATCAGACACTACCAGGAAAACATGCACCCATACCCGACTTAGAAACACAGAAATCAGAGCAATTCAAGAACATTGAATGCCGATAAAAGCCCCCAAAGGAAATGACTAGGAATGCCCCAGTATGGTCGCCAATTCTGTTACGGAGAAAACTTCCTATGGCTTGGGGTACCACAACAGATAGAGTAACCGCAGAAATAAATCCTTTCCTATATACAATAGAAACCAAAAATCTAACACTAAAGGATCTCGATACATACCTTATTCTGGAAGGTTGATGTAGATCCCCATTGAGCTTTTCTACTCTCGCTTGTATAAGTAATTTGCTCTCTCAACATTAAGAAAACAAGACAAGCATGCTATATATAATTGTGTTATACATACTCCAGCATATATAATCAATAACATATAAGCATTTAAAAGCATCCATAGATTCAATACTCATTTAAATACACATTATTGGACAAGAAAATATATTTCTAGTAATATAAAACAAAGATTACAATAGTGAAAAACTCTATCGGCACATCTGCAAATCAGAGAAACTGAGTCATCTACCTGGGCCTCCACCACTTCAATCCTCCGTCTCTCAATAGCAAGCTCATAAGAAATGTCAATCTTGGGAAGATCGCAAAGTTCTCCAAGGGACAAAGGGATGCAAACTTAAGTATAAGCTCTGGCAACAATGGACTATAGTTTTCTTGCTCTTCAATTCCTCTCCCTTCAATGTATCCAAAGGGTTCCTTATATAGTGCTTCAATGGGGTAATGGAAGGTCAAATCCGAGTGATTTCAAGGAATATAGAATGCAAAGAGACAAATGGTTCAGATCTACATCAAGGAAAACTCCAAAACTATTTGGCCTTTTGCACACATCCCGATGTATGCGGGTTTGAGGTTCAAATTCATGTATATATGCAATAACAGGTTTAAAAGTCACATATAGAAAATAAGACATGTTTTTAGTGATGATCTTGGAAACATCAAAGGTACAAAAATGGTCCATGGGGTCTAAAGAGTCTACAGAGGGACAGGGAAGGCCATAAAGGTGTGATCCACCATGTGTGGTAAAATTAGCTGTAACAGATGTCCCCTAATGTGTCAGGTTAGAGGGGTGATACGATGGACAAAATAAATTATAAGTCCATCCCAGAAGTGGATCGATGAAGAACTAGTCATCCAATAGTACAATATAATGATCAAACTCTGTACATAACTACAAGTAGATATAACCGTGCTGGATACATAAAAGTACAACGGCCATGAATAGGCATGATACAAAATATGACATGTGTGGCCATCGCCACGTACAATATAGAGAGATTAGAATCTCCATGATGAAGATATACAAAGGATCATGATCTCCATCAATGCTGAAGATATATAATGGGTAAAGATCTCGATAATGGCTAGAAATATCTGAAAAACATTCGAATCAAGTCACGAGAGTTGAAATCTCATGAACACTGGCATGATCAAGGAGGTAGCATATATGAAATTCCGCCAATCTGGAAGGCCTTCTACACAATCCGCTATGAGTACATATCCTACTATGAAAATACAGGTGTCGAGGTCGAACATAGTAGTATATTATTTGATTACTGGTTATTGATATATACTGTTAACAGACGCGAGATCACCCACTGACAATGAAAATGGGAATCAAGGTACTAGAGTGCAAAATAACAAGTGTGAATAAATGTGTTGAGGTTGAACACTTGAAAGGATCCATTGATTAGGGGACATTGATGTATTCCCAAAAATTGTCGATGGCGAGAGAACTTGCCATTGATGACTGTAAGTCTCAAGGAACTCAAAAATGACTCTAGATTCCTATCCCATAATAAATTATATGAAGTCGATGGGATGAAATCTGCTAGAAAGAGGGAATTAATGCATCCCTCATCATCCAACATGAGGTACTCAGCAAGGCTGTATAATGTGGAAGGAATCGATTATAATGTGCATGAACCAGTATCAGTATCGGGAATGGACGACATGCAAAGTCAAGAGAACTAAGGAATGACTGACTCAGGTTTCAACTTCCTTCGAACAAGAGCATAAAGGTGAATGGTGACTGAATGTAGGTAGCATAGACTCGATATACAAAAATGGGACATCTCTATGACACAGGAGGCATCGACAAAGGCTCCATAGGGAGTAGAAGCTTAACCAGTCAGTGGAGATAAACTCAGAGAAACGAGTACAGATCCTAAAGTCAAATTATTAACCCAACCAACATTTTTTATATACAATGCTCTGTTTGAAGGTGACACAACTCGACTGCTGCCAAAGATAACATCTTTTCTTGTTCGGATTTTTGGTTTTTTTTTGGACTTTTTCAAATATTTTGAAAAGCTTGAAGAAGAATAAAAGTGCTTTATAGTTACAGACTAGGAGGAGATGAGTGTCAATGGGAAAACAAATTAGTTCCAAGCAGTGAAACATACCTATGCTCAATGCAAGGAAACATGTGTAGGATAATGACACTCGGGGGAAAGTCCCCTCCCAGTAAAAAATGGGGAATCAAGCTGTAAAGGATATGTAAAATGGCTCTACATGGCTAGACGTGAGACAAGCTTGGGATATATGGTTGATAATCAAAGTCAGGGAAGCCGGCATAAGGATCAACGAATCAAAAAAAACTCATGATAATGCAATTACAACTTGACATAAGGGAGTCCTGGGGACAAAGGCCAACAAACATATCAAGAGGAGTATGAGGCTCTTGCACAAAGACATGGCGATAAAATACAAAGGAATTGCACACCCTAAAGGGAAAAAATGTCGGCATGGGTGTCATGTCCCCATCCCTTAAACCGACGAAGAGGACACAACCAACACACCAAACATAGGCAACAGCCCCATGAATCATGAACAAGGATTAAATGTTGATATTAAATTGCTTAAACATATATAGTAGGATGCATAGATTCTTCAATCATACATTCAAATGCATACTAAGATGCATTCCATCATACATGCAAATGCATAATCCAGCATACAGGGATGCATAAAACATCAACATACAGCGGAAGCAAACACACATACAATTCCATCATTCAACATGTTCATTACAATTCATTTGACATCAATATAATTGTAGAGATGAAGTAACCACAACAATTATCTTTCAATGAAGAACTCGCCCGCAACCAGCTACGTCGCTACAACGTTCCACCCAACCATAGGCCAGCGTGCTCATCAATCTCTTAGCACACTGCCACCCCCGAGCTGGGCATGATTCCTCCAAGGATAGGGGTCAAGGCAGGCTTACACATAGCCAAGGGACAAAATCAGTCAAACCAACACAGCTGGGTTTATAAGACCATCAACCGATTGGCCAAGCCAGCACAGTCCAAGGAACAACCACTGCATACCAATAGCAAAAGAATTCATTCATAGCTCTGTGATGAAGGCATAACCAACAGGGTGGCAACCCCAAACCAAAACGAGACACAGCTCAAGCCCACAGGGCAAATCAGAGTTGTTCTTGGACCTAACATGGCCAACACAACTCAACAACAACCCAAACCAGGGTGCACCAACAACCACAACCCCACCATGGCTGATAGCAACGCTCCACAGTCCATAATGGATGATGATAGCACTCCCCATAGCCATGGGAAACTCAATGCAGACCACAATAAACAGCCCCACCCCAAGCATAACAATAATTACCACTCCCAGCATGGGAAAACAACAATCCCAAAATCATATCCGCATACATTACCAGCAACTTGGGGAAAACCACAGCCTCGGTTACACAGTTGAAGTCGCTGGAGAAAGGCTTACATAGAGTGCGCTGGGGAGAAATTATAGTCTCCCGATCCATGCGTGAGACACAACAATGTAGACCCCATGAATCAGCCTGTGAGGAAAATATATAGCCGAACCATCCGCAGGTCCACAGAGGAAAACCATGTGGGTAAAACCAGGAAATCCCTGCACATGAGAATGAGCAAGAATTCTCCTCCTGCGTGAAGGTGAACAGCCCATAGAGAGGATGTGAATTGGAAGTGCATGAGCAATACTGCACTCCCTGCGTGAGAGGGAACTTCCACAGATCACAACCGTGAAACTGAATACCAGGCCAACTGCATGCGTGAGAGTGAACAACTCTCCAGGCATGAGGGTGAACCGACCACTGCTCTCTGTGAGCCTCAACAGACACAGTCGTGAAGGTGAACTAATAGGGATGGAGTGGAGTGTATGGAAGGTCATGGGCAGAGTGGGCGTGTGGGAAAAGGACTGACATTCCTGCCACCCCACTCCCAAAGACAATAACTACCCCAACCACCAGCAGCCATTCTCCATCAAGACATCAAAACAGTTGGGTGAGACAAGGGAAGGTGGCAAACAAGACAAGGTGGCAACCCATGGGTTTTTTCCCCATAGACCAAGGTTTGACATCCCCCACACCCTTATCCTTTGGAACCTTGCCCTTTTCATTCAACGTTGCACTAGTGTAGCTGGTTTTGGTTTTAGTTTTATTTGATGTGTGTATTTACATGATGCCACATTATAATTTGTTGGATAGCACGACATACCATCGGCAACTACCCCTATTGCTGAAACATACATGACCAAATCGATGGTGGGGATTTTGCCTTGAGCTCCTCACCATGATTAATTACATTTTATACATCATGCAAACGGGGTCAAAACCGGGGGTGTGACATTCCCCTCCCCCTTGGAATAACACCGTCCTCGGTGTTCCATTACATATATACAGTACATATACAATTGCACATCAAAATTTCAAAATTGCAGATCTGTCCCACATCCAATCATTTACTTTGAACATTCAAGACCAAGCCCCTCGGCTTCCATGGACTTCTCCTACTGGTTCTCAGCTTCTTGCTGATCCCGAAGTCTAGGAATTTTGCGGCCATTGCCTTCGTTGTGTTCCCTCATTGGGAAGTCCCGGCGTAAATGATGTCCTCTGCATCTCGAGAATCTCACTGGCTACTTCATCTTTACCTGTTCAATTTCCTTTGAGTCTTCATGCCTGGACCATTTCTTATCGGGTCGCTTGGACAATTGTCCCATTGCTGATCCACCTTCCTTTCCTTTTCCGATTGCTCCCAGAAGGATTTTCACCTCCCTTTGCAAACCAATAGAGTCTTGTAAAATCCGGGGGTTCATTTCACTCTGCCTTTTCTGTAACTTGAGCATCTCCCCAAGATTCTCTTGGGTATTGGAAATCACTTGAAGGAGACTTCCAGCTAAGTCCAATAACTTTTGATCTGCTGCCATGATCAATGTGCACCACCTGGTTTCACTTTTCTCCCCTTTGAAATGCACCATTGAAATCTTATCAGACCAAGCATAACATAGACATTAAAATCTGTCAGTTAATTACCCAATTGGCATGACAGTCCAAGTCTCATCAATGAGGCTTTCATATTTTTCATGCCTTCCCAACAGACACATGAGCTCATTCATGTCCATTCCTGGGCAGGGAATTAACTAATCCAGCATTCACAATTTTACTTAAGAAAATACACACATTTCATTCTCAATAATACATGCATTCAACAATCCTTTGTTTTCACAATGCATAAACATATATATATATATGTAATCAAAAGGAAAGAGAGAGCAGTAAGAGTTTTTCCCCTCTTTGTTTTGTTCCATCCTGGAACCCACAACACCGCAGTGGCTTTTCATGCTCTCAGCCTCTTTCACTTCACCGTGAATGCTGGACCAATCTCTCTTGGTCATGACACTTAGTGTCTTTGGTCTATTCCAGACCTCTAAACCATGGAGTCTCTCCACATGGTTTGTCTCATCTGCTAGGACTCCCCCGTCTTACTAGCATCTTTTTCATTACCGCTCATTCCGAGCTTTCCAGGACAGTCACATATCCGCATGCACCCCTAGGATGCTCTCATGGTCCTCACTCCCAGTGATACCTATATCCAAACATTGAATAATTGACATGTTTAGTTTATTCACATCAGTTTTATTTCTAGAACAAGAGCTTAAAATATCATAACCAAATCATATACACATGTATTTTCATAAGCAAAATAATCCAATACTTATATGTATTGCGCCTTTCCTCGTTTGTCCACAGGATCCTGCCTCACTTTGCAAGCCTTGGGATCGCCTATGTACTTAGATGTTAGGTCAGCACATAGGCTTCTCCTCAACATCAAATAATTAATGTCCAGCCAGTACATCCTCATGTCGATTGGGCTTGGAACTTTATCATGACCATTTCTAGGTCTAGGATCTACTATGGATCCCCAGGCATATAACAGCCCATCATACACTTATACCAACATACACTTATATCAACAATAACCCTTACTCTGCAACCCCTCACAATAACCATTTACCATTTTACCTTTTGCCTTTTACCTTTAGCCTGTCAACACAAGCAACACAAGCAATGCAAGCAAACTCATCAGCGTTATTTCTCAAAAACTATAATCACATTTCTCATCATTCACTATCAAGTATTGAGACACCAGGAGTGCACCCACTCCCTCGGGTGTAATCAATATTGAAAACCCTTTCATGAATCAACATCGAAAAAGTGTGCACCCTTCTCCGGTGTGTGCCATGTAGGCCCTATTCATACTTAAGCGTTCGGTCATCATGGAAATAAAATCAAACATGTTTTGCATATGGAATTTAATGATTAAACATGCATATTCATAGCAAGGGTCACAGAACACTTATCCATTTGCTGTCGCAGTATGCCTTTGTTAAGGAGGAATGGAGGCTCCTTCCCTGAGTTAACAGTCCCTCAGCTTGCCATCCTAACTCCTTTTTACATTTCATATTCACACATGTCTTACCGACATACTTTATACCATCTCACGCATGTTACTACCGAACATGCAGTGCAGATGAGACATTTTCAAAATGTCCAATGGCGTTTCACCTGAAACCCATTTCCAAGGGAAAACCTTCCCATGAAGTTTGGCTCTTGCAGGTCATCACACATGATCTTCCTACAGTGTGTATCCCTGACACATTCATCAAATAGCCAGACAGTCAATCATTACCTGATAATACAATCCAATTGATCGTTCCATAACCAAGCAATGACATTGGTAATCAAATTCAATAAGAATTTGCAATTCTGTCTACTACAGAAATTGACTTGTTTAATTGTGGGTTTCTTGTAAGTAGCACTACTATGCCCCTTATAATTTTATTCTTACTATCATAACATGAATACCCACTTACCATGCGTCCCTCTTGACACAATCTTATACAAGCCAACAATGATTAGTAGTCGTCAGCAATTCCTTGAATTCAAAATTCACAATTCAAATTTAACAACCAACTAATTTCACAACCATGAGACTCTTCTCATAAAGTTTGGCTCTTTTACATGGTATATTATGGCATTGGTCAGGGTCTTACCTCTCACTTCCATGCTCGAAATAATATACCTGAAACCTAAGCTTCAATCAACCAAACACAATTTTATGCAAGCCAACAGTGGCTAGTGGTTGTCAGCAATTTCTCAAATTTGAAATTCACAATTCAAATTTAATAAGCTTTTTCACATGGTATATTCTGGCATTGGTCAAGGTCTTACCTCACACTGCCATGCTCGAAATAATATACCCGAAACATAAGTTCACACATCCAAACACAAGCTTCTGCAAGCCAGTAGTGACTAGTAGTTGTCAGCAATTTCTCAAATTTGAAATTCACAATTCAAATTTAATAAAAATTTTCACATGGTATATTCTGGCATTGGTCAGGGTTCTACCTTCCACTACCATGCTCGAAATAATCTACCTGAAACATAATCTTCAATCAACCAAACACTTGGTAAGTCTGGATGCATATAACCTTTTCATTGCTACAACCATCACTGAAGCATTTTCAGAATTTATAAAATTCAAATACTTCCAGCTGTTAGTCACATCAATATTATCAACCTCATTTACTTTATGCAATCATTATCATATTAACATTGCAATGTGTAGTGATATCATTCATGCAATTAAATGAAATGTTTAGATACTCCTTACTTCACAGGCGTATTACTTATACCACCTTGCTCTTCCACAGAGCATTTTTGGCGGCCAATTGATCATGACTATCCTGCATTCATAACAACCTTTTAAACAGTTCCAGAATTATCATCAATTCATCATTTCAGTCATTAGTCATTCATAATATCACACGCATTCATCTCGATGCATTCAACATACCATGCATGGCCTAACCATGTCCACTTCATATAGGATGCATTACTATAATCAATATCATCAACATATATAGGCATGACACCTTTCTACATTCCAGTATTCACATGGTATGAGGTCTCTTACCTTTACCAATCCATGGAATTTGTCATAAGCAAATTCTTACCTACATGGGTCTTACTTACACCCTTGATATGACCAATTTGGTTGGTCCTTTGCAGGAGTTTGCAGAATTTGGTCACCAACTTTTGTTATGGACTTGTTTCCTCATCCCTTTCTCCATAGGGTTGCTAATCACCATTGTCAGCATCAGCAACACATTCATCCGGGTCCATGTCATCGTTGGTTTTTCCAGTAATGTCAACATCAAGGAAATAACTATCATTAGTGGCTTATTATAGATATATAATCTTTAATATCCTATGTATACAACACATATCCTCATGCATTTCATGCATAAAACTTAGAAAATGTAACATAGTTAGCAAGACAGGGTCTTAAGGAAAACTTCCCTTTTTCAAATCCCTCATCCTTGCATGGAATTCCTCTTCCACACAACAGTTGGTTGACTGCATAGTCCTTTCTACCCCTGGGCATGCAACTATCCAGATTTGTCCATTTGACAGTAGCGGCCATCATTAGCACTTTGCTGCTTCATGCTCATATTCTGGTCACTTATCCTCGTTCCCCACTGGATAAGATTTCCAACGCCTATCCACATGCTTCATTTCGACCTCGGATGTGAAAACCACACCACTTCTAAGAATGAAGACTTTCACTAAATCTTTGCATTTTTGCACATAACTGTATTCAAGTTGGGAATGCTAACTTCAGCCACCTGTAGGAGCAAGTATAGGAAGATTCAGGAAAATATTTCTATCGGGCGAAGTCAGTGCATACAATGAGGAGCACTCATTAACTTGCGGGTCTCATTTCCGATGCACCATTCAAATTTATTTTTTTGAATTCTGGGTTTGACTAATTTGCCCAAAACATAGAATTTTATTTTCACAGGAACGACTATCTCAGGGGACAATGGGGGTCAAGGGGGATTTCCCCCTTGTAGCTTCCTTGCGCCACTGTAGGGCGGGTCGAAGGCAGTGCCCTCGTTTTTTTTTTTTTGTAAATCTTTGGTTTTCACGCAATCTGGCGCATAGGTTCGCTGCCTCTTTTTCTTCTTCTCAACCCTGAAAATACACTGAAAAACAACTCAAAATATGTTGGAAAGAAATTCCATGGAAAACCCCTGAGAAATCCCCTTTGAAAACTCAATTTTTCCTTTGTTAAATTGGGCCTTATTCCAATTCTCCATCTGCAGAATCGGCTCACAAACTACTAATCCTTCCGCCGTTTGGGCCTCAAATGGCTAACTTCTTCCACAGTTTCGGCTCCCGCTTCCACTATTTCTTCCGCAACGGCGGCTCTTGGAACCACTAATTGTTCCAATGTTTCGGCGGTCTCTCTCGTCAAAAGACTTAACACTTTGGCTTCCGCAACGGTGGAACATGAAATGCTTTCGCTTCCGCAACGACGGAACATGAAACGCTATCTTCTTCTGATCGCGACGTCGGCAGTTGGAGGTCTTCCTTATCGGAAGACTTAGTGCTTTCGCTTCCGCAATGGTGGCTCACGAAACACTTTCTCTTCCGATTGGCCGCTCTTTTCTTAAAGAAATTTTAACCTCAGGCATCGGCGGTCTTTGCACTTCGGAAAGCTTAGCGCTTTCACTTCCGCAACGGCGGAACGTGAAACGCTTTCGCCTCTGCAACGGCGGATGCACCAAGACTTTCTTCTTCTGATGGCTGGCAACTTTCCATACTTAGAAAATTTTTGAACTTAGTTTTCTTACAGCATCAACAGTCGGAAAACTTACCCATCGAGCGACTAGCCGTTTCTTCATCCGCAATGGCGGAATGTAGAATCCCTTTCTTCTTCAGTTGGCAGTTTTTCTTATCGGAAGACTTAGTGCTTCTGGGTGCCACAATGGTGGGCGCATGAGCACTTTTTCCTTTGATATTCAATGGTTCTGAGCCTTGAACCTTCTTTGACGGTGTTGGCGATCGGAGGAATTTTCCCTCGGGTGTCTAGTCACTTCTTCATCTGCAACGGTGGATGCTTAATCCACTAATTCCCTCCGACGGATGCTTAGAAAATTCCCGCAATTTTCCTTCTCTACTACTCCCGCCAGCACGCCTTCATATAACTCTTCTGTCACGGCGGAAGTTCGTTCCACTAACTGATCCGCCACAGTGGAAGTGAATTCCTTTAAGTCTCCCGACTGTCCAATACTTAACCAATTTTCTTTGTGGAACTTCCCGCCTATCGGCATTCGAAACACTACCGTGTCGGTGATCAGAGGACTTTCCTGTTGGGTGCTCTTCTGCTAGCTCTTCCGCCACAGTGGAAGTCAAACCCACTAACACTTCCACCACAATGGAAGTCAATTCCACTAATCCTTCCGCCACAGCGGAAGTCTTTTCCACTTAGTGCTCCGATGAACCACTGTTCAAACACTTAGAAATATTTTTTGAATTTTTCCATTCATCCACTGTCATCACAGTTGTTGTTCTGCTGAACATAGAAGGTAATTCCACCTTCTGTCACTACATATTATTGGCCCATAGAGGCCCATTGTTGCAACCTTGAGCTCTGATACCATACTGTCATGTCCCCATCCCTTAAACCGGCGAAGAGGACGCAACCAACACACCAAACACAGGAAAAAACCCCATGAATCATGAACAAGGATTAAATGCTGATATTAAATTGCTTAAACATATATAGAAGGATGCATAGATTCTTCAATCATACATTCAAATGCATAATAAGATGCATTCAACCATACATGCAAATGCATAATCCAACATACAGGGATGCATAAAACATCAACATATAGCGGAAGAAAACACACATATTGTTAAGTCAGGAACTTGTTTCTTCAAATTTTATGTTTGATTGTCATTTTTATTTTAGCTTTGCATATTTGCTTGAGTTTACTCTTTTACTTACTGTGGAAATTTTTTTATTTTTAGTGAAGTTTTCAATTTTTACCTTCAGATTTTTATTTAGTTTTGTTCTTTTAAGCTTTTGAAGGGTTCTAAAGGTCAATATATTGAATAATGGATTCACAAATCATATCATGAGTATAGTTTGTCATTTGAACTGTATTCAAAATGGAAAAAATGACTAAATAGAGCCAAAATTGAGTTTAAATTATTCTTGTAGCGCAACTGCCAAAAATTAACACTGCGGCGCTATAGGAAAATCGTTTTTTGCCAGAATGGTAATTTTTCAGTCCGATTTTTTGGGGATTTCACTCCTAAAGTGTTAAATAAATCATTGGTCATGTTGGATATGTGTTTTTCCAAGTTGTTTTCATGTAAACAGGCGTCAGTCTCATGTGAGGGAGATTCTAGCAACCGTTCTGGCAACTGGATGCAAATTTATGGCAAATGATGATAGTGAGCGAAATAAGGCAAGATTTTCGGGGAAGATGTTCTAAATTAAATATTATGGAGCTGGTGGAGACACTGGAATGAAGACATCTACTGAAAATTCGGAGATTGCTGTTACAGAGCAGAGTGGGGGTTTTCATGGTTACACAGGAAATTTGGGCAACCCATAGATCTCAAGTTGTTGTGGTGCCTATGGATGATAGTCTATGGATTAGAAGCCTAGAGGTTGGTGATGTGCTAAAGTTTTGTGATGTAAGAGGCAAAATATGCTTATTAAAGATTACTGAGAAGCTCCCCACCTCCTCTGCTACTCCATTGTATGGAATTCTGCAAATGTCTCATGTGACCTTCCATCTTCGCCTTCGTGTTTCTCTACACCTGAAACAAAATACAACACAACATCATCTGATGTGAGAAGATTGAAGGTATTAGCATTGCAATCAGATACTTTGGTCAATGTTAGCACATCACCAGGTAGAAATGAAGACATGTTTATAGAAAGCTCCTAAAAAATTGCAGAAGAGGCTTCAAGCACAGCAGGAATTGGTGTTTCCTTGTCCAACAATGACAAGAATAAAAGTCTGTTATTTTATAATAATGCCCAGTTTCCATCATAATGTACTGACAATATTCATATACAAAGGAAAGCATTTAAGAGGGGAGCATCTTCCACCAACATGCACCGAGATTCAGGTTCATTGGCCTGCATTGCATGTGGAGTTTTGGGCTTTGCGAGTATGGTTGTAATACAACCTTGTCACGAAGCAGCTAGGAAACTATTGCCTTCTTACAGTAAACTTGACCAGAAATATTTGGAGACTTTTGGCACAGGGAGTGTCAGCTGTGATGTTGCTTGTGGTGAAATTACAGCTACATATTCACTATCACCAATTTTAGATGAAAAGATGGGTATGGACATTGAAAATGTACAACTTGATAACCATGGAGCTGCATTAGCATCTACTGCAAAAATAATGGCATATACCAATTTGTCAGATGAGGAAGGTCACAATCACAATCTTGTAGATTTTCCAAATTTGTCCATCATGAAAAACAATTCGGCTACAACCCTCTGCATGAATCATTTATCAAATGACATAATGGAATCATGGCAATTGAGAGCTAAAGAAAAGAATGCAGTAGTTTGTTCAACGAATGCATTTGTGACTTGTGAGGATAATGCTTGTGAAGGGCATTCAAAGTACTTGTCTTCTGCTATTTGTCTAGAGAATTCACCTGGTGCATACAATAAAAAAACACACACATGCTTATGGAGTTGTTGTTGAGAATATCAATTTAGTAGATATTGGGCATTCTGAATCAAAGAAGTGGAAAGAATCCCCAAATTTATCAACTTTGAATGATGCAAGCATGCCAAATTCATTTTCTGTTTGCAGTGCTTCAGGAATGCCTCAAGTTTCATTTCTAGATCTTCTGGCAGTTACTTTTGGTGATTTAGTTGATTCTGATGAGGATGATGATGCAATTCAAGCAGCTAAAAAAGATTTTTTTTTTTGTGGAATACCTAATAGTGCAAGAACTTGTGAAAATGGTCACAAGCTATCTGGCATTGCAGATGCCACTGGAACTGATGTTTGTGCCCAATGTCTATCGGGTCATCTTTCTTCCTCCACATTAGTTGCAAAAATAAAGACAGAAGAAAATCATGATGACCCTATATCAGCAGGAACTGAATCAGAATATAGATCTTCATTTTTGTATACAGGACCGAAGGATTCTTTAAATATTTCAATGGGAAAGAACAAAGATAACCTGGGAGAAATGTCAAACAATACACCAAACCAATCCTCAAAAAGTAATATAACATGCCACACATCTGTTGCTGACTTTTAGAAGAGCTCTCATGAAGAACTCAATGTTTGTGAGACTCAGATTTCTGTTATACTAGAACGAAATCAGAAACAGAAAGGTATTTTGACTCCACCAGTTTGTAAATTTAGTTCGAATACTTTGAGTAAAATAGACAAAAACTTGAAAGAAACTTCAGGGAGAAATGATCTTCCCAGAAATCAATGTGGCTATATTGGAAGAAGATATTCAAGCTCAGTAAAGCAGCATCCAGTTTACAGTGAAATGCACAGATCACTGAGAATTCTGCTCAGTTTTTCCTGTTTTGGGTTATTGAAGTAAAATGCCAAACACGAGCTAATGAAGAGGAATGTTTGAAAAAAAAAAAGAGGTTTTTGTTCATAATATACCCGTATACAAAAACCTCTCTCAGTTTTGCAACAGATATCAAGGTTTGAAATATTCAGTTTAATCTTTGAAGCCTATTTTTTAGGGATTTTAAATATTTAATATTTTCCTGTTTTAGTGTTCAGTTTGCGGGGCAGATTCTAATTGACTGGAAATGAATTTTTAAAATCCAAGAGAGGTGTTTGTCCATCACGGATCCTTTTACAAAAAACTCTCTTAGTTTTTACACAGGTGTCACCAATTGAGAAATATGGAATCTTCTTTGACACCTATTTTCCAGAAATTCACCATATTTGCCAGGAATCCGATTTGCTATTTTTAGTCAATTAGTTGAGTTAGTTAGTTAATGTAACTGCTGGGTAGTTTCAATTTCGACCTAATGAAGGGAAGATAGAACTACTTCTTTGTAATTATAAAAGAGGGACAAAGGGACTGAAGAAGGGTTCGATTTTTGGGAGAACTTCAGGAGTTCTTCAGACTTGTTCATGAGTTAAGTATCAAAACTCTTGTATGCATTTGATGATAAAATTATGAGATATATGACACTTTTCACCCTTCAATTCTGTGTTGGCTTCATTGTTCAGCTTGTTTAGTTGCTTAATTGATATACTCATTACTGGTTTATGTTTATATGCTGGTGATGCTTGTCTTTTATGAATGAACTTCAATACTATGTTCTGTTGGATCTTGTTGAATATATTATGCATCTTTGTCTTCTTTTGTTTATGATTCAGTTATTACTTTGCTCATGAGTGTATTCCCTGTCCTTCCCCAAAGTTTATAACCAAGAAAATACATCAGAAACCCTAAACCTAGTATGTTTTATTGAGTTTTATTTGAGATTGTGTTGGCTTGTTTCTTTGGCCTTGGAAACAATTTCTGGCACAAACATCTTTGGCATCGTTGTTGGGGACGAAAGTAAAGACATATTTTTCCTGGGATACTTATCAGTTTTACTGGTTTTAAGAGGTGAACTTAAACCAGCACATCTTTAAGGCTATTTTTCACCAAATTTGACACAGTGGCTGCTAAAATAATTAGAAGGTTTCAATCATCCCCAGCTTTATGCATCCCTAATTAATTTGAACTACTGTCACCCCTTTCTCTTTCTAAGAAGAAGAAACAAAATCTGTCTTGAAAAATTGATTGGTGACTCCACTATTTCAAGATGTAGAGACCGATGTCCATGGAGGCTATTTTGGCTCGAAGGTTTGCACCTTTCAATTTTTCTGATATTCCAGGTTTTCCAAATCCAGTACCTATTATGGATGTTTGGGGGGATTGTCTTCCACGATTTAGGGAAAGCAAAGAGGATAATCCTTCAGATCACCTCATCAGATTTCATCATTGTATGGTCCAATTAAATATCCAGCATGAAGATGTGCTCATGAAGATGTTCATATATTCACTTGATCAGGATGCACGAGAGTGGTATTTTTCTCTTCCCACTGCTAGCATCTCCTCACTGAAAGAATTCCACACATGTTTTCGGAAACATTGTAAGTATCTGTTCTCAGCTGAACTCTTTTTAAAAGATTGTTGTGAGCAGGATGATGTTTATAATACAATTTCTGATTTAAAAAATCATGATGATGAGTACAATCAAGGGTTCAAAACATGTCATGAAGAAGTTGAAGTTTCAGAATTTGTTGAAGATGAGAAGGTAACATTTTCAGATATTGTTGTCAAGGAAGAATGCCATGATCATTATGATAATCAAGTTGTTGTTTTAGGTCAGTTTGAGGATTATCCAAGTGATGAGATCGGTAGAGATAGTTTGGAACATTCTCATAATGATTTCAACAGCCTTAATAACCATTTGAATATTAATCCTTTTGAAAATCAATCTCTAGTTCAACAAACTTTTGAAAATCATTATTGTGTTAAAGATCAGCTTTGCATTGAAGGAAAAGATGAACCTTTAGCATCATCATTCAAAATTTATCAGAATGCTCCTTATTGTGATGAAGAGATTAGGGTTCCAAGACAAGAATTTTGTGATGAATTAGATTCTATTCCTTTTGGTTTTGATACTAAATTTGATGAAGTCCAAGCTGTTCAAAAATTTTCAGAAGTTGTTTATATTCATGGTTATGATAAATCTGCTGTTCAAAATCATTATGAAGATGGTCTAATTTTTAATAGATATGATGAAGAAATTGAAAAGAAAGACCCAGAAATCTGTGAGGTGTGTGATATCTCAAAATCTGATCAGCAGATTCAAGAATGCATTCAGTCTATTATTCTTGAACAGCAAAAGCCAATGCCTGATAGTCATTTATTTGAAAATAGTGTGGAAAAGGAGGTTCAAAGTGTTAACATTATTGGTGATACTATTCAAAAATTTACAGAGCAAATTCAGGCTGATCCTGATGTCTTTTATCGCCAATGCCTGATTGATATTCATGGAACAAAATATTCTTATGGACAGCTTGTGTTTTTCATAGAGCAGGAGGAGGTAACTTATGGAAGTTTTTATGATCCAATAGCAAATTATTTAGAGTCAATACCCGGTTATAAATCTGTTATTTCAGAGACACCATTTGATGAAAGTGAGTATAAGTTGTTAGATCATTACTCTTCATGTTTTCCAATATTTCTGATTATATATATATTTGGAGTTGGAAACAAGTTTTGGTGGGTTGATGAAATTTTCTCCTGGTTACATTGGAAATGGGATTGCAATTTGATTCAGTAAATGGAAGATTCCTCACGACAGAGATTTGATTTTCATTGTATATATCAGTGTGTGAAGGATTGAATAAAGACTCCATAGCCCAATGGATGTTTTCCAGAAAAGCAGGCAGTTTTGGTGACAGAAGGCATTGGTCTACAGGTTCTTGAAGCCTCACAAGGAGGACTTCATCCCACAGTTGGAGCCAGATGTTAAGTCAGGAACTTGTTTCTTCAAATTTTATGTTTGATTGTCATTTTTATTTTATCTTGCATATTTGCTTGAGTTTACTCTTTTACTTACTGTGGAATTTTTTTGATTTTTAGTGAAGTTTTCAATTTTTACCTTCGGATTTTTATTTAGTTTTGTTCTTTTAAGCTTTTGAAGGGTTCTAAAGGTCAATATATTGAATAATGGATTCACAAATCATATCATGAGTATAGTTTGTCATTTGAACTATATTCAAAATGGAAAAAATGACTAAATAGAGCCGAAATTGAGTTTAAATTATTCTTGTAGCGCAACTGCCAAAATTTAACACTGCGGGGCTACATGAAAATCGTTTTTTGCCAAAATGGTCATTTTTCAGTCCGATTTTTTTGGGATTTCGCTCCTAAAGTGTTAAATAAATCATTGGTCACGTTTGATATGTGTTTTGCCAATTTTTTTTTATGTAAACAGGATTTAGTCTCATGTGAGGGAGATTCTGGCAACCGTTCTGGCAATTGGATGCAAATTTATGGCAAATGATGATAGTGAGCGAAATAAGGCAAGATTTTCGGGGAAGATGTTCTAAATTAAATATTATGGAGCTACGGGAGACACTGAAATGAAGACATCTGCCAAAAATCCGAAGATTGCTACTACAGAGCAAAGTGGGGGTTTTCACGGTTACACAGGAAATTAGGGCAACCCATAGATCTCAAGTTGTTGTGGTGCCTATGGATGATAGTCTGTGGATTAGAAGCCTAGAGGTTGGTGATGTGCTAAATTTTTGTGATATAAGAGGCAACATATGCTTATTAAAGATTACTGAGAAGTTCCCCACCTCCTCTGCCACTCGCCATGCCATTGTATGGAATTCTGCAAATGTCTCCTGTGACCTTCCATCTTCGCCTTCGTGTTTCTCTACACCTGAAACAAAATACAATGCAACATCATCTGATGTGAGCAGATTGAAGGTATTAGCATTGCAATCAGATACTTTGGTCAATGTTAGCACATCACCAGGTAGAAATGAAGACATGTTTATAGAAAGCTCCTAAAAAATTGCAGAAGAGGCTTCAAGCACAGCAGGAATTGGTGTGTCCTTGTCCAACAATGACAAGAATAAAAATCTGTTATTTTATAATAATGCTCGGTTTCCATCATCATGTACTGACAATATTCATATACAAAGGAAAGAATTTAAGAGGGGAGCATCTTCCACCAGCATGGACCGAGATTCAGGTTCACTGGCCTACATTGCATGTGGAGTTTCGGGCTTTGCGAGCATGGTTGTAATACAACCTTGTCAGGAAGCAGCTAGGAAACTCTTGACTTCTTACAGTAAACTTGACCAAAAATATTTGGAGACTTTTGGCACAGGGAGTGTCAGCTGTGATGTTGCTTGTGGTGAAATTACAGCTATATATTCACTATCAACAATTTTAGATGAAAAGATGGGTATGTACATTGAAAATGTACAACTTTATAACCATGGAGCTGCATTAGCATCTACGGCAAAAATAATGGAATATACCAATTTGTCAAATGAGGAAGGTCACAAACACAATCTTGTAGATTTTCCAAATTTGTCCATCATGAAAAACAATTCGGCTACAGACCTCTGCATGAATAATTTATCAAATGAGATAATGGCATCATGGCAATCGAGAGCTAAAGAAAACAATGCAGTAGTTTGTTCAACGAATGCATTTGTGACTTGTGAGGATAATGCTTGTGAAGGGCATTCAAAGTACATGTCTTCTGCTATTTGTCTAGAGAATTCACCTGGTGCATACAATAAAAAAAACACACATTCTTATGGATTTGTTGCTGAGAATATCAATTCAGTAGATATTGGGCATTCTGAATCAAAGAAGTGGAAAGAATCCCCAAATTTATCAACTTTGAATGATGCAAGCATGCCAAATTCATTTTCTGTCTACAGTGATTCACGAATGCCTCAAGTTTCATCTCTAGATCTTCTGGCAGTTACTTATGGTGATTCAGTAGATTCTGATGAGGATGATGATGCAAGTCAAGCAGCTAAAATTTTTTTTTTTTTTTGTGGACTGCCTAATAGGGCAAGAACTTGTTAAAATGGTCACAATCTATCTGGCATTGCAAATGCCACTGGAACTGATGTTTGTGCCCAATGTCTGTCAGGTCATCTTTCTTCCTCCACATTAGTTGCAAAAATAAAGACAGAAGAAACTCATGATGACTCTATATCAGCAGGAACTGAATCAGAATATAGATCTTCATTTTTGTATATAGGCCCAAAGGATTCTTTAAATATTTCAATGGGAAAGAACAAAGATAACCTGGGAGAAATGTCAAACAATACACCAAACCAATCCTCAAAAAGGAATATAACATGCCACACATCTGTTGCTGACTATCAGAAGAGCTCTCATGAAGAACTCAATGTTTGTGAGACTCAGATTTCTATTATACTAGAACGAAATCAGAAACAGAAAGGTATTTTGACTCCACCAGTTTGTCAAGTTAGTTCGAATACTTTGAGTAAAATAGAAAAAAAATTGAAAGAAACTTCATGGAGCAATGCTCTGCCCAGCAATCAATGTGGCTATATTGGAAGAAGATATTCAAGCTCAGTAAAGAAGCATCCAGTTTATAGTGAAATGCACAGATCACTGAGAGTTCTGCTCAGTTTTTCCTGTTTTGGGTTATTGAAGTAAAATGCCAACCACGAGCTAATGGAGAGGAATTTTTGAAAACAAAAAGAGGTTTTTGTTCATAAGATACCCATATACAAAAAAATATCTCTGTTTTGCAACAGATATCAAGGTTTAAAAGATTCAATTTAATCTTTGAAGCCTATTTTTCAGGGATTTTAAATATTTAATATTTTCCTGTTTTAGTGTTCATTTTGCGGCGAATATTCTGATGGACTGGAGATGAATTTTTAAAAACCAAGATATTTTTTTGTCCATCATAGACCCAGTTACAAAAACCTCTCTCAGTTTTTACACAGGTGTCACCAATTGAGAAATATGGAAGCTTCTTTGACACCTATTTTCCATAAATTCACCATATTTGCCAGGAATCCGATTTGCTATTTTTAGTCAATTAGTTGAGTTAGTTAGTTAATGTAACTGCTGGGTACTTTCAATTTCGACCTAATGAAGGGGAGATAGAACTACTTCTTTGTAATTATAAAAGAGGGACAAAGGGACTGAAGAAGGGTTCGATTTTTGGGATAGCTTCAGGAGGTCTTCAGACTTGTTCATGAGTTAAGTATCAAAACTCTTGTATGCATTTGATGATAAAATTATGAGATATATGACACTTTTCACCCTTCATTTCTGTGTTGGCTTCATTGTTCATCTTGTTTAGTTGATTAATTGATATACTCATTACTGGTTTATGTTTATATGCTGGTGATGCTTGTCTTTTATGAATGAACTTCAATACCGTGTTCTGTTGGATCTTGTTGAATATATTATGCATATTTGTCTTCTTTTGTTTATGATTCAGTTATTACTTTGTTCATGAGTGTATTCCCTATCCTTCCCCAAAGTTTAGAACCAAGAAAATACATCAGAAACCCTAAACCTAGTCTGTTTTATTGAGTTTTATTTGATATTGTGTTGGCTTGTTTCTTTGGCCTTGGAAAAAATTTCTGGCTCAAACACATACAATTCCACCATTCAACATGTTCATTACAATTCATTTGACATCAATATAATTGCAGAGATGAAGTAACCACAACACTTATCTTTTAATGAAGAACTCGCCCACAACCAGCTACGTCGCTACAACGTTCCACCCAACCATAGGCCAGTGTGCTCATCAATCTCTCAGCACGCTACCACCGCTGAGCTGGGCATGATTCCTCCAAGGATAGGGGTCAAGGAAGGCTTACACATAGCCGAGGGACACAATCAGTCAAACCAACATAGCTGGGTTTATCAGACCATCAACCGATCGGCCAAGCCAGCATAGTCCAAGGAACAACCATTGCATACCAGCAGCAAAATAATTCATTCACAACTCTGTGATGAAGGCATAACCAACAGGGTGGCAACCCCAAACCACATTGAGACAGAACTCAATCCCAGAGGGAAAATCAGAGTTGTTCTTGGCCCTAACGTGGCCAAAACAACTCAACAACAACCCAAACCAGGGTGCACCAACAACCACAACCCCACCATGGCTAATAGCAACGCTCCACAGTCCACAATGGATGATGACAGCACTCCCCATAGCCATGGGAAACTCAATGCAGACCAAAATAAACAGCCCCCCCCAAGCATAACAACAATTACCACTCCTAGCATGGGAAAACAACAATCCCAAAATCATATCCGCATACATTACCAGCAACTTAGGGAAAACCACAGCCTCGATTACACAGTCGAAGTCGCTGGAGAAAGGCTTACACAAACCGCATTGGGGAGAAATTACACTCTCCCGATCCGTGCATGAGCAACAACAATGTAGACCCCACGAATCATCCCGTGAGGAAAATATACAGCCGAACCATCTATAGGTCTGCAGAGGAAAACCACGTGGGTAAAACCAGGAAATCCATGCGTGTGAGAATGAGCAAGAATTCTCCTCCTGTGTGAAGGTGAACAACCCATAGAGAGGACGCGAATTGGAGGTGCGTGAGCAAGACTGCACTCCCTGCGTGAGAGGGAACTTCCACAGATCACAACCGTGAAACTAAATACCAGGCCAACTGCATGCATGAGAGCGAACAACTCTCCAGGTGTGAGGGTGAACCGACCACTACTTTCCATGAGCCTCAACAGACGCGGTCATGAAGGTGAACTGACAAGGATGGAGTGGAGTGTATGGAAGGTTGTGGGTGGAGTGGGCATGTGGGAAAAGGACTGACAGTCCTACCACCCCACTCCCAAATACAATAACTGCCACAACCACCAGCATTCATTCTCCATCAAGACATCAAAACGGTTGGGTGAGACAAGGGAAGGTGGAAAACAAGACAAGGTGGGAACACATGGTTTTTTCCCCCATAGACCAAGATTTGACATCCCCCACACCCTTATCCTTTGGAACCTTTCCTTTTTCATTCAATGTTGCACTGGTGTAGCTGGTTTTGTTTTTAGTTTTATTTGATGTGCGTATTTACATGATGCCACATTATAATGTGCTGGATAGCACGACATACCATCGGTAACTACCCCTATTGCTGAAAAATACATGACCAAATCGATGGTGGGGATTTTGCCTTGAGATCCTCACCATGATTAATTACATTTTATACATCATGCAAACGGGGTCAAAACCGGGGGTGTGACATTCCCCTCCCCCTTGGAATAACACCGTCCTCGGCGTTCCATTAAATATATACAGTACATATACAATTGCACATCAAAATTTCAAAATTGTAGATATGTCCCACGTCCAGTCATTTAATTTGAACGTTCAAGACCAATCCCCTTAGCTTCCATGGACTTCTCCTGCTAGTTCTCAGCTTCCAGCTGATCCCAAAGTCTAGGAACTTTGCAGCCATTGCCTTCATCGTGTTCCCTCATTGGGCAGTCCTGGCATAAATGATGTCCTCCGCATCTCGAGCATCTCACTGGCTACTTCATCTTTACCTGCTCAATTTCCTTTGAGTCTTCATGCCTAGACCATTTCTTATCGGGTCGCTTGGACAATTGTCCCATTGCTGATCCACCTTCCTTTCCATTGCCAATTGCTCCCAGAAGGATTTTCACCTCCCTTTGCAAACCAATAGAGTCTTGCAAAATCTGGGGGTTCATTTCACTCTGCCTTTTCTGTAACTTGAGCATCTCCCCAAGATTCTCTTGGGTCTTGGCAATCACTTGAAGGAGACTTCCAGCTAAGTCCAATAACTTTTGATCTGCTGCCATGATCAATGTGCACCACCTAGTTTCACTTTTTTCACCTGTGAAATGCACCATTGAAATCCTATCAGACCAAGCATAACATAGACATTAAAATCAGTTAGTTAATTACCCAATTGGCATGACAGTCCAGGTCTCGTCAATGAGGCTTTCATATTTTTCATGCCTTCCCAACAGGCACATGAGCTCATTCATGTCCATTCTTGGGAAGGGAATTAACTAATCCAGCATTCACAATTTTACTTAAGAAAATACACACATTTCATTCTCAATCGTACATGCATTCAACAATCCTTTGTTTTCACAATGCATAAACATATATATATATATATATATATATATATATATATATATATGTAATCAAAAGGCAAGAGAGAGCAGTAAGAGTTTTTCCCCTCTTTGTTTTGTTCCATTCTAGAACCCACATCACCGCAATGGATTTTCATGCTCTCAGCCTCTTTCACTTCACCGTGAATGCTGGACCAATTTCTCTTGGTCATGACACTTAGTGTCTTTGGTCTATTCCAGACCTCTAAACCATGGAGTCTCTCCACATGGTTTGTCTCGACTGCTAGGAGTCCCCCGTCTTACTAGCACCTTTTTCATTACCGCTCATTTCGAGCTTTCCAGGACAGTCACATATCCGCATGCACCCCTAGGATGCTCTCATGGTCCTCGCCCCCAGCGATACCTATATCCAAACATTGAATAATTCACATGTTTATTTTATTCACATCAGTTTTATTTCTAGAACAAGAGCTTAAAACATCATAACCAAATCATATACACATGTATTTTCATAAGCAAAATAATCCAATACTTATCTGTATTGCGCCTTTCCTCGTTTGTCCACAGGATCCTGCCTCACTTTGCAAGCCTTAGGATAGCCTATGGACTTAGATGTTAGGTCAGCACATAGGCTTCCCCTCAACATCAAATAACTAATGTTTAGCCAGTACATCCTCATGTTGACTGGGCTTGGAACTTTATCATGACCATTTCTAGGTCTAGGATCTACTATGGATCCCCAAGCATATAACAGCCCATCATACACTTATACCAACATACACTTATATCAACAATAACCCTTACTCCACAACCCCTCACAACAACCATTTACCATTTTGCCTTTTGCCTTTTACCTTTAGCCTGTCAACACAAGCAACACAAGCAATGCAAGCAAACTCATCAGCGTTATTGCTCAAAAACTGTAATCACATTTCTCATCATTCACTATCAAGTATTGAGACACCAGGAGTGTGCCCACTCCCTAGGGTGTAATCAATATTGAAAACCCTTTCATGACTCAACATCAGAAAAGTGTGCACCCTTCTTCGGTGTGTGCCATGTAGGCCCTATTCATACTCAAGCGTTCGGTCATCATGGAAATAAAATCAAACATGTTCTGCATATGGAATTTAATGATTAAACATGCATATTCATAGCAAGGGTCACAGAACACTTATCCATTTGCCGTCGCAGTATGCCTTTGTTAAGGAGGAATGGAGGCTCCTTCCCTGAGTTAACAGTCCCTCAGCTTGCCATCCCAACTCCTTTTTACATTTCATATTCACACATGTCTTACCGACATACTTTATACCATCTCACGCATGATACTACCGAACATGCAGTGCAGATGAGACATTTTCAAAATGTCCAATGGCGTTTCACCCAAAACCCATTTCCAAGGGAAAACCTTCCCATGAAGTTTGGCTCTTGCAGGTCATCACACATGATATTCCTGTGGTGTGTATCCCTGTCACATTCATCAAATAGCCAGAAAATCAATCATTACCTGATAATACAATCCAATTGATCATTCCATAACCAAGCAATGACATTGGTAATCAAATTCAATAAGAATTTGCAATTCTGTCTACTACAAAAATTGACTTGTTTAATTGTGGGTTTCTTGTAAGTAGCACTACTATGCCCATTATAATTTTATGCTTACTATCATAACATGAATACCCACTTACCATGCGTCCCTCCTGACACAATCTTATGCAAGCCAACAATGATTAGTAGTCGTCAGCAATTCCTTAAATTCTAAATTCACAATTCAAATTTAACAACCAACTAATTTCACAACCATGAGACTCTTCTCATAAAGTTTGGATTTTTTACATGGTAGATTCTGGCATTGGTTAGGGTCTTACCTCTCACTACCATGCTCAAAAGAATCTACCTGAAACCTGAGCTTCAATCAACCAAACACAATCTTATGCAAGCCAACAATGGCTAGTGGTTGTCAGCAATTTCTCAAATTTGAAATTCACAATTCAAATTTAATAATCTTTTTCACATGGTAGATTCTGGAATTGGTCAGGGTCTTACCTCACACTGCCATGCTCGAAATAATCTACCTGAAACATAAGCTCACACATCCAAACACAAGCTTATGCAAGCCAGTAGTGATTAGTAGTTGTCAGCAATTTCTCAAATTTGAAATTCACAATTCAAATTTAATAAGATTTTTCACATGGTAGATTCTAGCATTGGTTAGGGTCTTACCTCACACTGCCATGCTCGAAATAATCTACCTGAAACATAAGCTTCAATCAACCAAACACTTGGTAAGTCTGCATGCATATAAACTTTTAATTGCTACAACCATCACTGAAGCATTTTCAGAATTTATAAAATTCAAATACTTCCAGCTGTTAGTCACATCAATATTCTCAAGCTCATTTACTTTATGCCATCATTATCATATTAACATTGCAAGGTGTAGTCATATCATTCATGCAATTAAATGAAATGTTTAGATACTCCTTACTTCACAGGCGTATCACTTATACCACCTTGCTCTTCCATAGAGCATTTCTGGCGGCCAATTGATCATGACTATCCTGCATTCATAATAACCTTTGAAACAGTTCCAGAATTATCATCAATTCATTATTTCAATCATTAGTCATTCATAATATCACACGCATTCATCTCGATGCATTCAACATACCATGCATGGCCTAACCATGTCCACTTCATATAGGATGCATTACTATAATCAATATCATCAACATATATAGGCATGCCACCTTTCTACATTCCAATATTCACATGGTATGAGGTCTCTTACCTTTACCAATCCATGGAATTTGTCATAAGCAAATTCTTACCTACATGGGTCTTACTTACACCCTTGATATGACCAATTTGGTTGGTCCTTTGCAGGAGTTTGTAGAATTTGCTCACCAACTTTTGTTATGGACTTGTTTCCTCATCCCTTTCTCCATAGGGTTGCTAATCACCATTGTCAGCATCATCAACACATTCATCCGGGTCCATGTCATCATTGGTTTTTCCACTAATGCCAATATCAAGGCAATAACTATCATTAGTGGCTTATTATAGATATATAGAATTTAATATCCTATGTATACAACACATATCCTCATTCATTTCATGCATAAAAATTAGGAAATGTAACATAGTTAGCAAGACAGGGTTTTAAGGAAAACTTCCCTTTTTCAAATCCCTCATCCTTGCATGGAATTCCTCTTCCACACAACAGTTGGTTGACTGCATAGTCCTGTCTACCCCTGGGCATGCAACTATCCAGATTTGTCCATTTGATAGCAGCAGCCATCATTAGCACTTTGCAGCTTTATGCTTAGATTCTGGTCACTTATCCTTGTTCCCCACTAGATAAGCTTTCCAACGCCTATGAACATGCTTCATTCCGACCTCGGATGTGAAAACCACACCACTTCTAAGAATGAAAAATTTCACCAAATCTTTGCATTTTTACACACAACTGTATTCGAGTTGGGAATGCTAACTTCAGCCACCTATAGGAGCAAGTCTAGGAAGATTCAGGAAAATCTTTCTATCAAGCGAAGTTAGTGCATACAACGAGGAGCACTGATCAACTTGTGGGTCTCATTTCTGATGCACCATTCAAATTTTTTTTTTTGAATTCTAGGTTTGACTAATTTGCCCAAAACAAAGAATTTTATTTTCACAGGAATGACTATCTCAGGGGATGATGGGGGTCAAGGGGGCCTTCCCCCTTGTGGCTTCCTTGCGCCACTGCAGGGCGGGTCAAGGGCAGCGCCCTTGGCTTTTTTTTTTGTAAATATTTGGTTTTTGTGCAATCTGGTGCATAAGTTCGCTGCCTCTTTTTCTTCTTCTCAACCCTGAAAATACACTGAAAAACAACTCAAAATATGCTGGAAATAAATTCCATGGAAAACCCCTGAGAAATCCCCTTTGAAAACTCAATTTTTCCTTTGTTAAATTGGGCCTTATTCCAATTCTCCATCCACAGAATCGGCTCACAAACCACTAATCCTTCCGCTGTTTTGGGCCTCAAACGGCTAACTTATTCCACAGTTTCAGCTCTCGCTTCCACTATTTCTTCCGCAACGGCGGCTCTTGGAACCACTAATCGTTCCAACGTTTAGGCGGTCTCTCTCGTCAGAAGACTTAACACTTTGGATTCCACAACGGTGGAACATGAAATGCTTTCACTTCCGCAATGACGAAACATGAAACGCTATCTTCTTCTGATCGTGGCGTCGGCAGTCGGAGGTCTTCCTTATTGGAAGACTTAGTGCTTTCTCTTCCGCAACGGTGGCTCATGAAACATTTTCTCTTTCAATTGGCCGCTCTTTTCTTAAAGAAATTTTAACCTCGGACATCAGCGGTCTTTGCACTTTAGAAAGCTTAGCGCTTTCGCTTCCGCAATGGCAAAACGTGAAACGCTTTCACCTCTGCAACGGTGGATGCACCAAGACTTTATTCTTCTGATGGTCAACGACTTTCCATACTTAGAAAATTTTTGAACTTAGTTTTCTTACAGTGTCAGCAGTCGGAAAACTTACCCATTGAGCGACTAGCCATTTCTCCATCCGCAACGACGGAACGCATAATCCCTTTCTTCTTCTGGTGGCAGTTTTTCTCATCGGAAGACTTAGTGCTTCTGGGTGCCACAACGGCGGCTGCATGAGCACTTTTTCCTCCGGTAGTCAATGGTTCTGAGCCTTGAACCTTCTTTGATGGCGTCGACGATCAAAGGACTTTTCCCTTGGGTGTCTAGTCGCTTATTCATGTGGAACGACGCATGTTTGATCCACTAATTCCCTCCGACGGACGCTTAGAAAATTCCCGCAATTTTCCTTCTCTACTGCTCCCGACGGCACGCCTTCGTCTAACTCTTCTGTCACGACAGAAGTCCCTTTCACTAACTCTTCCACCATAGTGGAAGTCGATTCCGCTAAGTCTCCTGACTTTCCAATACTTAACCAATTTTCTTTGTGGAAATTCCCACCTATCGGCAATCAGAACACTACCGCGTTGGCGATCGGAGAACTTTCCCATCGGGTTCTCTTCTGTTAGCTCTTCTGCCATAGTGGAATTCAAACCCACTAACACTTCTGCCATAGCGGAAGTCAATTCCGCTAATCCTTCTACCACAGCGGAAGAATTTTCCACTTAGTGCTCCGATGAACCACTGTTCAAACACTTAGAATTTTTTTTTGAATTTTTCCATTCATCCACTGTCATCAAAGCTGTTGTTCTGCTGAACATAGAAGGTAATTCCACCTTCTGTCGCTATGTCTTCTTGTCCCATAGAGGCCCATTGTTGCAACCTTGAGCTCTGATACCATACTGTCATGTCCCCATCCCTTAAACTGGCGAAGAGGACGCAACCAACACACCAAACACAGGCAACAGCCCCATGAATCATGAACAAGGATTAAATGCTGATATTAAATTGCTTAAACATATATAGCAGGATGCATAGATTCTTCGATCATACATTCAAATGCATACTAAGATGCATTCCATCATACATGCAAATGCATAATCCAACATACAGGGATGCATAAAACATCAACATACAGCAGAAGCAAACACACATACAATTCCAGCATTCAACATGTTCATTACAATTCATTTGACATCAATATAATTGCAGATATGAAGTAACCACAGCACTTATCTTTCAATGAAGAACTCGCTTGCAACCAGCTACATCGCTACAACGTTCCACCCAACCATAGGCCAGCGTGCTCATCAATCTCTCAGCACACTGCCACCCTCGAGCTGGGCATGATTCCTCCAAGGATAGGGGTCAAGGCAGGCTTACACATAGCCGAGGGACAATATCAGTCAAACCAACACAGCTGGGTTTATCAGACCATCAACCGATTGGCCAAGCCAGCACAGTCCAAGGAACAACCACTACATACCAGCAGCAAAATAATTCATCCACAGCTCTGTGATGAAGGCATAAACAACAGGGTGGCAACCCCAAACCAAAATGAGACACAGCTCAAGCCCACAGGGAAAATCAGAGTTGTTCTTGGCCCTAATGTGGCCAAAACAACTCAACAACAACCCAAACAAGAGTGCACCAACAACCACAACCCCACCATGGCTGATAGCAACGCTCAACAGTCCACAATGGACGATGACAGCACTCCCCATAGCCATGGGAAACTCAATGCAGACCATAATAGACAGCCCCCCCCAGGAATAACAGCAATTACCACTCCTAGCATGGGAAAACAACAATCCCAAAATCATATCCGCATACATTACCAGCAACTTGGGGAAAACCATAGCCCCGGTTACACAGTCAAAGTCGCTGGAGAAGGCTTACATAGACCGTGCTGGGGAGGAATTACAGTCTCCCGATCCGTGCGTGAGCAACAACAATGTAGACCCCATGAATCATCCCATGAGGAAAAGATACAACTGAACCATCCGCAGGTCCACAGAGGAAAACAATGTGGGTAAAACCAGGAAATCCCTGTGCATGAGAATGAGCAAGAATTCTCCTCCTGCATGAAGGTGAACAGCCCACAGAGAGGACGCAAATTGGAGGTGTGTGAGAAAGATTGCACTCCTTGCGTGAAAGGGAACTTCCACAGATCACAACCGTGAAACTGAAGACTAGGCCAACTGCATGTGCGAGAGCGAACAACTCTCCAGGCGTGAGGGTGAACTGACCACTGCTCTCCGTGAGCCTCAATAGACGTGGTCGTGAAGGTGAACTGACATGGATGGAGTGGAGTGTATGGAAGGTCGTGGGTGGAGTGGGCGTGTGGGAAAAGGACTGACAGTCCTACCACCCCACTGCCAAAGACAATAACTACCCCAACCACCAGCAGCCATTATGCATCAAGACATCAAAACGGTTGGGTGAGACAAGAGAAGGTGGAAACACATGGTTTTTTCCCCCATCAACAAAGGTTTGACATCCCCCACACCCTTATCCTTTGGAACCTTGCCCTTTTCATTCAATGTTTTACTGGCGTAGCTCGTTGTGGTTTTAGTTTTATTTGATGTGTGTATTTACATGATGCCACATTATAATGTGCCGGATAGCATGACATACCATCGGCAACTACCCCTATTTCTGAAACATACATGACCAAATCGATGGTGGGGATTTTTCCTTGAGCTCCTCACCATGATTAATTACATTTTATACATCATGCAAACGGGGTCAAAACCGGGGGTGTGACAATGGGCACCACATGCAACACAGGAGCTAACTAGGGAACCCATGTATGGTCAATCTCTACCATTCACATCATGTCACTTCTGAAACAACAAGAAGGTTCTGTGACAAGATAGAATGGGTTCATACCTAAGGTTATAATGAAATGGTCATAAGGTCATTCAAAATGCACACGGATGTGAAATATAACCTATATGCCAGTTTAGACATAATACCTAAGAGTGGCACGAACATGTCAAAAAATGGTTGAAACGGCGCTTAAAACGGACTTCTACATCATCAGATTAGTCCAAAACGGTCGGAAATGGTCCAAAACTATAGAAAGGGAGTACAAAATTTCAAAACTTTCAAAATGTTTCTATAAATAGTAAAAAAATTCAAAAATTACATATCATTTGAAATTTTTACCCATTTGAGCTTAGAACTTCAATCGTGAATTCCGGGAGCTTCATCCGACAAAATTCGACACCGTTTGTTCCAAGTAACTTCTCATGTCCTCCTCTTCCATTTTCATGTAAATCTTTTCAATTTACATGGTCAATTTTTTACTTTTAGGCCAGTCTAAAGTAGTCTTTTCGGCCCACGCAGAAATTGAGGCTTTTTCCGCATATAGGGTTGGCTATACGCGAAAAAACCTCCCAAACCTGCGTACATACGCAGCTATTTTGCAAACAGTTGCATATGCAGCTGCACACATGGTTTTTTAAGGTATCTAATGACCAAAAATTATTTTTAATGTGCAGGATGGTTCTAGAATGGAGGGAGAGGTAACATGGATATGTAGAAGAGGCTGTACGGGGTGATTTGATGGCTCAACAAGCTCTACGTGCATGTAGGCTAGAAAAGTTTTGGTGTCTTGGTAGCCTAAGGGCCAAACCAAGACTCCTGCAGATGCTAGTATACTACTGGGATCCAGAATCAGAGTCCTTCCATATCGATGGGATGTCCCTCACTATAGAGATGGTGAACCTATGCTCTTGCGGGCCTGCAGGTGGCGTCACCATTGATGAGTACATTGTAGTATACTGTTTTTCGGACACAAAAAAGGTTGGGAGTCAGATCTTGACAAACTCCATCCAAGTGCTAGGACTGAAGGCCATAATATTGGCACTTGGCAAGATAGCTGGCCTAGCATCACCCCACCAGACCTCATAGCCATTGATGTTCTATGCAGTGGAGTGCATGAGACCCACAGTTTACGATTGGTGTACTGTGCTGTTGAGTAACATGAAGTAGTAGCTTAGTGACTGCAATATAGGCATGGTATGAAACTTCAATTTTGACAGTATACTGAGTATGTTCTTCTTTGAGCATGTTTCGGAGCTAAGCCCTAGAGCTGATGTTCCTCCTCACGAGGTTCAATATCTAGCCGAACGACGTTGGGCAGATGCTATGCAAATACTGGGCAGAGGTAGGGTGTCCAACCGCTACCCAGCTGATTTCTTTCAATGGTGGCGGTGGTAGATTATTGCCATCGATGATTACCCTTATGCAGGGATATATTTTTCAGGGAGATCCTAACATGCCTCTACCACCAGGAGTAGCATATGGTGATATTGGTAATGAATTTGAAACCCCCTTTTTAAGTTTTTTGAATTATTAATTTTTTTTGTGTTTTTTGATATATAGCCTCAAAAGACATGTTTTGGTGTGACGACACATAGATGTATGCGGATGTTGGACCACGACGGCCTGACAGCTTCCCTCATCATAGACGGAGGGGAAGAGGAGATGATATCATGGGTGTGGATGCGGAGCAGACGCTCCAAAGCATCCACACAAACTTTGTACGATTGACACACTGGGTACCTGTTGGGATTCAATCTACTGATGCAAATCAAACCTTGAGTTTATGTCAATATGGGTTGGTAGACTTAGAGGCATATCCAAGTATAAGGACTTCAAAGCTAGAATTTACTTAGAAATCTAGTTTACTTAGGAAATAAACCTACTGAAGATTAAAATACCATGACTTGAAAACACAAAAATTCCCTTACAGGAACAACTTCATTTGTTGTTTCATTTACACAGCCAATTATATGTGAAAGCAGTTTATATGTGAAAGCACTGGGATAATAAAAATGAATTAAATCTAACCCTAAAATAAGAATCACAATACTCTGCCCATTATCTCAATGTTGAATAAACAATCAGTCATTAATTCCCTTTACAGGAAAGCATTCATAATGTGCAATGATTCTTAACACTCCATCATTGAATAGGTAAGCAATACACAACAATATGAGATCATAGTACAAACTATTTCTACAGCATTTAACTAATAAAATAACAAGGCTGATAAAACTGATTGACGGTAGTCTAATTCGTTCTGCAATAAGAGAAATCGATTTTACAGGAACTGAAACATACCATTAACACAATCCAAATCACATTCTCTGGCAATAAAAGGGGTGTGCAGACTCGAAAATGGGGGCCCTCCATTGCCTCGTTCACACATGTAGAAAAACAATCACAGAGCTTGAATTTTACTTATATTCACCATGAAATCGATCATACATAATAATAGAACAACGCAGTCCAACACAGCCTGCATTTTCAGTCAAATCGTGATGGATTTCTCCTCTGTCTTATGAAGTATTTATACAAACTTAAAGGAAAACTAGAAATGCTATTAATCTAGAAACTAATTAATGACATACAGCCCTTGGGATCCTCTATCAGATCTATGAAAATCAACAAAATCGGAACTGCCCTGCTTTTGTGCTGAGTGGTAACACAGGTGGTCATCTTTGACCGACATTGACTGGACACCTATGATAGCCACATCATCTATCCGTTGGAAGTTCATCCATCCTTGGACACTACAGATGTTTTCTCCATCTTTCAATTCACGCCTAGCTGGCCTGCAAATATTCAACCTTGGAGACATTACAGGAAGTTAGCACATCCTGTAACACTGAATAAAAACCTTAGTTTAAATGCTTTAAAAATATCAAAATTCAATTTGTTAAAAAGCAATGATATTTATACCTCTTGACCAAAGTTTGTGGGTGAATTTAAGGATTTATAAATCAGTATGAATGTTTTATGGAGGAAAATAGAGGATATTTAGGTGACAAAAAGAGGTCAAAATGGTGCCCAACATCTCTCCCCAAGAGGAAGCTGTTGCATGTCCCCATGCCAAAAATATTTGACCCTGTTTAAAACCAAAATTTTGCTGCTGATCATCTTGCTTCTAATCTCCTGTCTGAGATGATGCATCTGTTGAAGCTCGAGATGCATAAAGGACCTTCAGTCTCTCATACTTAGCTTTATAACTCTTCTTTTTCTTATACCATCTATATGCATGTTTAGAGATGTGTGTCCTATGAACCTTTAGCTTCCAGTTGACTTCTCTTAACTTCTCATTCCTGAGCTCTAACTCCTTTATTTCAAGTTTCAATCTCTTATTCTTTTTATTGTTTTTGGAAGTCTTCTTCTTCTTCATTTTCATTGGAAGTTGTACAAAATTGGTGTCTATCTCCAACTCTTCATTCTTTTGTATTGAGTCTTCTTTATTTTCCTCTTCCACAGTTTGCTGCTCTGAGAAAAGAAAAGCTGAGTCTTTTAATATTTCCTGTCTTGATTGTTTTTCCTTTTTCTTCTCTTGCTGATCTAAGAAGAGATTGATTCTTTTTGTCTGCTTGATCACTTCATCAGTGTCTTGGATATCCTGCCCTGTTTCATCTGTTGGATCTTCTTCTTGACTCCCCAAGGTTTGTATGTATTCATACTGCCTCTGCTGGCTCTCATCATCTTTTTCCAATGCTGTCTTACTTTGAGCTTGCTTATACTTCCTTGTCTTTCTTTGATAAGTGGTGAAGATTTGCTCTTGTTTTTGAAACTGCTTTTTCTTCTCTCATCACACTCCTAGTTCATATCCTTCTCTGAGGCTATTTTGAGCTTGCTACCTCAGAGTTGTCTTCATCATCAGTAACCAGCAACACCTCTTTCTTTTTCTTTTTTCCCTTTGGAGGTTTTGAGCTTGTTGCCTTAGGGTATGTTATCATCAACAATTCATCTTATTTTAAACCTTCTTCAAGCAATTCTTCCTGCTCTTCAAACTGATTGTGAATTAAAAATCCTGACCATGTCAAATTTTGCTTTTGTAACTCATGCTGGATGATGATTTTGATGAGTCCACAGTGAAAAAGGCTTGTCATTTTGTCTTTTTCACGCCTTTGGATAGCCTTAGCCATCTTAGTTAAACTCTGTAACAGGAAATAAGGCATATTTATCTCACATTCATCTTTTAAATGCTGCAACAGCTTGATGTGGTAAAGATACACAATACTAAATCGACCTTCACAAGTAATAAATTTTTGGATAACATAAACTATTTCATCCCAGGGATGAACCAGCCAGCTCCTTGGTATCCCTTTCTTCCAGTATACTGACCCTGCTCTTGATCTGTACAAAAAGGGTATCCATGCTTTCTCTTTAAATTGTTTAGTTTTGAAAAATCTTTCTCCTTGCTGTGGCAGGCCAATAATTTGTGTTAGGATGTCTTCAGAAAGTCTGAAGTGCAAGTTTCCCACTATAACCCCTTCTCCATCAAAGGTTTCAACAAAAGCTAGACTAACATGCTCATTATTCCTATCAAACTTTTCAAAAAAAGTTACCCACTGTTTCTTTTCAAATATCTCCAAGCAATTCTCATGAATATCAGTGGGGTTGAACTTGTCTAGTTTTAGTCTAGATGACATTTTGAACTTGAATAGGAAAGAGATATGCAACATGAAACTTCAGCCTTCAATTTTCAACTCTGCATTTTTTTTTCTTATCCAAAAATGATACTCTGAAAATGTAAAATTGCTGTTGGTCTTGGCAGAGTCTTTAGCAAAGAAAGGGTTTAAGTTTTACCTCCTTTCTGGTGTAACTGTCTTCACTTCTTCCTGTGCTATTTCCATAGCAATTGGTGTCTGCGCCCTTCCTATAACCCACGGATTCTTCTTACTTGCAAACTGTCACCCACAGTAGTTGATTTTTGTAGAGGAAAGAAGTTGGATTTGGTCCAAAGAAGAATGACCAAATCGCACTCCTTGACTTCACCAATTCATGATACAAGTTTCAGGCATATTTGTATACTATCGTGGGGCATATATCCACATTTTTTTTTTCTCATCATTTCATAAACATGCCACTTTCCATCCAATTATTTGCTTAGGAAAGAAATGAAAGGTAAGGTGTAACACATTTTAATTTCTTTGTATGCCCCAATATTTGATTATAAATTGGAATGAAGGGATTTTCTTTTAATTTGAAGTGGACTCTTTCCATTTTGAAAATACACATGGCCATCTATATTCTTATATGTATGTTTGCTTAATGCTTAATACACCAATATATATACATATAAAACATTGGAAGTTTCATGTTTTATTTTTGTTAAAACATTTCACTTTCTGCTGAGAAGGAGACCCTATCTGTCTTTCTACCAAGAAAAAAAAAAACCTTCCTACAGTATATGTCCTATAGAATGCAATATATATCCTATAGAATGTAGTATATATTTTGGCCATTTAAAATTTGCTCTTAGGTTTTATTTTGACCACCATCTTGACCCCTAGGGTAGGATGATGAAAGGTAAATGGAATGCTGGCAGAGACTGTGAGGATAATGAAAATAGGCAGTCAAGCTTACGAGGGTTGGTAAATATGTCATCACTTAGAAACAAAGAATCATGAAAATTTTAAAACACAAAAACTTAAATTCTTACAGACTTTGCTGAATATCCTTGTATGATGAGCTTATTGCCTGATGTAGCTGGTTTGCAATTTATTTTTGATTCATTTCTTTCCTCTGATGTCTTCTGTCTGCCATCTCAGATTTCTTCTACTTTGCTGGAAGTCAGGTCCTTCTGTAAATTTCTTCTGCCTTATTGGAAGTCAGGTCCCTCTGCATTGTTAAAAATCAGTGTATTGTTCGAAATTAGGTCCCTTCTGCATATGAAAAAGACTTGGAGGGTTCCAAGAAAGCATAAAAATGCTTATCCCCCTCACAGGCCTAGTTATTGACTTGTCCTCAAGTCA
>LPNX010406302.1:609387-625013 GCA_001517045.1 Pseudotsuga menziesii
GACCAAGTCAGTGAGTTGTGAATTTGGCTTTGAAGTCTTTGAACTTTGAGTCAAACAATAGTGCCCAGTCACCGATGTGAAATTGCTTCTTTTTAATAAACTTGTCATGCCATTGAGCTCTCTGCTGTTGTATCAAAATATTGTGTTCTGTGGCAGCTTGTCTCATCTCATCTAGTTTATTCAGCTGAAGTATTCTTTCTTGCTGAGCCTCAGAAAGATCCATGCCCAAATCGGCTGCTAACTTGAAGGTATGAATTTGAAACTCTATAGGGAGGAGGACTTGCTTACCGTAAACAAGCTGATAAGGGGAAAAACCAGTACTGCTTTTCCAAGTGATCCGGTATGCCCATAAAGCTTCAGTAAGCTTAGCTGACCAATCCTTCCTATGCATCTGAACAGTTTTGGTGATGATGCCTTTTAAAATCTTGTTTGTAGATTCCACTTGGCCATTGGCTTGTGGATGGTAAGGGGTAGACTTTCTGTGCTTAATCTTGTACTTTTCTGCAATCTCCTGCACTAGTTTGGAAGTAAACTTGGCACCTTGATCAGTTACAATCTCTCTAGGCACCCCAAATCTGACAAATATCTCCTCAAAAAGAAAGTTTACCACAATTTGTTCAGTGGCTCTTGGTAATGGTTTGGCTTCTACCCACTTGGTGACGTAGTCTGTACATACCAAAATGTACTTCTTCCCTTGTGATGGTGGATGAATTGGACCAATGAAGTCAAGGGCCCACTTTTCAAATGGTTCAATGAGGATTTGTGGTTGGAGTGGCATTTCATCAGACCGGACTAGCCATCCCATCCGTTGACAAGTATCACAACTTCAAACATACCTTTTAGCATCTTTGAAAATAGAAGGCCAATAATACCCCAAATTGAGTATCTTGTATGTTGTTCTTTTATCTGCAAAATGGCCACCACACGGTTCATCGTGACATGCCTTTAAAATATTTAAAATTTCATCTTGTCGTACACATCTTCTTATAATTAGATCATATCCTGTGTAAAAGAGATCACCATTAACCCATATATGCCTATCACTTTGTTTAATAATCTTTTTCTTTTCTTTATATGTCATAGATGGTGGTAATTGTCCTGATGATAAATGGTTAGCAATGTCAGCATACCAAGGAGTGATAACATAAATTGCAAATAAGTGTTCATCAGGAAAACTATCTGAAACAGGAACAATCTCACCAGTATTGTGTAAACGAGACAAAAAATCTGCCACTTGATTTTCTCATCTAGGTCGATCTAGAATAGTAATATTGAATTCCTGCATTAATAACAACCATCTAGTAATCCGACCATTAGTGATAGATTTATTCATTAAATATCGTAAGGCTGAATGATCTGTATGGACAAAAATTTCGTAGCCAGTTATGTAATGACGGAATTTGTTTACAGCATGAACCACTGCCAACATCTCCTTTTCAGTGACTGTATAGTTCAACTCTGCAGGTGTCATATTTTTACTAATAAAATATATGGCATAAGTCATGGTATGCTCTTTCTGGCCCAATGAGGCCCCTATTGTAGTAGAAGAAGCATCGGTAGAAATTTGGAAAGGCAATGTCCAATTTGGTCCTCTTAAAATGGGAGCAGTTGAGAGATTCTCTTTAAGTGTCTGAAATGCAGATTGACAGTCAGTATCCCAATTAAAAGGCACATCTTTTGAAAGCAATTTAAACAATGGCAGAGCTATCTTACTAAAATTTGCAATCTATGATAATAGCCTGCATACCCTAAAAAGCCTCTTACATCTGTTTGAGTTGTTGGTTTAGATAAATTTTCAATGATTTGAATTTTAGCAGGATCTACTTTTATTCCAGATGAAGAAATGTGATGTCCTAAAACTATCCCTTCAGTCATCATCATAAAACACTTTTCATTACTAAGGGAAAGATTTGAGTCAACACACCTTTTTAAAATTTTCTCCAGGTTTGCCAAGGAATATTCAAAGGTACTTCCATAAACAGAAAAATCATCCATGTAAATTTCAACACACTCATGAATTAGATCTGCAAAGATGGCCAAGACTGCCCTCTGAAAGGTAGCTGGGGCATTACATAAGCCAAAAGGTAAAACCTTATAGGCATATGTGCCCCAGGGACATGTAAAGGTGGTTTTGTCTTGGTCTTCTTTTGCAATACTAATTTGATTATACCCACTGAAACCATCTAAAAATGAAAAGTATTCTTTTCCAGCTAAAGTATCCAACACTTGATCAATGAAAGGCAATGGAAAATAGTCTTTTAATGTTGCCTTATTCAACTCCCTGTAATCTACACATATGCGCCATTTACCATTTTTCTTTGGAACAACAACCAAGGGAGAAACCCATTGACTGTCGGAAATGGGGTAGATAAACCCTACTTTTAACAACTTCTGCAGCTCTTCCTTGACTATTTCTTTTAGTATAGGGTTCATTCTTCGTTGTGGTTGTCTAAGAGGTCTGATTTTCTCATCTATGTAAATGTGGTGAGTGCATGTCTCATGATGAATACCTAGCATATTAGTGTACTCCCAAGTAAATGCATGGGAATATTTATTCAGCAAGGTAATCAACTATTCTTCCTGTGATGTAGTAAGATGTGCACTTATATTCAAATGTTTTCCTGGACTGATTTCAAGTGTTTTACTTTGAATATCTGTGATTGAATGCACATTAAAAATATCATGAAGTGCCAATGCTAGAGAATGTACTGTGCAATTTTCTTGAAAATTATAACCTAAAACTTGATTTGCTACAGCATATTGCATATCTCTTAATTCTTCAGAAATATCAGGTTCAGCAATGAAATAATGTAACAAATCCTCGTTGTTTTCTTCCTGAAAATCAAAGAACTGATTGATACTCAGGACAGGCTGAATGACTTCTTCTTCTTGTTCTTTGGTCTCATTAATCCATGACAGCTGATCTAATGTAGAAGGTCTTTGGGCAGAAGGGTAAAGTGCAATTTGTTTCCTCTCTGTCCCATGTGAAATGAGCATACTTCCTGACCTACACCCTATGAAAGCATCCGCTGTTGCCAACCAGGGTCTACCAAGGATCAGTGGGTGCCCTCCTAGATTAGACTTTGGTTGTAGCACTATGAAATTGACAGGATACTCCCAGGAGTCTAAAGAAATAGTTATATCTTCTAAGACTCCTTTAGGTGTAATTTTAGACCTATCAGCTAATTCCAAAACTGTTGTGGTTGGTCTAAGATTTGTCAAGTGAAGGTATTCCATTGTCTCTAGTGTCATGACATTAATGGCAGCACCTAGATCAATCAGCATTTTTGGAATTGAAAAATTATTAATAGTAATTGTAACCATTCGGATTCCATGATCTACATACTTTTCAATGAAAACAATATTAGACATTAATCCTCCTAGATTGCCTACCACATGAATTTTTTATGGATCGTTCCTTCTTTTATTAAGACATAATTCCTTAACTGCTTTAGTGTAAATTGGAATATCCTTTATAGCCTGTAGTAGAGGAATTTTGACATATACATTTGTTAACTCATTCAAAACATCAAAATCAGGTAAGGAAATTGAAGGTTTTTCTTTGACCAGCCTTTTGGGAAAAGGAGGTGTATAAGATACTAATGTTTTCCCTTTTTTACTATGATTTTCTAACTGATATTTTTCTGTATTTAATTTTTTTGGAGTTTTCTCATTTTCTGTTTGTTCTTCTAAGATAACAGGATATTATTTTTGTAAAGTTTTCCCAGATCTTAAATTGATATTTTGCAGTGGGAGAATTGAGTAAGGGGGTGCCATTCCATCATCAACATTATACATAGGTCTATCTGTTTTATTATTTGGATTTGGAATTGGCTGAGTTGGTAATCGTGTAGGCCAAGGTGGAGGATAATTGGATGGAAATTGAAGCGGTTGAGGTGGTGGACCCAATTGAGAAGCCATACTGGGTTGTTGGAAAGATGGAACTTGAAAAGATGGGGCTTGGACTTGATTCTGCTGGTATTGGGGATAGGCAGAAGGTTGTTGATAGGGCTGCAAATAGGCCTGTTGATATGTCTGGTTACCATGGGCATATCGTCTCCAATTTGGAGCAGATTGGGCTAATGGAGGAGACCAAGTTTTCCAGGGCATGGGTGCACTCCATGAATTCTGAATAGGAGTTTGATAATTTGTATGAAATTGCTGCATAGGATCTTGAAACATACCTAAAAATTGTGGCTGCCAAGGTCTTCGTTGTCCCATAAAGTAGAGAGACTCCATGCTTTGATTCTCCTCCATTCGAGCTACCTGCAATTCTTTCAATATAGGGCAGTCATCAGTTTTGCGATAAAAAGTACATAAGCCACAAATTTCAACAGCATATAAAGGACATTCTTTTAGTGGGTGTTTCTTTCTACATTTAGGACAAAAGATAGACAAAGCTTGATCTTTCTGGTCCTGTTGTTCTTGTCTTTTCTTGGTTTTTTCTACTTCGACTTGTGTGCCCAAGGTACTCAATAAATCAGTCTTGAAATCTTCTAGCAGATTTCCAAGCTCAGCCCTAGAGATACCACTGTTTGCAGATTTAGTTACTTTGGTAGTGATATCCCTTTTTCCAGTTCTATCCTTTCCTCTTGAATATTTCTGACATAAATCTTGTATCTCATCAAAGGGAAGGTAAGAGATGTCACCTTTGCCCATAACATTCAAAATATCCAAATACTCTTCTCTGATTCCTTTTAGAAATATTGTTCTAATCATCTCTGGTGTCAAAGAATTGTATTTAGATTTTTTTAGGTTGTATGAGAATCTTTCTAAATACTCCTCCAAGCTCTCATCTTACTGTTGAGTCATTCCAAAAATGTCATCTTTTAGATCCTTTGATCTGAAATATGCCTGATATTTTCGAAGAAAGATCTTCCTCATCTCATCCCAGCTAGTAATAGAATGCTCTCCTAAACCCATGAACCATTTCAAGGCAGCTGCTTTAAGGGTAGCAGGGAAAAGACGAATCTTATGGGTATCATCATTGTATCCATAAGTTCGACACAAGATATCAAAACTGAATAGGAAAGAGTCAAGATCTTCAAAGGTCACGACATATAATTTTGGTAAGATAGATGGTGGGATATTCTTCATTTTTACCTCTTCCCCTAGGATAATTCTAGTGTCCAAAATGGGAAATTTAAAGGTGGATTCCTGATCTTCTTCGGTTCTTTCATCCCTCTCATGTCTCCTTTTTTCTTCCCTCTCATGTCTCCTCTCTTCTTCTCTTTCATGTTGCCTCTCTTCTTCTCTTCTCTCTTGTCTTCGTTTGTTTTCTATTTCTAACATTCTCTCATACTCCCTTCTCTGTTCTGTAGTTGGCCCTTTTGATGTTTCTTTCTCAGCCATTTTAGAAGTACCCACTATTGAGATGAATCCTTTTGGAAAAGAAGGTCCTGTTACTTCTGTTTTTGGGGGGTTTTTGATAAATCTTCCTTTCTCATCTCTTTGCCTTGACATAAAACTAAATCTACTCTATGTTTTGGTGAAATTTTTGTTTTTATTAGAGAACTAAAGTTCCTAATCCTGCTTCTACAATGCTTCCCTTTGCAACGGCGCCAAATGTTGGGCTTCAATCTACTGATGCAAATCAAACCTTGAGTTTATGTCAATCCCGGTTGGTAGACTTAGAGGCATATCCAAGTATAAGGACTTCAAAGATAGACTTGACTTGGAAATCTATTTTACATAGGAAATAAACCTACTGAAGATTAAAATACTGTGACTTGAAAACACAAAAATTCTCTTACAGGAACAACTTCATTTGTTGTTTCATTTACACAGCCAATTATATGTGAAAGCAGTTTATATGTGAAAGCACTGAGATAATAAAAATGAATTAAATCTAACCCTGAAATAAGAATCACAACACTCTTCCCATTATCTCAACGTTGAATAAACAATCAGTCATTAATTCCCTTTACAGGAAAGCATTCATAATGTACAATGATTCTTAACACTCCATCGTTGAATAGGTAAGCAATACACAACAATCTGAGATCATAGTACAAACTATTTCTACAGCATTTAAATAATAAAATAACAAGGCTGATAAAACTGATTGACAGTAGTCTAATTCATTCTGCAATAAGAGAAATCGATTCTACAGGAACTGAAACATACCATTAACACAATCCAAATCGCATTACAATCCAAATTGCATTCTCTGGCAATAAAAGGGGTGTGCAGACTCGACAATGGGGGCCCTCCAATGCCTCGTTCACACACGTAGAAAAACAATCACAAATCTTGAATTTTACTTATATTCACCATGAAATCGATCATACATAATAATAGAACAACGCAGTCCAACACAACCTACGTTTTTAGTCAAATCGTGATGGATTTCTCCTTTGTCTTATGAAGTATTTATACAAACTTAAAGGAAAACTAGAAATGCTATTAATCTGGAAACTAATTAATGACATCCAGCCCTAAAGATCCTTTATCATATCTGTGAAAATCAACAAAATTGGAACTACTCTGCTTTTGTGCTGAGTGGTAATGCAGGTGGTCATCTTTGATCGAAATTGACTGGACACCTGTGATAGCCACATCATCTATCTGTTGGAAGTTTATCCATCCTTGGACACTGAGGATCTTTTCTCCATCTTTCAATTCACGCCTAGCTAGCCTGCAAATATTCAACCTTGGAGACATTACGGGAAGTTAGCACATCCTGTAACCCTGAATAAAAACCTTAGCTTAAATGCTTTAAAAATCTCAAAATTCAATTTGTTAAAAAGCAATGATATTTATACCTCTTGACCAAAGTTTGTGGGTGAATTTAAGGATTTATAAATCAGTATGAAGGTTTTATGGAGAAAAATAGAGGATATTTAGGTGACAAAAAGAGGTCAAAATGGTGCCCAACAGTACCCATGGTGCAAGTCGAGGAATTTTCTGAGGCCATGCAGCGTCAGGTTGTTGGGGTAACACGAGCATGGGTTTAATTATTCCGACGAATAGCTAGATCCATGGTGTGCTACCACGATTAGAACCCCCCTCCTCCTCCACCACATGATTAGAGACCTGAGAGTGATTGATTTTTGTACTACTATGTATTATATTTTGGTGGCTCAGTAGCCCCATTTTTGTATTATGACACTTATGTATTATGACGTCACATTTTGGATATTTAATGAAATTTTTTTATGATGATCGATTTTATTTATTTACATGTGTGAAAAAATGTATGTTTGTGATGTGCTTATGGTCTATGAAACAAATGCCAATATAACACATAATTAGCATATGAGTTAGCAACTTGATTAAAAGTTCTTGGAACATGTATGTATGTTATGTTGTCAAATTGTCATTCTAACAATCTCACATGTAAGAATCTTCGTAACAATGTCCGATCCCTAATACGATACAAGGCATTAAGCTGTGACACTACTAACTGTGAATCAAGACGTACCTCAAGAGAGAGAACACCATGTGAAATGACATCCTGTAATAGCTCGATAATGACACTATACTCAGCAACATTTTTTTAAGAAGGTCGTAAACATATGCCTCCTAAAGACAGTACCTAACCCATAGAAGTATAAATCACCCAAGCAGCAGAGACTGAATGTTGAGTGTGGCGACTAGCACAATCAGCGAATCCTATGAAAGTGAAAGACTCCATTGACATCTGCCACAAGAAAAAAAAGCTAATCAACAAACCCGATCACCATAAGAAAACCTAACTATGCAAAAAACTATACAATAATATACAATAATCATCCCTGGCTGAAGATCATGCATAGTATTTTTTAAGATAGAGCCTGTTAAGTCATGAATTTGTTTTCTTCACTCTTATATTTTTCTTGTGATTTTTGTTTAAAGCTTGCTCATTTGCTTACTTTTAGGAATTTTTGGTTTAGAGTGAATTTTTGATTTTTTGCCATTAGGTTTTCATTACTTTTTGTTTTTCCTTATGTCCTGAAGGGTTCTATAGGATATATGTTGATTAATAGTTTCACAAATAAACACTAAGATTAAGCTTTACCATATAAACCTTATTTAAAGTTGAGTTAATGGTCAAAAATCACCAAATTTGATTTTTTAAATATTCTTGTAGCGCAACGATTAAAATTTTACACTGGCGCGCTACAAGAATATCACGGGTGCAAAATTTGTCAGTTTTTACACCAAATTCTCCAATGATTTCACTCCTAGATGACTAATCGCATGTGTAGACAGGTTTGATACGTGTTTCATCAAAGATAATCATGAAAACATGTGTTGGCTATGACGTGAAGGAGATCGTGGCAGTCAGAAGTTATGGCTTGGCGAATTATGATAGACAATGGAACGAGGTGATATTGACCGGAAAGAATTTCTCGACATAGGCATTACGAAGCTGTTGGAGAAGTGGAATGAAGACAAATTGCTAAGAATCCGGAATTTGCAGATAAAGAAGGTATTTAGGGCTTTCTTAGCGCGATAGTTGGAAGCAAGCCAAAGACTTGAAGACACCTGGACGGTTAAATTCAACATGTAGATAGTGCAGGGATCAATTTTAAACACCTGCGGAAAGCCGGGAGTGAGGTATTCCATGTAAAATTGGTCATGGCCTGCTCAATTGGGGGTTTTTCTATTAAGGCTTATAATGTTAAATTGATTAAAGAAAACATAAACTCATGTATTGAAGAAACTCCCAATGGTGAGAGAGTAGTCTAAAAGGTCTAAATGAACATCTTGGATGTTATTAAAGTTCAACAACAATTTAGTTGAATATTATTAGTGCTCTATTCGACCTAAATTACCCAATCTTGGCACAAAACATTCCCTGTATTGATAATAGAACTGACTATTAAAACATCAAAGAAAAACAACCAGGGAGAATCCAAAGGAGTACTGACTGTCAAAACTTTGAAATCTTGAGGAAAAAAAGGTTGTTAGGTCATTAACAGGGTCTTAAAATCACACAGAAACATCGTTAAGCCTTGGGAAAGAAGATGAATAGGAGTGGTAAGACCAATAAGGATGAGTCCACTAAACTGAATTGGATAAACAATTTTCCAGGTTGTGCTCAACTCTTTGAGAATGCTGGATGGTTGGATTTCTTTAAAAGGATTGATGGATATAATACCGAAGTTTCTCATAAATTTTCTAAATGTTATAACCAATATACAGTATCATTTGATACTTTGAAATTTAAATTAACTGTAGAGTTGGTGGCTAAAGCAATACGGGTCAGGAATGAAGGACAGCTTTGGTTCAAAAAGGTGCCATTTACCTTCAGTGCCCAAAGGTATATTTTTCCTAGCATTGTTCCAGACTGGAGCAAGGGAGTGCTTATCTATAATTTCATAAATGAATGGGTAGAGCCCATCAAGGTTCTACAAAGCTACATTCATTGTGAAGGGAGGTATGCTTTTGTCTTCAAGTATCATTTTAGGTTCCTTCAGCACCTTGCTGGTGAATCAAGGATGAATCTCCCTTTCTTCCTATTAAAGAGTTTGTAGAAAATGTCAAGCAGGATCTAAGAGCATCATGACCACACTTCACAGTCCATATTTCATCATGGATTGATCAAGCTTATTATCAGCACTGTTCTACAAAGAGAAGGAAAGACTTGGCACTACTTTCTCTTTTGGTCTAGGTTCCAAATTAACCAGGAAGGGCAGCCTACCAAAAAGCATGTTGATAAGGGACAAACCCTAATTAGAAAGTTAGGACAAAAAGTTAAGGATGAAGATAAAAAATGTTTCAAACTTGAGGAAGTGGCAGAACCTTCAAAGGGAGATTATGAATCTCAGTAACCTTCAGTTGACAGTAGGAGCAAAAGTTTTCTATTTATTAAAAAGGAAACCCAGCCTGTGCAAAATAAAGCACCAGCAGAAGCACTCATTGATGAAAATTTTTTTTTTACAGAAAAGGTTTTAGGAGAAGAAAAAGATACTAAGGTCCAACAATGAAGCCCAATTACCATTTTATCTGAAGATGAAGGATACTTGTTAGAAGGTGATGAGTTGACTGTCAGTGCTAAGACTAGGGTTGGCACACAAAGGGAGTTCTACAGTTAAGAGGATAAGACAGTAAGGCCAAAGAAAAAGAAGATCAAGGTTAAAGAGTTTACCATAGTCATTCATCAAGGAAAAAATTTAAAGATGGTAGGAGAGTTTGCCCCAGACCCAACACTAGGCCCAAAAACAAATTGAGGCTGAATATGAAAAAGCTACTAAACCCTAAGTTAAAGACAAAAGAGATAACTATGATTGATACTTCATCTTCAGATGAAAAGATAGAATCTAGCAAAGGTAACAACAAAGGGAAGAAGCCATTGAAGACGGAAGAGGAATCAAGCCTCACTCAGAGTAGATTATCTACTGTGTTTTTGGAATTACGATGTGAAATGTTGAAGGAACAACAGAAAGAGAACATAGAAGTTTCTTATTCTGAAAACAAGTTGTTGATGGATGAAATTGCACCTACTGAAATAGATAATCAAGAAGATCCAAGTGTTTATGGTGTTTCTATAGAGCTACTTCCTGAAGATGAGGACATCTTCATAAAGTTGAATATCCCATGGCTTCCTAGTGAACTGCAGAATACAACAGGAGACAAGGTTTTTGACTTAGAAAAGGAAAATTTGCAAAGAACCATCAAACAGTATAAGCATCAAATGGAGTATGTGTAAGAAACAAATGATGGTTTGATCATAGCTAATAGAAAACTCAAGGAAGACCTAGGAGAAGTGAATGATCACTACCAAGAACTTATTGCAGCCTCCAAAGAAGCCCTAAAACGGAAAATGAGTACAGATTTACAGTGTGCAGAATTGAAACTGACTGTCAAAAGCTTACAGCAACAGAACAAGGAACTTACAAGAAGGATGACAGATATGGAAGCTGAGCAGCAGAAAGCTAGAAAAAAGGCCCAAGCCTTAGCTGGGATAGCTTTATTGGAAGAAGCTTCTAAAGACCTTTGAGCATTGTTAGCTAAAACAGTTACTTGTTATGTTTTTGAGAAATAATTTATTTTGTAATTATTATTTTGACATTATCCTATCGATGAGTAGGTTAAAAACAGTTAGGGTTTAGACTCTGACTGATTTTTTGAAAAAAAGTATTTAGGAGGGTCTCAAAGAGAACAAAAGGTTCGATTTTTGGATGGCTTAAAGAGGTCTCTTGACTTATTGATGAGCTAAGTACTTGACTCTCATGTGTATTTGATGAACAAAATTATGAAATATATGTCCCATTTTACCCTTCAGTCTATGTTTTGGCTTCATTTCTAGCTTGTTTAGCTATACAATTGATAATTTCATTGCCAGTTTATAATCTTTATGCTTGTAGTGCTTGTCAGTTGTAGATGAACTTCAATTTTATGTTCTGTTGGATACATGGTTTTTATATTATGCATCTCCCTTCTTATTTACTTGTGATTTAGTTATTATTTGGCTTATGAATGTATTCCCTTTGGTCACCAAACTTCACAACCAAAAAAACCTTTCAAAGACCCTAAAAACCTAGTTTTATTTGATTGAATGTTTGAGATTGTGTTGGCTTGTTTCTTTGTAGTCTAGAAACAATTTATGGTACAAACATCTTTGGCGCCGTTTCTGGGGAATGAAGTTGAAACCATATTTTTCCTTGGGATACTTATCATTTCATTGGTTTTAAGAGGTGAACTTAAACTAGCACATATTTAAGGCTACTTTTCACCAGTTTGTCACAGTGGCTACTAGGGGAGTTGGAAATAGAAACAGACCTATTTCACCATTGCAATTAGGTGTTACAGATCCTGAATAGATATTGAAGACATCAAGGAATATTAGAATGTTTCATTCATTACCATCCCTATGTGACCCTGATCAGTTGGATGGTTCATCACCTTCATCTGTGTTGAGAAAAGAAGAAGAAACCTCACCTTGGTTAAAACCTATAATTCCTGACAGTAGTTTCCAAGTTTTTACTGATCCTCAATCTTTTAGAAAACCTAAAACAAAATCTCCTGGTAAGATACCTCTATTTCATTTGAAATTGGGTAAAAACCCTTTTCAGCCAAGTTCTAGCCAAACCTCTCCATCATAAAAGTCAGTTAGCCTTAAAATGGCAGCCCAAAATTAGCCTATAGACATGATGGACCGAATGTTGCAACCAGATATGCACCATTGGTTTTGCCTCATCCTTTAAATGCACTGCTTGGAGGTGACTATCAGAAATATTTGCCTAGGTTTAATGGACAGGGGGAAACTATAGCTGAAGAACATTGGGAAGCTTTCCTTAGTTATGCTGATAATCGAAACATTGAAGGCAAGAATGTATGGATGAGGATTTTTGTGCAGAGCCTTGATGGAGATGTTAGGAAATGGTTCAGGGAGTTTCTTTCTAACTCAATCACTATCATTGAAGAACTTCATGATCTCTTCATGAGAAAATGGGGTGACACCAAAGACCATACATACTACATAACTGAGTTTGGAGCCCTTAGGAGGAAAAAGGATGAAACTATTGCATACTTTTCAAAGAGGTTTAACAAAATGTATAGTAGAATTCCTGTAGAAATAAAGGCTATAGAAAAATCTACAAAACTTACATATGCAAATGCTTTCGACCATGAATTTTCCTTACTGGTAAGAGAAAGGAGACCTATTTCTTTACTAAATATCTAGGATGCAGCTTTGGAGGTAGAATCTAACATATTGGATTCCAATAGATTGAAGAAGGAAATAGCTCAGCAAATCTATGATAGGAAAGGAAAGAAAGAAGCTGCCCCATGAAGTTCAACTTCCCATTCTGCTGAAGGGAAAATTGATGAGATGGCTAAGTTGGTCAAAATTTTGACTGCAAAATTAAACAAATTAGAGCTAGAGAAAAATTCCAACAAGCCTGTTCCAAAAGGTGAAATAAACCCTAACAATCAGAACCAATTCAGAAGACAGCTTGCTCCTCGTTTCATGCCTAGAGAACGAAGGAATAATGATATTCAGCGGGAAAGGAGAGAAACTGAGGACCAAAGAGTACCACCACCTCTTCAGAACAATGTTGCTAATGAAGAAGAGGTTGATGATGAAGTGATATTTGAAGATACTGACCAGGATATGAATCATTTTGGAGAAAGATTGTCTGGGGGTTTTTTCACTAAAGAAGAGTTTCTGAATGCAGAATGGTATGATGCAGATATGTTCGAAACAGAGAATGATTTAGGTCTGAAAATGACTGCTGTAACTGCTGATGTCTGTCAAAATGAACTCAAGAAGATTGTGAATCTGAGGTCAGGTCCAAAACAGGTAGTACAAAGCCCGAAGAAGAAGGCAACTGTCCCTGCTAAGCAGTCATCTAATCCTATGACAGAGAAGAGACAAGTTGCAGAAAAACAAAAGAAGAACATGGAGGTTGAAGAGGTAAATAAAACTGTGCAGAATTTCAGCTTGGAAAATGAATTAGGAAAGTTAAAGATTCCTGTACCTTTAACTGAATTAATGAAAAACCATTCATATAAAGAACCAGTTCTTAAGATGATTAATTCAGCAAGCAATCAGCCTATTTATGATACGGTAAATTTGCAAGAAGAAAACCCTAGGATTTTCATTGGATCAGCCTTGGCTAAAAATACCGAAAATGAAGCAGGTGCTTCACCTCCATTCTACATTACTTTGACAGTTCATGAACAAATGATACATAATTTTTTGTTGGACTCAGGAGCATCACACAATTTAATGCCAAAGGCTATTATGGAGGCTTTCGGCCTGAGTATCACCAAGCCCTATCATGATCTGTATGCATTTTATTCTCGAGCAATGAAATGTTTAGGGGTAGTAAAGGACATGGTTGTTAGTCTAGCTCAATTACCCATGAAAAGTATGATCATGGATGTAGTGGTAGCTGATATTACACCTAAATTTGGGTTACTTCTCTCTAGGTCTTGCACAATGAAAGTCAGTGGAACCTTACAAATGGATTTATCATATGCTACTATTCCTGTGTTTGGAGGAGAAAACAAAAGACTCTACAGAGAGCTTCAGTTTTCCTATATTGTAACAGATGACAAGAACCCTACCAACCACCCACTGTATGTTGTTGATAAAGACCTGGGTACTTGCATGCTACATTTTAGTGAGAATGACAATACTGCTGGTTTGTTACAAGTTGAAAGGGAACAACCAGTAAAATGCAGCAGAGAACAGGAGGATGAGCTGTGGCAATTATACTTTGATGGATCTTCTTGCAAAGAAGGTGCTGGAGCAGGGGTTCTTCTTGTATCCCCTGGAGGTGAAATAGTAAAGCTGATGTATAAATTAGAGTTTGTTACTACAAACAATGCTGCTGAATATGAAGCCTTGCTATTAGGATTAAAAGCTGCCAAATATTTGGGCATTCAGCAGATTTCTGCATTTGGCGACTCCGAATTAGTTGTTTAGCAGGTGAAGAACAACTATCAAGTGAAGCAGGGTTTACTGAAAATCTATCGAAATGAGGTATGGGACATGATTGAAAATTATTTTGTAGCTTTTAACATCACCTATATTCCAAGAGACCATAATCAGACTACAGATTCATTGGCCTTGGCTGCTACACATTTTAGAATCCCTAAGACCACACAGTTGAGGTATCCCATTGAGATTAGGTACAGACCATCTGTACCTGATAATGTAAAGCAGTGGAGAGTGTTCGAATATGACATTGAGATTAAAAGGTTCTTATATATTACACATTAGTTTTCTAATTCCCTGATTGATCAAGAGGAAGATGAAGAGGATGTGGATGGACAGGTGGAAGAGATTGCTGAAAATGAAATAGCTGGACACAAAATCATTGAATTAAAAAGTAATTTCATTCCAAATGGTTTGGCACCTCTGGAAAGGATATTTTCAAAAGATGATACACTCTTAAAACCTGTTGTACAGTCCTCAGAAGAGAATGTGGTGGATTGTAACATTGACTCTGCAGAACAGCCTAGAATGGTAAAAATTTCTAAAGCACTTACAGCTGAACAAAGAAACAGGTACATTAAATTGTTAAAGGAACATGTTGATGTTTTTGCATGGTGTTATGAGGAATTGAGAATATATGACACTGGAATTATACAGCATAAATTCTTTTCACTACTACATTTTGACCAAAAATCCGACGGCCGTCATGTCGGATTTTCGACACTTTCCTGTCGCATGTATGACACTTTGATTTTTTGTTAAGCGTCGGAAACTTGTCGTCGAGTTTCCGACACCTAACTAACCGTCGGTTAAGCGACAGCTAACTAACCGTCGGTTAAGCGACGGAATATCCTCGACAATGGTGAAATTTTATAAGAAAAATGATAGCAAGAACCGTCGGCTTTGCGATGGATAGCTACCAAAACGTCGAAAAAGCGACAGTTTAAAGCGTCGTATTTGCGACGGCTATTTACAAAAGACGTCGGATTTGCGACGGCTATTTACAAAAGACGTCGGATTTGCGACGGTTTAAAGCATCGTATTTGCGATGGATATTTACAAAAGACGTCAGATTTGCGACAGATATTTACAGAAGACGTCAGATTTGCGACAGCTAAAAGCGTCGCTTAAGCGACGCCTGCAAAAATATTTTTTTTTTTTAAATATTTTGAAAAAAACATAAAGGAGTCTTTTTTCCCCTTTATTTACTTTTCAGATAAAAACATAAAGGAGGGCCATTTCTTTGACTGGT
>LPNX010406336.1:0-10067 GCA_001517045.1 Pseudotsuga menziesii
TTGAAGAAGATCTAGTAGAAGAATGTGAAGATGATAATGATGACAATATTCCTTTAGCAATATGGAGAAGCAGGGTCATAGGTGCATCTTCAGAAGATGATATCATAGAGGAAGATGATATTATGGAGGAAGATAATATGGATGATATCGAAAGAAATGATGAAAATAGATCTGGTGACATTCCTATAACCGATCTGTAAACAAATTTTATTGATACAGAATATGATGAAAGTGAAGATGAGGATGATTACAATACCACTTTAGTAGGATGGTGTAGCAAGAATAATATTAGGTACTTGCAAGAACATATGAACATTGACAAGGAAACATTGGAAGATCTAGATGCAGATTATAATGTGAATGAAGACTTCTAAATTTATAGTCGGATATGCAATTCATATTTAAATAATCATGGTTTTTATGTCCCATTTTTAAATGCTTCATTATTATTTACCTGCAATAATCATTCAATTACTATGTTTAGAAATCATAATCTAAATTAATGTGTTGATTCTTGTCTCTATACTCGTTACCTAGTGCAATGTCCTTAAAATGTCTATAAGTTATATGACTTGGTGGGAAAAAATAACAAGAATTGGTTGGATAATAGTTATTCTGGTTAGTTTCATATATTGGTTGATAATGGTTAGAAGTGATATGAAGTTATTCATTGAGAATTAAAAAAATTATATATGTATATTGTAGAAGTTGACATATGCATGTACACACAAATATAACTTGTGTAGTTGAAGGAATTGGTTAACACAACTATACGTAACCTATAGTATAGAAAAAACCTTGATTTGTTTGTGTATAAGATCACCTTTAAAACAAATATGATTCACTTAAACATATATATAATCCATGTAGTATTCATATATATCTTCAAATGGGATTTCAATTAGATTATGTGATTCACAACTACCCTCCAAATCAAAATACTTTTGATTAACTATACAATAGGAAATGAAAACTAAGATGCCAAATCGAGGAAACCTCATATTTTGATTTTGTTGTCATATTTATTCATCAAATCATCTTTATTCCACTTTAGAAACATCTTTATATAATGTGCCTATTTTTGCACCTAGACTTGAATCTAGCACAAGTAGAATTTAAATGTAATTTATTTGGGATGTTAAAGTGGTTGCAATTTGTGTCCATTTTAGCATCATCATGATATAAACCACCTATTTTTGCACCTATACAACCTATCCTAAGGAGAATATAAATGTGATTGATTTGGGGTGCTAAAGTGGACACAATAAATGTAATTGATTTGATGATAATGACATTCACAATTATGTGATTATATGATGATGATGATGATGACAATGTTGTTGTTGGTGATGACAATGACGATGATGATGATGATGATGATGATCCTTATAAGAAAGTGTTGGTAGAGGTAAATAAACCCAATTTCACTACAAGCTCCAAGATTAAAATGTGCTCAATCATAGTTATAAGTTATGCATGCTTAAGATTGTAACTGTATCCCAGTTGTTATGCATGCTTTAAATGGTAAACATATCCCATATGCTTTAAATTTTGATGATGATGAGCTAGATGACAATGGCAGTGATGATGTTTTTTATGATAACGATGATGGAAATGATGATGATGATCATCATCGTCTTCATCTTTGTCAGTGTCACCATGATTATCACAATAGTCATCATCATCAGCATAATCATCATTCATGTCATCATCATCACCATTGTCCTTGACATCATCATGATTATTGACATTTTCATCAGTTATTCATCATTACCTTTGGCATAAGAAATAACATCTACCCAAAATATGTGATTAGTGGAAAAGGGTCATGGAGGACACATACAATTTATGCATGAAAAATAACAACTTATTTTTTAAGATGATCAACATCATAATTCTCATTGTATTCATCATCATTGTCATTTTCATCATCACCATCATCATCATTCATTTCATTGCCATCATAATCATTGTCAATGTCCTCATTGTCATTATCCTCATCATCATCATTGTCATCATTCTCCTCATTATCAACAACATTATCATCATCATCGTAGCCATCCTCAATATCATAATCATTATCCTCGTTGTTATCTTCAACATCTAGGTGTAAAACCGGATGCAAAAGTGGATAAAAAAATGGATGCAAAAAAGGATGAAAACATGGATGCAACAAAAGTAGGCGCAAAAGTGAGCGCATAATGGGGTGCACCAAAAATGGATGCAAAAGGTGATGCAAAAGTGGATGCAAAAAATGATGCAAATGTGGAAGAAAAACATGATGAAAAAAGTGGTGCAAAAGTGGATACAACCATGGATGTAAAATTGGATACAAAATTGGATGCAAAAGTGGATGCAACAAAAGTAGATGCAAAAATAGATGCAAAAGTAGTTGTAACACCCAATGCAAAACTCGATGCAAAAATGGATGCATAAATGGATGCAATAACTGATGTATACAAAAAAAGATGCAAATGTGGATGCAAAAGTTGAAGCAAAAGTGGGTGTAAAAGTAGGCGCGAAAATGGGTGTGAATTGGGATGCAAAAAAAGTGGATGCAAGAGTGGATGCAAGAGTAGATGCAAAAAAAGATGTAAACATGGATGCAAAATGGGATGGAAAAAGGGATGAAAATGTGGGTGCAAAAGTGGACGAAAAAGTGGATGCAAAAGTGGATGCAAAAATGGTTGAAACCAAACGAGATGCAAAACTAGACTCAAAACAAGATGTAAACTTTGATGCAAAACTTGGCGCATGAATGGATGCAATAAATGAAGTAGAAGTGGATGCAAAAGTGGATGTAAAAATGGATGAAAAAAAGGGCATAAAAGTTGAGGCAAACATGGACGTAAAAGGGGGCGTAACAAGAGTTAAATGTACAAACTAGGCGCAAAATTAGGTGCAAAACTAAGCTCAAAACCTGTTGCAAAACCTGATGCAAAAATTGGCACATAACCAGGTGCAAAACCTGGTGCAAATTACACCGCAATTTGTGCCATATTTAGAAAAAGGACGCAAAAAACGCCTAAAATAGCACCAACCCTTGAAATTGTGCCATTTTGTCCAAAAAATGAAGAAAAATACACTGAAAGATGGTCTAGATGCAAAAAAGGATGCAAAAAGAGACGCTAAATCCAGTTTTTGTTGTAGTGTGGAAGACCCCAAATCAGTATCAACAGCATATATATGATGAATTTCAGGTTTAACTTGACTGCTCACTACATAAGGAGTTCTTTTTTCACTATATAACCTTCTGCTCCCATCTTGAACAGGAATAGTAGCATATGAAATATCATTTGTAAACTACCTTTTAACTTCGAAGTCCAAGATCTTGACAACAATACCGCAAATTTAGGTGGAATGTATGCTACTACCACATCCATGACTATAGTTTTAGATGGCAACTTGTTCAGAGTCACTACCATATCTTTGATCAAACCAAGACATTTTACTCTTTTAGAGTCAAAAGAATACAAATCTTTATAAGGCCTTATCACTTCTAGTCCCAAACTTTCAACTACACCCTTCGACATTAAATTATGTGATGCTCCTGAGTCTAACATAGCATTATGGACCACCATATCATGCACATTCAAACTCAAATAGAAAGGAGGGACCTCTTCATTTTCTAAATTTTCAACCTTTGACCCAAAAGAAATAGCAGGATTATCATCATTCAACTCGAAAACATCGGATTGCGATTCCCCTTGACCTTTGACCATTCTTGTTATAGTGTCTCTATATTCACTGTTTCTCAATAACTCATTAAATGGAATAGAAATTTTTAACTTTGAAAGCTCATTTTGCAAATTAAAACTGGGACCAGCCCTTTCTACATCAATTGGGGCCACTTGCTTCATTCTTTTGTCCCTTTGTACCTCATTTTCAGCTTCTTTATTTACAAGAGACTCTTTTTGCACTTCTTTTCTCTTTTCTACATTTAGGGAACTCGTGGAAGGCTGATTTGGATTTGCCTTCCCTTTATTTATAAAAACATCCCTGTTTATCAATTTGATCTTCCTCTGCACATCATCCATAGCATGTAAATAACCCCTTTGATACTGCTCTATCTCCCTTTCAAATTCTTCACTTCCACCTTCCTGTTTAAACATGTTATGTTCTTCTTCAGTAAGATATATTTCTGAATCCAGTTCTCCAAAAAGATGAATTTCATTTTTAGTAGGGTCTTCTTCATCAGCAACATAATTTTCGGGGAATGGTGGTCAGATTTGTTGTTCTTCCTGATTTCTTGGGTTTCTTATGTCTCTCTGCCTATTTTGTGGAAGAACGGGAGGATTTGGTCTTCTAAAATTGGGGTTCCTGATTTGAGGGTCAGTTTGTTCTATGTTGAGCCCCCTATTGTCCATAGTTAATCTGTCCATTAATTTTTCCATCGTTTTCAACATCATTTCAAATTTGACATCATTAGTAGAGGAAGAAGCAGAAGGCAAATTATCATCCTTTTTCCTCCTATCAATATCTCTATGTTTCATTTTTCCACTCGCCATCATATTTGCTTCTACTTCCAAAGCATCTATAAACATTGCAGCAAGGGTTGTTGATTTCCTTTCTCTTAATGAGAATGCAAAATCATTGTCAAAGGCTCCAGCATAATGTAATTTGGTAGCGGCCATAGAAGGTTTTATATCTTCAGAAATGGAATTATAAACCCTCATGAATCTGCTGGAGAATTCATGGATAGATTCGAAACCTCCCTTTTTGAGACTGTTATACTGAGACAAGAGTTGTAGAGGATTCTGTTTATCATCCCACCTATCTAGAAATGCATTCTGGAAAGCCTGGAAATTCATTATAGACCCATCTGGCAGATCTTTAAACCATTTCTTTGCCTCTCCTGGTAAACTTTGATCAAACAACTGCATTTTGACATCTAGATAATTAACTTCTTCTAAGTCGATGAAATCCTCAAACTTGGCAACATGCTGCTTTGCAGTTATGTCACTTTCTCCATCAAACAAGGAAATTCTTTGGGAATAATTCTAAGGAAGATCATGTAATAAAGCAGGCAACTGCAAGGGAGCAAATCTAGCTTCCATTGGTCTAGGCGGGTTCAAAGGCACTGAAGGCTTTGGAGTATTTTGAGAGGCAGATGTTTCAACTTTCGTAGTTTGTTGTAAATCTCTCCAGAGGGAATCTAGCAAATAAGATTCCAATCTACGAGAATCAAACTCAGTATTCTTCAAATCAGACTAAGATTTAGTTTTCAACAAACTCCTTCCAACATTAACTTCCCATTCTAGATCAATAGGAGAATCTTGAGAAGATGATGTACCAAACAAAGGAAAACCTAACTTTTCTTTATCTTTTCTCTTAAATAACTTTCCCGGGTCTTCAATACTTTTTAAAACTTTGGTATCAGAATTACCTCGCATGTGTCTTCTCGAAGCCAGAATGACTCCTTAGGTTTTGAGAAAGTTTTACAATGGAGTCGCCAAGGCAAATATACAACCTTTCTACTGGTAAAAATTCCTGTTCACCCACAGAAATATTTCTTCAACTTCGTCGTTCACCCCAGGGCAGATATGCACTTTCATCCCCAGAAACGGCGCCAATTTGTTAACACTCAGAATGTACCCAGGTTGTGAAAGGTAAATTCCAAGGTAACAACAAAACCACTTTTATAAAGAAACTGGCTTATCTTCCCAGAGAGGGATCTCTCAAATATAGATTCAACAAGGCCAGATATAATTCAAACACTTAAAAATTGTATAAAAGGTTGAAACAACGAGTAACCATTGGGAAATGGAGTAACATATACATAAAAATATCACAAAGACATATGCATGAGATTTTGTTAAAGGCAAGATAACCATTCCATCACAGTCATTCATTTAGTTCAGGTGGGACAGAAGAAACAAGGAACAGTCCATTAATACAGAGCATCAAAGATGAATTCTATATTAACTTTAGTAGAAACATTCATAAAATATCTGAAACGATGATCAGAGCATAAACAATATGAATTATAACCATTCAACACTATGCTTCAGATATGAATAAAAACAGAATGAAGTGTTACACCGGAAAAACAATCACAGAAAAAAGGGAAATACGGACTGCAATGTAAATGATGCAGGAATCTCTAATAACTCTTATGCATTCACTTTGTTATTCAAAAAATATATGTCTTCAGAAGTAACAATCAACAACAAGATGGGTTCCAACCCCCATCATATAAAATAGATGCACTTATATACATAAAATTATTTCATCTTCCAAGAAGATTTATAACTGAATAACCGGCTTAATCAAAGTCTTGTAACTATATTCCTAAATCCTAGGAATAAACTATTAGCTTCGATCCTAACAGATCATTAAGTTAAAATCAACTCGGTAACATGGCCTCGTCCAAGCATCTCCTTAGCGCGCAACACCTGTCTTCATGAATGAAGGATATATTTCATTTTTCTGAATCTTTCTATGGCTCTCCATTGCTCCGCGCTTGGAATATCATATTCGAACATCTCGTGAATGGACACCTCCAGCTCCATGTAGGCTTCATAGGACACCTTAGGCAACTTTCCCCTAATGATTATGAATTTCTGTAGTATCTCAAAATCTTCCATCAACTTGTCCATGATAACTTTCCCTGTCAACCCCTTTTCTACATCATCAAATTTGGAATGATCCATGCGGCTTTGTACCAACAGGTTGTGATAATGCTCTTGAGAAAACATCTGTCCCTCTTCATCCCAAAAGGAAGGAAGCCTGTCTTTGAATAGCTCTTTGAAAGCCTGTTTGAAGTCATTAACATGTGAGACCATTTCATCAGCTTTGTCCTAGACTGCCTTCATTAGATGATGGTTATGGATAAACTTTTTGGCCCACAATACCATTGCTATCCTGTCCTTTATGCCTATATGATGCAACTTTTGGTATTTTAATGAATTTAAGAAGTTTAACGCATTCTGGGCTGTGGCAAGGGGTTTCCTCTCCATAGTTTCGTTTACTAAATTCAGTCTTTGATTGGCTAGATTGATCAATATGCTTTGATCATTAATGAAATTTAAATAGTGCCTGAATTTAGTAATTCCTATGGATAATGTATCCCAAATTATGTGCTTTGCTCCGTGGAGAGGACCTTTCCCGATGTTTCTTTCCTTTAATTCATTAAATTTATTTTCTAGCTGATTTCTATCTTGCAATATTTTATTTTTATTTTCAGTGACTTTGGCCAGCTCGAATTTGAATTTTTCATTTTCCACCTTTAATTCTCTTATTTATTCATCCTTCAAGCTGACCCAGGACATAGGCACTAGTAAGTCATCTACAGAAAAATTGTTTAATCGTTTCTCAATATTCACAATGGATAGGTCTTCATCAGTGGGAGTTTGGCTCATCAACTCCTCCATAATCTCTTTTTCATCGATTTGGTCCTTTTTCAGCAGGGATATTTGGGCTATTAGCTCATTCCGTTCTGTTTCCCATTTGTCTGTTTCCTCTTGTAATTTGACAGCTCTTCCTTTATGCTCCATCATCTCCAGGTGAATTTTGTCTTTATCTTCTTGTAATGATAATAATTCGGATGATTGAACATGTTCAGTGCTTGGGATCTTCAACCTTTTTTTCAAAACATGGAGGGCGTTGTCCTTTTCTTCCAGAAGTCTTTTGATTGCCTGGGTGTTATCTCTTTCATTTCCTAAGCTGATAATGTCTGCTTGTAGCTTTTTAATTTGAATAGAATTGGCCTTATTTTCAACTTTCCCATGTTTTAACTCAACCTCTAACTTGTCTACCAAAATTTGTAACTTATTAACCCTCATCATAGCATGCAATAAATCTGAATAAATAATGTCACATGTTTTCTTATGTAACTGTATTTTGTCTGGTACACTAATCTTGTCCAATCTTACTTCCATTTTTGACATCTTCTTATCACTTACTATGGCCAATTTAAAAGTATTTCTTTCTATGTCTCTGGTAGAAATCAAGGAAGTTTTTGGATTATTTAAACTCTTTACTCATGGGAGTAGATTCCTTGTCTCTTCTAGGGACTGCTTTCGCTTCTCCACATAACTAGCCATGAGCTCCTCTTTGGATTTGAAAACTAGGCTTGATTCTGAATTATCTACACCTTTAAAAGAAAACTAATTCACCTGTATGGATTTTGTTGGAACTAAAGCAACTCTTTTTAAATTGTTTGAAATCTCTGTAGAAATTCTGACCAGCAATAGATTAATTTCACTCACAACAAATTACAATTGATCATGCAAAATTGTCAACAATGGAGACTGAAAATGGAGCTGTAACACAAAATTATATTAAGTCAGTGTACAATAGCCAACCCTGTAATATCATAGGCTACTGAATAAATAGAATACATGAAGAAATTGAATGCATGAGGAAGCATCCAAATCTAGCATAAAGCAAGCTTACCCAAAATGGGCAAATCCCCCATAGGTGTAAAAAGTTGATCCCAAATCTGTCATGAGGCTCACGAATTGGCAAGGGCGCATAGGAAATCTAATGAGGGGTGAAATGATAGCTCATACATGCTTTTGCATGGAGGAAAGAGTGGAGGATGAAAGGGGAATAAAACAGGTTCACCTCACCTAGTCTTGCTTTCCTTATGTGCTTTAAAAACTGAAAAAACAGTCAACAAAGCAGAAAAAGCAGAAGGGCGCCTAGGAGGCCAGGAATAAAGTAGATTTGATTCCTAAGGCTTTCCCAAGTGCTACATGAGTAAAATATGGCAAGTTTGACCTCTATGGATAGGCAATTAGCAACTTGCACATGGTGGGACTCATGAACTAGGCAAATAAGACAAAAATAAATGAATTAATGTCTAAGTGGGCAATACTATGGGTTTGATTATTCTAAAACCCCCCCTTAAGCCTAAATTTATGAGTAATAAATCAAAATATAGGGCCTAGCAACAAAGCTTAGTCACCCTTTTACATACTGCAAGCCCATATGAACCAAGGAAGGAGGCAAAACCAACTTGGGAAAATCCTCCCTTAAACATGGACTGTAAAACAAAATTGTAGAATCTTGTCTCCACTCATGCTTTGACAACATGATCAGCAATCCCCAGCAGTGATTTGAGATTTCTGAAGGTCTTCTCCCAAATGCTTTGGTGAAGATATCAGCTACTTGTTCTGAAGATGAACAGAAGAGTAGGTGAATGGTGCCATCATGCACAAGCTCTCTGATGTAGTGCATGTGAATCTCAATGTGTCTGGTTCTCTGCTTCTGAACTGGATCCTTGCATATTCAAATGGTACTCTGGTTATCACACTAGATGGTAGTTGAGTACTCAGGTTCGAAACCACACTCTCCATGTAAACCCTGCAACCATAAACACTGAGTTGCTGCATTGACAACTCCTCTGTACTCAGCTTCTGTAGATGAGAGTGCAATGGCACTCTGTTTCTTGCTTGACCAGTTGATTGGCCCTTCTGCAAGCATGAACACATAACCTGAAGTGGATTTTCTGTCTGTTCTATCACCTGCCCAATCACTGTCAGTAAAACAAATTAACTCAAGGTCAGAATTGTCTTTATAGAAAATCCTATGTGTCCTTGTTCCCTGAACAAAGCTAAGGATCCTCTTGGCTGCTTTCCAATGGATCTCATGGGGCTAATCCATGAATATAGAAGCAACACTGACTGCATAACAAAGATAAGGTCAATTATGTGTCAAATACAATAAACATCCAATCAACTGTCTATACAAAGTGTTGTTTACCATTGATGGAGAATCATCTTCCTCCAGCTTCACTCCTGAAAGGAAAGGAGTTTTGCTTGCTTTGCAATCTTGCATTCTGAATTTGATCAGAAAATCCAAGGCATATTTGGACTGGTGCACCTTGATTCCAGCTTTGGTTTGAGCAATCTCAAGCCCCAGAAATTGACTTAAGAGCCCCAAATCTGTCATGGAGAAGGCTTGGTTCATAGCTCCTTTTAGGGAAGCAATCTCAGCCTCTGAGCTTCCTGTAATGAGGAGTTCATCAAAATATAACACAATGATCATTAATGAACCATTAATTACCTTCAGATATACATTCGAATCTGATTTGCACCGAACAAAATTCAGAGATAGCAAGA
>LPNX010406336.1:10672-100059 GCA_001517045.1 Pseudotsuga menziesii
ATCAGTTCGAGGGGTGCAGAGGTTCTCTCATGGCTAGCTTTCTCAAATTTGTGCTCTGGGTATTTTCCTAGGATACAGCCTTGGCATACTCCTTTGGAAAATTTTATCTTGGGCAACCCTATGATCATATCTTTCTCACTAAGATCAGACAAATACTTGTAATTTAAATGGCCAAATCTTTCATGCCATAGCTTGCTAGCTTCATTAGCATGGATAAGAAGAGCAGAGGGGTTTGAGTAAGACAGGAAGTGTGAAAACATGTATACCTTTTGAGCATGATTCGCTACTCCTTTTGCAATGATTCTTCCACTTGAGATTTCTGTGATCTCAACTTCATCTGGTGAGAATGTGACTTTCTTAGGAGACCTAGTGTGGGTCATCTGGTACACTGATAGAAGGTTGGAGGCGAGACCAGGGACATACACCACATTGTTGAAGTTACCATGATCAATATATATCCTTCCTTTTCCTTTGCTTTCAGTGAGAGAGTCATCTCCCAGTACAGTAGATGGTCCTTTCAACATATCCAATGAGGAGAAGGCCTCCTTAGTCGAAACCATGTGTCTTGAAGCTCTAGAATCTATGATAAAACTGGGTGAGCTTGATGTGCCAGCAACTAGAGCATGAACTCTCTCTCTGTCATCGGAACTTGATCCTCCTTCTCTCTTCTTTGAGCTTTCTGGAAGGGAGATGCCATTCTTCTCCAGGAGATTGGTTAGCATATCAATCTACTTTTTCATACAAGAGCTTTCAGTGTGAATTGCCCTTCGAACAGTATGAGCACTTGTTCATTTCACCTTTGTTTTTCTTCTTCTGGGTATTTTTCTTGGGACCTTGTTGATCCTCTGGAGACTGCTTCTTGTCTCTTCTTTGCTCAGGTGGATTTTTAGCTTTCTTCTTTCTTTTTGAATCCACATTCGAATCTCCAGCAATCAAAGCTTGATCTTTGGATGGGTTGATGGTGCCCATCATCACCAGCTTGTCTTGTTCTTGTGTGAGAGATTCCATGAAATCTACAAGGCTAGGCATCTTCCAGGTTTGAGCTATGAGTTTTGTGGCATAGAAGGTCGAAACAAAGACTGAGTAGTCAGGTCCTAGCTTCGAGAGGATGGCCAATATGAGCTGATCATCTTTCTTTTCAATACCACACTGTTTCAGCTGCAAAACTAGTGCTTTGAACTTGGAGAAATATAGCTGCAGGGATTCAAAATTACTGGGACTCAGGGAAATCAGCTCATTTTCGATTTGGTGTCCCCTCATCTCATCTGTCTTTCCGAAGAGTTCAGAAATTTTCTCCCATACTTGATCCGATGAAGTTAATCCATCGAGATGGAAAAGGAGGTCTTGGGAAATACTGAGACATAGGAGGCCATAGGCCTCATCTCTCCGATTGTGCCATTTGATCTTCTCTGCAGCAGCATTGGGCTCTGCTTCTGTAGCCATAGTCACCCTATAGAGGCGTTTCGCTCTCAACAAGATGTCCATATCTGCTTTCCATTCAAAAAAGTTGAAGGGAGTGAGGATAGTTTTCTGTGAATCCATAGCTTTAGAAAATCTATCCCGGCTGTCAGTAGAAGGATCCCAGTCTTGATGTCGAACCTGAAAAACAATTTTTGAAGGAGAGTAACAACCTACAATGGCTCTGATACCATGTAGAAATTCTGACCAGCAATAGATTAATTTCACTCACAACAAATTACAATTGATCATGCAAAATTGTCAACAATGGAGACTGAAAATGGAGCTGTAACACAAAATTATATTAACTCAGTGTACAATAGCCAACCCTATAATATCATAGGCTGCTGAATAAATAGAAGACATGAAGAAATCGAATGCATGAGGAAGCATCCAAATCTAGCATAAAGCAGGCTTACCCAAAATAGGCAAATCCCCCATAGGTGTAAAAAGCTGATCCCAAATCTTTCATGAGGCTCACGAATTGGCAAGGGCGCATGGGAAAGATAATGAGGGGTGAAATGGCAGCTCATACATGCTTTTTCATGGAGGAAAGAGTGCAGGATGAAAGGGGAATAAAACAGGTTCACCTCACCTAGTCTTGCTTTCCTTATGTGCTTTAAAAACTGAAAAAGCAGTCAACAAAGTAGAAAAAGTAGAAGGGCGCCTAGGAGGCTAGGAATAAAGCAGATTTGATTCCTAAGGATTTCCCAAGTGCTACATGAGTCAAATAGGGCAAGTTTGACCTCTATGGATAGGCAATTAGCAACTTGCACATGGTGGGACTCATGAACTAGGAAAATAAGACAAAAATAAATGAATTAATGTCTAAGTGGGTAATACTATGGGTTTGATTATTCTAAAAATCTCTTCACTTGAAACTCCACCATCTTGAAACAATTTGGCCTTTTTGTGTGATCCATCCTCACCCACTTCCATGCTTTCAACTTTAGAAAGACTTCTTTTAGCTACAATATAAGGACCATCTGTCATTTGAGATACTGCAACTGGTATAATACTTGCACTTTCATCAGATCTTGGAATTTCCATAAAATGAAGCAAATTGGCTGTCTCACTTAGGTTTTCAACAACTTGGTGGTCAAAAGGCTTGTTTTTGTTTGCCTGCTTTCTCAAGGAAATTATACGATGGGGATCATAATTTACCCTTTGCTCCTTTTGAAATTCCATACTTTCCAACAATTTTTCTATAAACACCAGAGAACCTTTATTTTTGAAAATAAAAGAACCAACTTTGAGGGGGAACTTGATATTTGAAGATTTCTTAAAGGTCCCAAAGTGTTCTTCTTCTGAATGCAATATTTGTCTCATAAACTCTAACGCAAAAATTATGGGGGTAAGGAAAGCAGGTAACTTATATGGTTCTCCAGTGAAACCATATATTCTCAAAACTATGGAATCCTTATATAGAAACCAATCTCCGACTCTATCCTCAGGTGAGGATTGCATCATGCATTTCATCTCTTCTAATACCCGGGGTAGCAATTCATCAAATAACATCTTGTATATTTCTGACATGATAGAATTGGCAAACTCAAACATGTTGATTTGCATGGGCAAATCTGTAGAGAACATGGTACTCAAAAACTGCAACTCGGTGACATTCGAACAAAGTAACATGTTCAGTAAATAAGTCTGAAACTTGAAGAATCTGACCTTTGGAAATTCACTCAATTGAAGATGTATAGCTTCTGCTAAGTACTCCTCTAAACTGAGTACATGAACTGACTGAGACTCAGAACTTAATGAACTGATTTTTAATAGAAAACCTAAGATGACTTCATTTACATGACAATCATCATCTAGACCCAAGACTTGACAGACTAAGGACACAACTAATTGAACTTCATCTTTGAAAATGTGAACAGGATAGGGCAGAAAAAGACCATCTAGTGATTGACCATTTTTAAGGATGCTTGACAAGAATTTACAACTGACCTCAGTTTCACAATTTTTATACACCTTGGCTAAAACAGATTCATTTACAGGTTCACGACTATCAGGGTAGTCCTCAGGCAAGTTCAGGTTTTCACGGATGACCTTGGCATCGATTTTACACAGGATCCTAGACGTGGACTGACTGATAATAACTCTTCGAGAAGAAGAAGAATTAAGTGCGCACCACTCTGCGAACTCGGGAAAATGTAGGGTTTTCTCAATAGCAAAATAATATAAAAATGATTTACAAGCATTAAGGATATCATTACCTTACGAATTGTACTACCATAACCTCTCTTTGCTAACTGATACACTTCCCACAGATAAAAAAGGGTCACACACTCCTCTGTCTCTGTCGACCAGGTATTCTTCTTTATCATCCAAAATAAAACTAAACCCTTGCAAATATTTTCCTTTGTCCATACTTCAGACAACAACGGTGATTAGGTGGATGAATTTTGGGCATCCGGGACTTACCTGTTAGTGTGACTGTGTGTATTTGAGATTGACTGTTGAGGTTGGCGAGCACGCAGGTCCTTTTCATTCATCTGGTGCCAATAAAAAATAACTTTTGAACAAGTCAACTTTGTTTATATAATACCCCACTCCGGAAACCCCCTTTAGTGGTTTCCGCCAAACCGCTTTTGTCCGCGGAATGCACCACGAGTTGCCGTGTGTACTATGGTTTGCATTCCGCTACCACCTTTTGTCTCCAACCACCGCGCAACTTCATTCTATGGATCCAGCAATGACCATTGATATATTTCACCTTTATTTCCTAGCCGTCGGATGGGGCAACACGTACCGTATTCCGTTGAGCTCCTTTGTTTTATCAAATGTGCAAGTCTACAGGGTGGAGTTCACAATGACCGTAGATCTTATCGAGCTAGATCAGCGACCGTTGATCTTCACATCTCGTCGGACACCCATATATCATTATCTTTCTCGTATCTTTATGAAGTGGACCTGTTATAATCCTTTGATCTCCATCTCCTAGCTCTGCACCGTAGGATCCCCCAATGATTCATCACTTACCCGCTCTTTGTCATACCCTTATATCATGATATTTAACCAAAGTTTGACAAGCAACCATTATTTCCTTTTTATCATGGTCCCTTCGAGCCTCTACCAGATAGGGTTGTTAACAACATCAATAGGCCTAAATGCCAAGCCGACCACCCCAACTTTGGAGGTATGGAGTGAAAAAATCAGAAATTATCAGTCGTTTATTCAACAACCAATAATAACCAAGGGAAAAAACACCCTGGGATGATCGGATTGACAAATGAAGTCTAAGAGACCGAGTCTTTTACAGACACTATCATGCTAGAACATTTATTACAATTCCCCCATGGGGTATGAACATGTGATATGATATAACAAGCACTTCCCAGAAGTACTTCCAAAGTTATTTTTGAAGTCCGAACAAGTTAACCCTGTCCGGTTCACCAGGCTCACTTGATAAAAACCACTAAGTACAACTTAGGTGATAACATTCTGGCTCCATCTGGGACACATTCTCTGACTGATCTTCTGTTCAAAGGAGAGGATGTGAGAACTCTGGAATCTCTGGGTCTTGCAAGGCAATTAGATTTTATCAGTAACATGTATATATAAGAAAAATTTAGCCATAAAAACAAACTATAGTACATAATTAATCTATAATGTGCAAAAAGGAATATTTTACAAAAACTAATATACAAGGGAAAATTTTCAACATGGTACAAAATAACTATAATACAACAATATCTATGATACAACAATATGATATATATGCAGGGCAAGGTTTAGAAATTGGCCCTGAAACCACTGATGCCACTAAAGGCATCAAAATGTCTCGGCAAAAAATAGCTTGAGGAGGAAACCATTCACTGGTAATCTCAATCTTTCTCCTTCCAAGTCATTTAGATAGAAGGAGTTCGTTCCTGCTATTTCATCGATGATGTATGGTCCCAACCACAGGCTGTCGAGCTTTCCATGTTTCCCAAGTTTTTCCCATCGTTTGTCCCAATGTAGAACCATGTCACCTACTTGGAAGGAACCTGGCCGGGTAGACTTATCAAAGGCTCTCTTAACCTTGTCTGAATTTTTGATACTATGGCCAAGAGAGTCTCTTCTACTCTCATCTAGCTCAATCAACTGGTTTATTCTATTATGGATGGCCTCTTGATCTAAGCTGAATGTCTGGAGGAGCTAATAAACTGGAAGCTTTAGATGGACTGGTAAGGTGACATCAAGGTGATAGACTATTTTGAAAAGGATCCTCCCTGTTGAACTTTTCTTAGTGATCATGTTATCCCATAATGCTAATTTGATTTTGCTATCCCTAGCCTTCTTATTGTCGCCCACAATTTTTTTGATTATGGTCATTAAGTTCTTGTTACTTGATTCTGCTAGACAATTTCCTTGGGGATAGTAATTAGATGAGTGAGATAGGATAATGCCATACTTGAAATAGAAAGACGACATCTCCGAAGAAACAAAGCATGGGCCATTATCCATGATTATTCTAGCTGGCACACCGAATCTTGTGATGATTTTATCTTCTAGGAAATCCATGACTATGGCATCGATTTCCTTTTTGGTGGGTATCGCCTCTACCCACTTGGTAAAATAATATGTGGTGGTAAGAATCCAAGAGTAACCATTGCTTGAGTTATCCTTGAACTTACCGATGAAGTCCAGCTCCCATTGCTGAAAAGGGGCTTGGACTACTATTGGATTTAGAGGCAAGGCTTTCATTTGTTGCTTTCCAGTGAATAAATGACACTGGGGGAAAACTCTGACAGCCTTGTGCACATCTGAAAATAGGTTTGGCCAATAGTAGCATGCTCTAAGGATTTTGTGGGTGGTTGTTTTAGCTGCAAAATGTCCACCACAAAATCCTGAATGGAACTCAACCATGAGTTTCTTGGACTCAGGTTCAATGACACATCTAAGTATCAAACCATCTGGGTTTCTCCAACCCAAACCATCTTTGGTCAAGCAATAATTAGTTTCCTTTAACCTTAATTCCCTTCTTTTATGGCCCAGTAAGTGATCGGGGCATGTAAGGTTGTGGAGGAAGAATATGATGTCGGTGTACTAGGGGTGCTACTCTAATCTATGAAACTCATCTGATACACTTTGCTCTGAATTGCTGCTCTGGAATATTATTCCTAAAGCCTTCTCACTTCCTTGGGTCAACATCTTTGCAAGACCCTGTCCCTTAATTAATTTAGTAGGTCTTATCTCGAAATCATATTCCTGAATTTTTGAAACCCACTTACCCCTGACTCCTGGACAGTCCTGCTGAGACATGATATCCTTGACAGCTACAGGGGGTACATATCCAATGATTTTGGAGTAACCTATATAAGTTATGAAATGTTTAAGGGACTTGACAAGAGCATAGGACTGTTTCTCCATCGTGGTATACTTCAATTATGAATTTTGTAAGGCTCTACTCATAAAGGCTATGGGTTTCTCTTGTCCCTCCTTATTCTTTTGAAGTAAAACACTGGCAATGGTGTCTTCTGAGGCAAAGGAAAATATTTGGAATTCTTTGGAATAATATGGACTAGTCAGGACTGGGGACATGGATTTGGTATTTTTTATGGACTTGAATGCATCTTTCCCTTCATCTGTCCACTCAAACTTAGCATCTTTATTTAATAGCTTTTGTAGAGGTTTCATTAATTCTGCTAAGTTTGGGATGAATCTTCTTATGAAATTGATTTGTCCATTAAAGGACTGGAGAGCTTTTAGATTGTGAGGCAAGGGGAATTTCTTAATAGCTTCAACTCTCTCAGGATCAACCTTGACACCATATTTAGAAATGATGTGCCCCAACAACTTGCCTTCATCAACTCCAAATATTGACTTGGCGGGATTCAAGGAAATACCATATTTCCGACATCTTATAGAAACCTTCCTAAGATGACTTATGTGGTCAGATATTTCTTTTGAAAAAATAGTTAAGTCATCCTGATATATTTCAATTATTTTGCCTATAAGTTCTTTGAAGGCAAAATCCATGGCTCTTTGGAAGGTGGCACTAGCATTCAATAAGCCAAAAGGCATTCTTAGAAATTTATAGGTACCCCAAGGTGTGGTGAATGTAGTCTTATGTTGATATTATTTATTTAGCAACACCTGGTTATTACCGGAAAAGCCATCCAACATGGACATCATTCCTGATCCTGTTACTCTTTGAAGCAAAGTTTCCATGTCGAGTAATGGGTAATTATCTTTGAGGCATGATGTATTCAGATTTCTAAAATCTATACATATTCTAATTGACCCATTCTTCTTTCTGACGACAACTAAGTTGGAGCACCAAGATGAATGCCTTGTAAGTGCTATGATCCCTGCTACTAACATCTTCTGAAGTTCCTTCTGCACAATGGCGGCCAACTTAGGATTTATTCGCCTAAGTTTTTGGTCGAAAAGGTTTGACCTCCTTAGCTTCTTCTATGAGGGGAATAGTGTGTTGAAACTCATCCTCCCTATAGGATTTAAGCTCATCATAACTAAAGGCCAACACATCTCTATACTCTTTGATTAGGTTGATCAAGTTGTTCCTTTCCTTTTCCGAAGTACCTTTTCCAATTTTTATTAACTTGGGATCCTTGTCAGTTCTTATGTTTATTTCCATATAATTCCTAGTTTTTATTTCTTCTTTTTGTTTTTTATGATGATCTTGATGATTGAAAAGATTCTCGAAAGCTATAAGGCTACTCAAGATGTGATTCCTTTCATTATCCTCACACTCCTGATACTCTTTACCTTCCTGCTGATAATTGATCTTGCAACCCTCAAACTCTTGTAGATTGTGGATGAATCTCAAGAGTTTCTCATCATCTTTGAACACTTGCCAGTGGTCTATATTATATGGAATTGAAGGTCTGAAATTTATTTCCATCTTTCCATTCCCATTAATCATTTCATCCGATAGAAGGAGGGTGGATGCTGCTACTGCTAATTTGTCTGCTAACCCATTCATTTCCCTATGGAGCTTTTGAATGTTAAGTACATCAAACCATTCCATAGTGTCCCATGTGGCATTCCTATAGTTTCTTAGTTTGTCATTTTTGCATTGATACTGATTCTTAATCTAGAGGACAACTAAATCTGAATCACCTTTTATGTTCAACATCTTTATCCCCATATCTTTAGCAGTTTCTAACCCTAGGAGCAATGCCTCATACTCAGCTACATTGTTTGATGCTTCAAACTCTAACCTAAATGCAAAGTTGTATATTTTGTCTAAAGGAGAGATGATCACGATGCCCGCACCCTTTTCGGTTTTGGAATAAGCCCCATCAAAGTACATTTGCCAAACTTCATCGATCTTTTCATTTTTAATGTTTTCCTTAATGGGGGCAATGAAATTTGACAAAATAGCATAGTTTCCAAAATTATAAGTGAAATGAACAAATTCATTTCCGGGCTTCTTAGGGTTTTCTACATACCATTTCCTCAGCTTTTCTATGTGGAGAATCACCCTAGTGTTCTCTGATGCAGGTATAGTAGCATATGTCCAATCCATTTGAATGTGCCCACCAAGAGTTACAGCCCATTTTATGGATAACAACATACCCCAATTATCTGGAACATCTATCACCACCACATCCATCGACATGTCGATATCAGGATACTTAGCCAACTTAACTTGTAAATTTAAGATTATCCATACCACTTCAACTTCTCTTGCATCCATGGTACAAACATTGTGGTAGGGTCAGGTGACCCTTAGATTTAATTGCTCCATTGCTTTTCTTGTCATGACATTTGATGAAGCACCTGAATCTAACATACAGTTATGAAGGAGAAGTTTATCAACTAAGAGGGAGACATAAAAAGGTGGGTGATCTTCTCTTCTTGGATCAACACTGTTGAGGACTATGGGCATATCTATGGGTTCAATATGTTCAGCTTCAAATATAGCATTATTATTAGGAAGAGGATCCTCTTCAATAATATTATTAGCTTTACTTTGAATATCCTCTAAGGCTTTCAACAAATTTTCTTTTTGACTGGAAATTTTAAGGACATTAGTTGCATAAACATGAATCTTAGCACTACTTATCCATTCTCCCATATCAATATTTGACTCAGGGACAATAGGAGGATCTGGGAGGGGAGGAGTGGTTACCTTTAGCTTGTACTATTTAGACGATGATTGCTTTTCTCTTCTTTGATACATATCTCCCTTGAACTTGGCCTCCTTCATTTCCTTAATTGCTTCTGGAGGAGGCATTACACCATAAAAGTTAGACAGGAGATCCTTCTCGAAACCATAATCTATGGCCTGCTGCCAATGCTGGTTTGATATAGGATAGGTTCGGCCTACCATGTACACATGATCAGAATCGCCTGATGTTGTTTCCTGATTACTGACCTCTGCCATCCCATGTTCTATAACTTGGTTTGCTACATAGAAAGTGCTTTCTAGGTGGAATTGCTCACAAGGTCTACACCATGGAATGACTTCATCTACCAGGTTAGTTGAGTCTAACTAGTTTGGAATCCTAGGTTCATGTTGAGGAGCCTTCTTTTGATACACTTGATTCTATTTTGCCTGAAAATTCCTAGGTCCATTATTTCTTTCCAATGTGACTATTCTATTCTGAATATTATTTAATTGCACAGATTGGTTTGTCATGAATTGGTTCTGACTAGTCATCACTTTTTCAAACAGGCTAGTTACCTTTTCCATGGGGTCTTTATAGGTTGCCTTTTCCTCTAATTCAATGGCCTTTCCCTTCTCTTTGTTGTACGAAGTGTTTCCCCTAGTGTAACCTGGAATGTTGGATTTGCCCGAAGATTGCATATTCTTTTCTATCTTCTCGGCCAAATCCTGAGCAGTTTTTAGATCGGTCAGATCTTTGTCTCTTAATTGGTATCTCAAATCACCAGTGAAAGATTCGATGTAAGATATGAGGATGGAGGCATCCCTTGGCTTGATCTCTCTAGGAAGGTCTGCAACCACATGTCTGAACTTAGTATTAAATTCATCAATGGTTTCATTTTCCATCTTCTTTATATTATAAAGGGCAGCAAGCAAATGTCTTGGTTATTTATTTTCCCCCCATTTCTTCTTAAAACCTTCTAGGAATTCATTAAGGGTTTTATACGAATCATCACCAAGGTCTTATACCATTCCACAGCATCATCCTCTAAGGATAAAGCAAAGAGCTTCATTTTGACATCTTCATGGTCAGCGGCAGGACTATTGCAATAACTAACTAGGTGCCTCTTAAACTTTCGAAGATGAGTCTTGGCAGTGGTAGCATTATTTCCCTCAAACATGGGGAGCTTCTTGATAGCATCATTCAGAATGTCATGAGGAGCACCTGCTATCTAAGAAAAGTCAAGGGGTTTGTAAAATTCCGCCATTTCTTGAGATTGGAAGGTATGACTCTCTACAAATATGTGATGGATATCTGAGAGGGATTGGTCTCCTAAATCTTCAAGGTTTCTACGAGAAGTATGCCTATTCAATATTTCCCTAATAAACCTTTCGGGATCAGGGAGAGGATTGAATAATTGTTGGCGGTTTCTTCGGGTAAAAATTCTTGAAGGGATGTTAGACAGTGGAGTCACCAGATGGATCGAGTTTTAATTTTTATGTTTTTTAAAGACTAGATCAATCAAATTTTTTTTGCCTTTTTAGTTGATTAGAAAAAATCTAAGCTAAGTCGTACTCAGGAATAAAAAGATTTATCCCTGGCAACGGCGCCAAAAAGTGTTGCCACCTTTCACACAACTGGGTCACGTGGCAGAAATCTTCAAGCCACTCGGTGTGTCCTTGGGGGCAAGTCTCGAGTCAAGGCTGTCACCTTGTTCTTGACTCCTCTGTTTAGGCTCAACTCCTAACAGAGCCAAGGGAGGTAGACCCTATTAAGTTACTAAGGAGAATTACTTAGTGGTGTGATGTTTAAACTAACTGAGTTATTTAGGAGTTTACAATTTAACTATAGATAATCACAGATGGCAAGATGTAAAAGATGAACACACGAAAGCACAATACTGAGACACAATCTATATATAAAGCAAGAAGTTAACCAGTGCCTTAGAATGGAGTCAAAAATAGAATCAATATGCTTGCATGTGCTTGGAGTGAATGTTTTACAATTTCCTCTTGGTATGTTTTAAGTTAAATGTGAAGTATGAGTTGATTAAATTAGGCAAAGGGGGGACTCCAGATATACCCGAGAGTACTTGGAGTATGTCCAAAACTAAACCTTCATGGCTACCTGCAAGGAATATGTGGGCTGAAATGGAGTCTTTGGGGCTATTGTTCGTAATGCACATCTTAAGGTGTGATAGAGATCAGCGCCCCGAGGTCACTTTTCAAAAGTTCCCACTTCCTTTGGGTATTTTACCACTGTAGAGGTTTGTCAATTTTAATAAGTTTTAAACTGAGTGTTCTTGTTTAAAACGAAAACCCTCCAGGAACCTCTTTCGATCCAAGTGGATCTCAATCGAGGAATCGAGAAGGGGTTAATTTTAAAATTGATGATAAATAAAATATGAAAAATAAAATATGAAAAATAAAACAAATACACAATTATGGTTTTCTAGTTAGTCCTACCACGAATCTCTTTCCCCTTTCAAGTCAATCGGGAAATCGTGGGGTAAGTATTATGATTACTTTGAAATGTAAAATATGGAGTATGACATTAATAATGAACTAAAGTATACTACCCTTCAGATTATATTAATTCTAGTTTAAAAAAAGAAATAAGCAGAAAGCGACGAAAAGGACACCGACGCAAATCCCCCTAGGGGGGATGGGGAATGGGCTCGAAAGAGCCTATTCCAAAAGTGATTTTATTTATTAATGGTTACAGTATCAGAGATATGATATATTAGAAACTTATTGGTCCTTATACAGGCTGAAACCAATATTTTACAACTTTGGAAAAATTTTGAGTTTTTAGTGGAAAGGGAGACCCCTGGGGGGATTTGAACGCTCCTGAGACCACTTCCTGACAGCAGATTCCTTTCTTTTCTGTCAGACCTGCTAAAATATAGTGAGCATGTTAGAATAAAATATTCCCAAAAACACTTTAATAGTACCTTTGGATCAGCCTAACTTATCTAAAAGAAAATGAAGTTAAACTAGCTAAATGGGCGAAAAGGGAACCAAGGAAAGCAAGCTTTCCTTGGGATATTGGCTTGCTATTTGTGCAGCTAGTTAAAAATGCACTGATATTGCAGAATATTAAATTTTATCGTACAGAAAATGAAACTACCTTAACAGCAAGCTATAAATTTTCACTAAAAATGCTTGCGACAATATGGTAATTTTAGCTAGATCTCTTGAAATTGAACTTTATGTGCAAAAAAAAACTAAGATCTAGAATTTGGAAGGGATATTACTAATTATATCTATGTGTATTTTTATTAATGAGATAGATCAGACTAATAAGAAACCTTTAAAGTAACCAATTTGAGGAAAATTTAAGATTTTTTAAAGGAGAGAAAGGGGAAGAAAGGTGCTTGTTGTTGAAGTAGATCTGCAGAGAAAAATTGGTAGTGAAGCACCGAGGGGCACGATCTTAGCAATATCTGCTGGAAATCAATGGAATCAAACCTGAACCATAGATATTCTAGTCATGGCAAACCTGTAAGCTACAAAACAGCTCCTGCAAACAGAACTGTCAAATCTGAAGATACATATGAGAAGGGGATGATACATCATGCAAATAATCTTATTTAACATACAGGTATTAACTCATTCAAACATATGCAAAAAATAGAAGTAAGTAATATTACTTACAATGATCTATCCTTATGATCTCAACAACCATTCAGGCATACAATAGTTAAGTGCAAAAAATTGGAAAAATAGCAGTTTCACCTCGAATGCAGCATGACAATAACAATCCACACATGAAAGGTACTCCACAATTGAGCCTCCAAAGCTTCTCTTTATTTCAAAAAATGAAGATCAGTACACAGTTACAATGGCAATCCCTTCAATCCAGCTCTAACTAGCTTAGAAGAGGGAGCCTCAAGCAGGATATATACAATTTACAGGCCATCCATCCTAGGGGGGGCGAAATTCCTCATGGAATCAAGTGAAATCAACTGATGGAGAGTTCATCAATGCAGAACTGAAGCTGAACTGAGCCTACTTGTCAACCGGGGGCTTGATTGAGCTGACACGTCAACCCATACACTGACACCTCAGTCCACAGAGCATCCAGGAGAGTCCACACATGTGCAGGAGAGATAGAGGGTGCAATTCCCCATGAAGATAGCTGTAGATCAACTCTGGATCTGATTTGATCCCCTCCTTCAGTCAAGGATTTGTCAGATCCAGTCAATCTGCTCCAGATCTAATTTATTTCAGTCAAATCGGTTGAGAATCCACTAATTTATTGATTTTGGATTTGCTCCATTATTCATTCAATTTATTAATTAAAATAATCAATAATTGATTTTTGGGGATTTCTGACCTGAGTGATGGAAGATCACTCAAAACTTAGGAAATAGTGGGTTCATGGGTTTACATGGTGCTCTTAGCTTGAAAATGAGCACCTACATGACTGAAACTGATTATTTGGCCCACTTTTATTACAAAATCAAATTTTCCAATTAAACTATTAAAAAATAGCCTAAGTTTTGGAAAAATTAAAATTTAATAAAAAACACTGAAAAAACTAAAAATTTGAAAAATTGAAAAACACCTAGGGGGACTTAGACATGTTCATATGACTCAAAAATTGTTGGAGCTGGGCCCCGCAGCTACAAGAAAAGCTGCTATATTGGAAGAAGAAGTCAAAGGAAACAGTACCCAAGCGGCCAAGAAGAGAGAGCTCAACCACTGCACTTAAGGCAGCAGCGAAGACAGGAGGGCTTAGCAACCCTCATAAAGGAAAAGGAGCAGTGGGCCGAGGTATTGAAGATAAAGGACAGAAGAGGACTATATAGGAAGTGGCGCCCATACCCACGATCAGCGCCGGGAAGCGTGGAAGACTATAGGAAGCTGTGGTGTGACGGTAAGCGGTATCCCATAGTACAGATGCGCCGACTATCATAGTTAGGGTTTTTGGGTTACTATTGGGAAAGGCCCACAGTGTTCTAACAGAGCGAGACCTTCAGGCTGCCTATATAAGCATTTGTTTTGTATTGTAAAAGGTTATACAGTTGGTCAATTAGTTAGACATGTTAGCCAATAGAGAGAAAGATAGCTGTTCTTTGAGTCGAGCTCTGGTTCTATTGTTAAGTTTGTAGTTATCTTACTATAACCAGTAGCTGGCTCCTTGAGCATGAATGTAACAATCCACAGGGATTGAGAGAGAGAGAGGAAGAGTATATTGTAAGAAGGCAATAGAAGAATAAGAAGAGATCTAAGAGGTAAGGGCTCCCGGTTGTGTGTGTGGAGTTTCCCAGAAGATCTCAGGCTCCATAATAGGTTGCAGCGGAACTGTGTTTAATCTCTTAAGATATAAGATAAAAAATAGTTCCTGTGGATGTAGCTTCCCCCCTAGAAGTGAACCACGTAAAACCTGTGTGTTGTGCGACTATTCATGTGATTATGTTTTACATGTTTGCTATCTGTTATCTGTTACATGAATGTTGCTTATCAGTTGATGAATGTATGTATGTTATGCTTCAGATTATAGCACATAGAAGGTTAACCACAAGTTGAAGGTATCAAGTAGCCTGTATATGAGTTTATTAGTGCTTGATTCATGTTAGTTGATAGTTACAGCGTTGAGTGACTCTGGTATATGAGTTCTGTGGGTTCAGTATAGTTGATGTTAGCGTGTTAAACTGTAGAGGGCTGAGTGAAGTGGTTTAACACCTTGGTGAAGACTAACAGAGTTATTAGACCCAGGAAGGAGATCGCAGGACCTTGAGAGTTGATATGCATATTGAGCCTCATTATAGGACATATTATAGAGTAGAAAGGCGATATTGCATCATCTGGGGAGCTGCGGTGTGAGATATCATAGGGAAGGAGCTCAGCAGAAGAGTAATTCTACGCATCGCCAGAGAAGATGTGATGTGATAAGAGTCCGCTCCCTATCAATGCCAGCTAGAAGGAGAGATCGTCCTCGCAGAGAGATCCCATTGGCTAAGAAGAGTCACAAGACCCTATTATGCTATAGAACCCGGTTGAAGACACCTGAGTCTTCAGCCACCCCATTTAAGATCACTTCGGGTGAGACTTCAGGCCGCTCTGCGGTCTGTCGTCGAAAGGGCCAGTGAGCTAGGGGTTTTGTTGGTACAGTAAAGTAAATCCAGGTCTGCCCAGTCAGAACCAACAAATGGATTCGTTGCTGGATTTGAACAACTTGAAGAGCTAATGTTCTATTGGCATCCTAATAAAGAAGAAATCAACTAGTGGGTTGGGTTAAAGGAAAGAGAATTTGCTGCGACAGAAAACAAGAGTCCTAGGCTCAGTATAGAGGACTGGTTACAAAACCATATCTTCACAGATCTGCATGAGATATTTTTTGAGACCTATGCAAACGAGCTGTACGACTGGTTACCAAAGTTGACTGATAAGAACATATTCAAGAAGAAAAGAAACATAGTCTGGACACCGGAGCTGATCCAGACCGTGAAGAGCGTTGATAATCCCATTTTGTGGATAGTAGACTTCTGGCTTTCGAGTTTGCTGGAAGGATTAATTACAAAGTTCGCAGTCGATCAAAGAAAGAGTTTCAGTGAAGCAGAGAGGCACTTCTTCAAAGGATATCGCGGTAAGTACCTAATCTCATTAAACTTGTCCATGAATATGTTATTACATGAAAAAGGAGTAATGGATATAGTCTCAGATGAATAAGTTTAGTAAGTGTAATGTCACAAGAGTTTGAGAGTTATTTTGATGAAATTGGATGTACATGTAGTGGTAAGAAATATAAAGTAGATTTCAGATCTTCCTTTGTAGAAGACAGTTCGGACCATACTAGAGAACAGAGCCAAGGAGACATAGCAAGACCAGTAGGGGGTATCCCTTACCACCCTTATACCCCACAGAAAACAATCGAGACTCAGAATAATCCCATAGGAACTCCATATAGTAGTTCACATACAATACAGACTACCGCTACATCACCTACACCTACACCGTTGAGTGGTAGTACTACAGCAAACCAGAATCCACCACGTAGAAACAGAATGGGGGATGACATGAAGTTACCTACCTTCAAGGGTACAGGGGAAGAAGACCCAGCATAGCATTGGTTCTTATGTGAAGCCATATGGATCATTAAAGGGATCTAGGATGATAATATTAAACTTGTCCAGTTGGTCACTACACTTAGAGACAGAGCCTTAACATGGTATATGAAGTATACAACAGCACCGGCCAGAATGCTCGTACAAGTGAGGACTACCATGATTAAAGAATTTAAGAAACCTAAGTCTGAGTCACAGTGTATCATAGAGCTTAAAGACATCAAACAGCTACCTATAGAGTCAGTATGGGACTTTGATCAGAAATTCAAAGCTCTTATAGACCAGGTTAGCTTTGAGTTTGCACCAGAACAACATAAGGAATGGTTCATCACAGCACTGCATCTGCACATCAGACTTCCATTAATGCAACAAAGAATCCGTACACAGGATGAAGCATTAGAGATGGCAATGAAACTAGAGGCTTCAACTCTAGCTGAGACTAGTACAGGTATGACAAACCTGCAGAACCAGTTAGCCAATCTAATGTTACAGCTACATGAGATTAAGAAAGGGAAAGAAGTTGCACAAGAACTTTGGTGTATAAAATGTAAAGGACAGGGCCATACTAAAGATAACTGTCCAATATTTGTTGAATATTTAGCAAGTGGGGCTCCAAACCCCTTAATACAGACCCATGGGCCGTGGTGTGAACTCTGCAAAACAAGAGGGCATAGACCACAGGAATGCCCTTTACTTCAGAAGTATGTACAAACCCCTAAGAACTTATATTGTAAATTCTGTAAGTCGGTAGGTCATGATGAACATAATTGCCGAGCTTATGATCTCATGATTGAGAGAAAGCATGACTTGTACAGAGTCCAGTTAGAAACAATAGGTCCAGTATAAAGACTACAGCATGAACCGGCTCATGATGGCCGTGGTGGAGGATACAGAGGACGAGGCCATGGAGGAGGCTTTGGCCGTGATGGAGGATTTGGCCGTGGTCGTGGACTGATCACTTGTTACAATTGTGGAATTGTAGGACCTTATGCTAGGGACTGTCAGAACCCTAGTATGACATGTAAGTATTGCAAGTCCTATGAGCATATTATAGAATAGTGTCCGATCTTGATAGCCAAGATTAGGGACCCTAAGCCAGAAGTAAACCAGAACATTAAGCTTATTACTGCTGAGCAGAAAGAACCAAAACCCAGAGTCAATATAGTGACTCGCAGTGGTGCTTCTACTAGTAGCACATCGTAGAATGACACAAATAATACAGGTTCGGAGTGGGTGCACAAAGCAACTAATAAATCAACACCACTTGACCTACAGATGAACAAAGAAATGTTTCAGCAAGCAAAAAATTTCTTTAATGAACCTACAGCATCGGGATCACAGGTACTACCTTGTAGGGATGTACCATAGCAAACACCTTGTGGCATTAGTCCTGTGCAGATATCATAGGCTACCACATCGAGAAGGTGCGAAGAGGATGAATCGACAAGAAGTGTACAATCCTTCCTGTGGAGCTACTTGAAACTTGTATGAAATGAGAAATCTATTTGAGAGCTTCAGCGCATCATAGATTAGTGTCAGCCATCTTCTTTCATGAATAGTGCGTAGTGTGCTGTTCATAATATTATGGGACATACAAGAACAAGAAGAGAGATGAGACTCACAGCACAAATTGGAGAATTTGAAATGGATGAGGTAATCCTAGATTTAGGATCAGAGGTAAATGTTCTGACTAAGAATACATGGGAACAAATGGGTAGCCCTAAGTTAGCCAAATCACCTATCCATCTGCGTTTAGCCAATTAGCAGGGGGTATCACCACTGGGTTGATTACCGCAGGTACCAGTTGATATTGACGGAGTTTGCATCTTTGGAGACTTTGAAGTCATAGAAATCATTGGCGATAGTAGACCGTACAAAGCTTTACTAGGTATTGATTGGGAAATCGATAACATGGCTGTTATCGAATTAAAGAAAAGACAAATGACCTTTGAGGATAGTCAGATCTGGGTCATCACACCCTTGGATCCTTTCCAGGGTCCTCGCTACATTGAACCTATCAGGGCAGAGGAGGAGGTGCGTAACATGGAAATCCTTTATCAGATGACTGCTAATCAGAGTGATTACATCAACCCTACTGTAGAAGGAAATATCAGTTGGCGATGCGACAGCTCATGCGCCTTAGATTCGGAGGTTGGTTTAGAAAAATTGTAGAACAGACTTTACGAAGTCTCAGCTCCCAGATGTGCGTTTATGACTAAGTCACTGCGATGGATCGGTGTAGAGAGTATTGACATTCCATCGTTTCATGGCTTAGTGGATGTCAATGACTTTTTACAGCAGTTTAAACAAGAAATTCCTCAGGAGCAGAGGATGACAACTATGGACCTTGAAGTAAAAGCCACACCTGGAAGATGGTGGCACGCACATAAAGAACATATCGCATCATGGGATGATCTTAGGAGACTGATGGCGATCAGATTTTCTAATGACAAGGAGCCTTTACAGTAGAAATACACAGGAGAGAGTGACCCCAGGTCACATATTCAGATTTGCGAACAGAGTTGGTCAACAATTCCAGGGGATGAATGGGTTCACCTATTCATTCACACTTTTAGACACAGTGCCAAGGAATTGGTACACGGAGATAGAATTACGCAGAGGAACTATCACATGGCCACTTATGATAGACAACTTCCTACTCACTTTCACTTTTGAATCTGAGTACCCAAGCATTGATAAGGCCCTAGATGTAATAAAGACTAAGATATTTGACGATTGTACCCTATCAATGCCTGCTCAGCCTGAGTGGGCCAGACAGTTAGAACATGTGCTAGAATGTTACAACTTCACAGCAGAGCCAGATGATGAGGACGAGAATCCTCCCAGTGTCAACATTCCTGAGTTAGAAGGGACTCGCGACGTTGATGGACCAAGACTAGAAATTCCCGCTATCACAGAACCTATCAAGATTAAAAAGATCAATATTGGCACGGAAACAGAACCAAATTTTGCCTCTATTGGAGACTATTGGGATGATGAAATAGTAGGACACATCGCAGATCTCTTACATGAATATTAGGACCTATTCCCCACTAAGTTCACAGAGATGAAGGGAATAGTAGGAGATTTGGGAGTCATGCACATACCATTGAAAGAGGATGCTAGGCCATTTAAGCAGCATCCATATAGATTGAATCGTTGCTATAAAGAAAAAGTTAAGAATGAAATTGATAAGTTGCTAGAAGCAGGCATCATTGAACCTATAGAAGAGAGTGAATGGGTTAGTCCCATGGTCGTGCAAGAAAATAAAACCAAAGGAGAAATTAGGATTTGTGTCGACCTACGCAAAATCAACGACGCATCACTTCATGACCCATTTTCGACACCTTTCACTAATGAAGTTTTAGACAATGTGGGAGGACAGGAGGTCTACTCCTTCACTGATGGCTTTTCAGGCTATCACTAGATCAGAATCCATTCAGAGGATTGACATAAGACCACTTTTGCGATAGAATGGAGCTCATTCCAGTATACAGTAATGCCCTTTGGTCTTAAAAATGTACCAGCTATCTTTTCTAGAGTAGTAGTTGATGTATTCAAGGAATACATCCATAAATTCTTAGAATTCTATTTTGATGATTGCACTGTATTTGGATTAATCGACAAGCATATAGGAGATTTAAGGCTCATGTTAGAGAAATGTAGGCAATATCATATTTCTCTTAACTTGAAGAAATGTATATTCTGTGCGCCATTTGGTATTTTGTTGGGTCATATTTTTTGCAGACAAGGCTTGATGGTAGATCATGCAAAGATTGCCATCATTGTTAATCTTCCAGCACCCAACTCAGTCAAGCAATTGAGGATAGTGCTCGGCCATACCGGGTACTATAGAAAATTCATCAAAGGTTATGCAAAGATCACAACACCTATGAAAAAGTTGTTAAAGAAAGAAGTGAAATTCCTATGGAATGAGGAATGCCAGCAAAGCTTAGACACACTTAAAGAGAATATGGCTACAGCACCCATCTTAGTATTCCCAGATTGGAATACGCCATTTCATGTACATGTGGATGCATCTGGCATCACACTGGGGATCATCTTAACCCAGCTAGGACAAGGGGGTATCGATCACCCTATCGCGTACTCAAGCAGAAAGCTATCTACCATGGAAAAGAACTACACCACTACAAAAAGAGAAGGATTAGCTATGGTGTATTCTCTATAGAAGTTCAGGAACTACCTGTTGGGTGCCCCATTCAATATGTTCACTGACCACTCTGCTTTAAAGTACTTGGTCAATAAACTAGTATTAGGAGGAAGGATCTGTAGATGGTTCCTCTTATTTCAGGAGTATGATTTTGAAATTATTGTAAAGCTAGTAAAATTAAATGCCAGACCTGATCATCTGTTGCGGATAGATTCATGCGAAGAACCAAGTAATTTAGAGGACAATTTTTCAGATGCGCAATTGTTTTCTATCCATATCGCAGATGAGTATTACGCCGATATTATTCACTTTCTCACTACATGGTGGGAACCTATTGAGTTTACTAAACAACAGAAGAAACAGTTAGTTGTTAAAGCAACATACTTCTCTTTGATCGCAGGACATTTATATAAGCTAGGTCTGGATGAATTCTTGCACAGATGCATTATGCCACACAAAAAAGAGGCCATTATCAGAGAAGCACATTCACGTGCTGCAGGAGGTCATTTCGCAGGAAAGCCGACTGCTCAGAAAATCCTAGCTGCAGGATTATGGTGGCCTACTTTGTATAAAGAAACTAAGGAGTTTTGCAGATGTTGTGATATCTTCCAGAGGGTAGGAAAAGTGGGCTATAGATTTGATGTTGTGATGTTTTCAAATGCCACTGCGACCATAGATTACATTGTGGGCATTTGACAAGTGGGCTATATATTTTTTGGGTCCTATCAACCCACCCAGGAAACGAACTGGTGCGAGATACATCATCACAGGAATAGAATACCTCACCAGGTGGGTAGAGGCAAAAGCAGTAAGGAATTGTGATGTTGCTACAGCTGCACAGTTCATCTTTGAAAACATCATAAGCAGATTTGGATGTCCAGTAATCTTGATGAGTGATCAAGGAACACATTTTATGAACCGCACTATTGAGGTCTTAACGGAGGAATTTCAAATCTAGCACCATAAGAGCACTCCCTACCATCCTCAAGCTAATGGTACGGTGGATGCCTTTAACAAGATTCTAGAAAACACCCTTACTAAGATCTGTAATAGCCAAAGAAATGATTGGGACCTTAGAGTTAATGTTGTATTATGGGCTTATAGGACTACATGCAAGAAACTTACAAGACACACACCTTTCATCTTGGTGTATGGACAAGAGGTTGTTATTCCTATGGAATATATTATTCCCAGTTTAAGAGTTGCTCAAATTACTGAGATAGCTGATACAGATACAATGAATGAAAGAATAGCACAGCTGCTTTCCTTAGAGGAAGACAGATTCATCACAGGATTTCATCAGAAAGTGCAGAAGGCACGAGAAAAAGATTGGCATGACAGACACATTAAGAGCAAGATTTTTCAGATAGGAGACCTAGTGCTCCTGTATGACAGTAAGTTTGTTAAGTTTCCAGGTAAGTTCAAGACGCATTGGTTGTGGCCATATTAGATTCACTATGTTATATAAGGAGGTGTCGTTCAGCTCAGCAAACTAAATGGGGAGATTCTTCCCACTTTGATTAATGGCAGTAGACTTAAGCTTTATAGTGATAGCTACTCCACCTCCCAGCCCTAACTCAGACAGTTTAAAGCTGTACAGATGTCTAGTGTAGTTTAAAGGAGGCATCACACCGGTAATTAGTATACATCGACAGGTAAAGAGTTTTAAGTATTCTAAGTATAAGGAATTGCATGAGGAAAGTTTATTTTGCGCAATACCTATGATGCTTGCGGGAAAAGAAAAAAAAAGAATACTAAGTATGAGGAATCGCATCAGAAAAGTGTATATTGCACAAGTCATAGGACGCTTGCAGAGTTTTTTAATGTTGCGGCGTTCATGCCAACACTTTGGTTTGAGACAATGAGGTGTGGAATCGCAGCAATGCGATGTTCCCAATACCACGTGCATAATTTTGAAAAAGGCAGAGGGCTAGTCACTTTGCCCTCTGAAAAGTAGTTAATCTAGATACGACAACTATACGTTGCCCTAGATTTGGAAACAATATAATGATTTGTCAAGATTTGATAAATCTTCGACAAGACCGGCGCTTGGACGCAAGTTTTGAGGGAAATTTGATCAGATTTTCAGCAATTAATGAGGATCAAAACAACAGGTGTTGTCTTGTCCATGCAATTAATACCACTGACAGGTCTAGCCAGATGACCATTGCTTCAAAGATTATCACCTTCATTATAAAATTAGAAGATAATTCATTCAAAAGGGTTACTTTTGTGGTTTTTGAGAGTATAGAGAAAGTTGTACGAGTTTCCCCTATGAAGAGATACTGTAGTTACAGAGTGCTGGTTTTCCCCAAGTTCGTAGCCATTGCTAGTTCAGAGTATTGCACCGAGTGGTTTCTGTCCGAGACAGAACCTTTAGAAAATATTGTGCAAAGATTCCATCATGGTGGCCTTGTGTCTTCTATGACGATGCCACCCAGGGTTGTGAAAGTAGGTACATCATAGGTCAGATATCCGCCAAAGATGAAGAGTCGCATAGATGACGCACAGTCATTACTAGCCGATGCGACGAAGACATGGTCGGAGCTAGACGAGCTCCCAGATAGACTAGAATTGTAGCAGAGTATCAAGGACATAGAGAAGACCATAGCAGCAATAAAGGAAGAAGTCGAGAGCTTAGGATCTCTTGCAAAGATGAAGAAGACGACAAAGATGAACTGTTTCCAATAGGAAGCATAGCAATTAAGAGAAAAAGAGATATAGTTTAATAATCTGCTTCAGCCATATCAGGAACAAATCACAGAGCTGGTCGATGCGGTTGAGCAGAAGGTTAAGGAGTTCACTACAAGCAAAAGTGATATTAATGATATAGAAGATTTCGTCATTAGTCAAGCTATGCTTGAAATGGCATAAGAGTGTGTCGAGGTTATGAATAAAGAAGTCATAGGACTTCGCGAGAGACTTACAAAGACTTCGCAGGAAGCCAAGGAGAAGCTACAGTAAGAGAAACCAGCTGTTAGTGGCTCAGGGATCAGCCACAAGTAAGTGTTAGGGGACTATTGGAGCAGGGCCCCACAGCTACAGGAAAAGCTGCTATATTGGAAGAAGAAGTCAAAGGAAATAGTACCCAAGCGGCTGAGAAGAGAGAGCTCAACCACTACACTTAAGGCAGCAGCAAAGACAGGAGGGCTCAGCTACCCTCATAAAGGAAAAGGAGCAGCGGGCCGAGGTATTGAAGACAAAGGATAGAAGAGGAATGTACAGGAAGCGACGCCCATACCCACGATCAGCGTTGGGTAGCGTGGAAGACTGCAGGAAGCTGTGGTGTGACAGTAAGCGGCAGCCCACAGTACAGATGCGTCGACTGTCACAGTTAGGGTTTTTAGGTTACTGTTGAGAAAGGCCCACTGTGTTGTAACAGAGCGAGACCTTCAGGCCACCTATATAAGCATGTATTTTTTATTGTAAAAGGTTATACAGTTGGTCAATTAGTTATAAAGTTAGCCAGTAGAGAGAAAGATAGTTGATCTTTGAGTCGAGATCTGGTTCTATTGTTAAGTCTGTAGTTATCTTACTATAACCAGTAGCTGGCTCCTTGAGCATGAATGTAACAATCCGCAGGGATTGACAATCCACAAGGATTGAGAGAGAGAGAGGAAGAGTATATTGTAAGAAGGAAATATAAGAAGAAGAAGAGATCTAAGAGAGAAGGGCTCCCGGTTGTGTGTGCGGAGTTTCCCAGAAGATCTCAGGCTGCATAATAGGTTGTAGCAGAACTGTATTTACTCTCTCAAGCTATAAGATAAAAACCAGTTCCCGTGGATGTAGCTTCCCCCCTGGAAGTGAACCACGCAAAAACCGTGTGATGTGCAACTGTTCATGTGATTGTGTTTTACATGTTTTCTATCTTTTATCTGTTACATGAATGTTGCTTATCAGTTGATGAATGTATGTATGTTATGCTTCAGATTATAGCACATAGAAGGTCAACTGCAAGTTGAATGTATCAAGTAGCCTGTATATGAGTTTATCAGTGCTCGATTCATGTTATTTGATAGTTACAGCATTGAGTCACTCCGGTATATGAGTTTCATGAGTTCAGTATAGTTGATGTTAGCATGTTAAATTGTAGAGGGCTGATTGAAGTGTTTTAACACCCTGGTGAAGACTAACATAGTTATTAGACCCAGGAAGGAGATCGCAGGACCTTGAGAGTTTATATGCATATTGAGCCTCATTATAAGACATATTATAGAGTAGAAAGGTGATATCGCATCGTCTGGGGAGCTACGGTGTGAGATATCGCAGGGAAGGAGCTCAGCAAAAGAGTAAGTCTGCGCATCGCCAGAGAAGATGTGATGCGATAAGAGTCCGCTCCCTATCAGCGCTAGCTAGAAGGAGAGATCATCCTCGCAAAGAGATCCCATTGGCTAAGAAGAGTCACGAGACCCTAGGATGCTACAGAACCCAGTTGAATAGGGCCTAAGTCTTTAGCCACCCCATTTAAGATCACTTCGGGTGAGACTTCAGGCCGCTCTACGGTCTGTTGCTGAAAGGGCCAGTGAGCTAGGGGTTTTGTTGGTATAGTAAAGTAAACCCAGATCTTCCTAGTCAGAACCAACAAAAATCATGCCTAGCATGCTTATACATTGACACATAGACTCTAATAACCTCAATAGGCCTAAATGCCAAGCCGACCACCCCAACTTTGGAGGTATGGAGTGAAAAACTCAGAAATTATCAGTCATTTATTCAACAACCAATAATAACCAAGGGAAAAAACACCCTGGGCTGATTGGATTGACAAATGAAGTCTAAGAGACCGAGTCTTTTACAGACACTATCATGATAGAACATTTATTACAATTCCCGCATGGGGTATGAACATGTGATATGATACAACAAGCACTTCCCAGAAGTACTTCCAAAGGTCTTTTTGAAGTCTGAACAAGTTAACCCTGTCCTGTTCACTGGGCTCACTTGATAAAAACCAGTAAGTACAACTTAGGTGGTAACAGGACCAAATTAGCTACCCACCTTGAAAATCTAAGGGCCACAATGATTTTTACCTCAAATAGTTTTTTTATTTCTTTTTCCACCAGCGGCAATAGCTTGGGGTTTGTTCTCCTTAGCTTCTACTTGAAATTCATCTCATCCTTTTTTATTGGTATAGTGTACTGCATGATACTGGTATAATAAGCCTCGAGATCACTATAGAACCAAGAAAAAACATCTAAGTATTCTTTCTTTAGTGAGATGTATTTATGCTTGGACACATGTGAGAGATCTCTTGATATTTTGAGGACTTTTGGATGATATTTTGTCCCAACATTAACATCTTTCACATTCTCACAACTTGGGACAAGCTAAGGTTCCTTGGAAACATCATTTGGGTTGAAGATATTTTCCAAAGGAACTAAGCCCCTGGGGATAGAATTACCTCTGAGATGCAGGATCTCTTTACCACATATATTGTTTAGATGTTTTTGTTTCCCATCAGTACCCTATAACTCAGGCACCACAACTTCTTTAGTTTTGCGGCCCTCAGCACACTCAGTATGGACAGTGATATCATCATGTGGCATTTCTTTGGGAGCATCAGTATGGCTTTGTAGGAACTCCTAGGTGAGGGAACGACCTTCCAGAAGCATGTTATATTCATCAATTATCAAGCCATCAAACTCCCCAGTGAGATTAAGGAATTTATGAAATTTTTTGTCATCCTCAAAGTCGTGCCAATTCTTAACATTATCTGGGACAGAGGGTCTGTGTCTAACTTCAACTTCATATTTTCTATTGGGATGCATGGGAATCTTGGAAGAAACAAAAAAAGTGGCCAAAGAATCAACTATACAATTTTGTAACCTAGGAATCAGATTGAAATTTCATTCTTTAAAAAATTCTATTAGGTCTTGGGTAGCATTTTTTTAACTTCTCATCCTGGGATGTCTAGCCTGATATTGACCCTGCATTTTTTTAATCACCAACTCTGATTCCCCATGTATCACCACCCTCCTGACTTGGAAATATTTTAGGATATGAATTGCTAACATCATAGCCTCATACTTTGCCTCATTATTTGTATAATCGAAGGCAATTTTGTAGGAATAATTCAAATCTCTCCCTCATAGGGGTCTCACCCACACTCCAGCTCCTACCCCTTCCCTACATGCTTCCTAATTAAAACTTGCATCCCACAGTCCTTCCAGATCCTCCTGAGTGGGAAAAGGCAACGTTCTATGAAATGTATCTATCTTTGCCTCCTTCTGTAAATAAAATAGATGACCCCATCTTAGTATCCAACAAGTAGATGGGGTGGTTATGTGGATTCTCAACACTGGTCACCATGTATGCCAACTTCTGCTCCCAAAAAATCCTTCTTTGAACCACAAAGACAATGATGGTGGAATATGGCATATCCATTTGAAGGGCACCTTTGAGTTTGGAAGCCCAATATCTTGATAGAAGTATTCCAAATTTTGAAGGGATGTCAGCCACAACTATGTCCATGACAAGGGTGTTGGAAGGGATCTGGGCCAAATAAATGAGCAAATATTTGATCAATCCTAGGAAATTGACTTTACTGGAATCAAATGAGAAAAGGTCTTTGTATGGTCTAGTCACTTCCAACCCTAGCTTATCCATGATTATCCTGGGAATCAGATTATGGGAGGCTCCTGAATTGAGCATGGCATTGTGCAAAATGACATTGTGAATGTTTAGACTTACATATAAGGGAGGAATGTCTTCATCAGATGTCTCATCTACATGGGGTCCAAAAAGGATGGTGGGACTATCATCTTGAATATTCAAGGAATCTGATAATGCAGATATTTCACATCGAGGATTCAACATAGTCGTGATTTAGGACTTATATTAAGAATTTCTCAGTAATTCAGTTAGAGGGACAAATAATTTGATTTTTCCAATTTCAGCCTCCAAACTGAAATAGGTTTGTCCCTGATCTGGGTTCCTTGGAGTATCCTCTTTCCGTCCTCCCCGCTTGTACTTTGTTACATTCTTGGAGGCATCCTTAGGGGTTACATCATTCTTTGGCTTACTTGTAGAGGATTTTTTTCCTTCCTCCTTATTTCTCATAATAGGGACATCTCTATTCCTTAGGACAATCTACCTTTGCAGATCCAAGACGACAAGATGATATCCTTTCTGAAAATATTTTGTTTCCTCAGTGGGTAGCTCCTCCGTGTCATGAAAGGAATCATCATGTTCCTCTTTGGTAAAAAATTTAGAGGATAAGTCAGTGTCTAGTTGGTGGATTTCTTCCTCAGCTTGATTTCCATACTCTTGCTCCACATAGTTCTCCTGAAATGGGGGTTTGATAGGTTGATCAGGAGGGTTTCTTTGATCTCTCTTCCTGTTTTGGGGATCTTGGGGAATTCTCACATTCTGGTTTCTATTTTCTGCTCTTGACCTTCCTTGGGAGGTGGTCTATTGTCCACGGTGAGCCTCTCCATCAATCTTCCCATGGTTTTCATCATGTATGTTGGGTGTGTTCTACTATCTTAAATACACCTAAAATTTAATTATTAACTGGGGTTGGTAGGCTTAGAGTTGATACAAAATATATGAAAAGGTAAAAAGGATCCTAGGGTGTCGTGGAGATATTTTAATAAGCAAAATATCGAAAGATATTTCAAAATGAAAAAAATGAGTCAAACTCCTAAGACTATCAAAATAATTGGACTGGACCAGAGTATCAAATTCTAAACATCTACTAAAAGAAATATATAAACAATACTACTTATAACTTCAGACACTAACTCATACATAAAAGGAATTATAACAACTGAACTGAAAAATAACCAGCTAACTACTCCTTAAGTGGAAGGCTGGGGTAAAAAGACAATTTATCTTATAAAAATAGAAAACTAAAAAAGTGAGTATAAAACTTAATAAATAAAACTTTGAAAGAAGCAAGTAGAAAACTTAATAAAGATATTTAAACTCTATTCTTCAATAAATACATACCAAAAACAAGAATAATTCCTATGATTACAAATAATATAACTTCCTCTTAAAAATAATACATCTAACCTTAAACTCTATATGCAAACAAAGATAACCATGACATAAAGCAACAATAAAACGAAACCAGTGTTTAATATTCAAGAAATAAGAACAACTTAATCCATATTTAATTTAAGATGAAAATAAAATAAAATAAGAATAATAAAACCTTAATCAATAACCTAAAACAGTCAAACTTTAATTGTAATGCTTAAATAAAACTACCAACTACAAACATAATCCAAATATTGACAAAACAAAACTAGAAACAATATGAAAAGTACATGAAGAAAACTAAAAACAGAACCGAGGGTTAAATGACAGACTGAATAGTAGGTCTGTAAGGGGTGGCTGAATGACAGACTAGACAAATGGTCTGAATGGTAGTCTGTATAGTTGAAAATGGTAAAAACTAACCTAAATGAGCTAATTCTTCAAATGAAGTTATGCAGTTCTAAACCTAATGCATGGAATTAATAAACAAACCTATTTAATCAGCAAATTAACTTCAAACTAACTCTTAAACAAAAAGAAAGAATTGCATATTAAACTAATTAGTAAGATGGAAATTAATTTAAACAAACTAGAAATTAACTTAAGCAAATGCATGGCAGGAAATAAATAAATAGAACTGAATCTAAATGAAAGCAAACTATTTCATATAAGCAAATTCATAACAGGAAATAAATAAACAAGATTGAATTCAAATGGAAGCAAACTATTTTATATGTTTGGAAATAAAGACTAAAAACAATACTGGAATGAAATGAGTGTAGATAAAATAACTGAAAGCAAATAACTGGAAACAAATAACTGAAAGCAAAGCTATGCGCGCATCTACTTGTTTAATTGCTAAAATAAAACCAAGCTAATGCAATACAAGAAATGAAATAGCATTTACTATTATCTAATGAAAACAAACTAGAAATTAAACTAGACTAGCTAAAACAATAAAGAAAGATTTGAATTAAATAGAGAAATGAACCTCTGGTTGATGAGGGGGCCTCTCAACAATTAGGGGTGATGTCTGCTAAATCCTACTCAAACACAATCTTCAACAACAATGCATACAACTCTTTATTCAAATTCAAAAACAAAATTACAGTGTTTAGCAAAATACTTCTGTAACTCTCCTGACTAACTAACTCTACTCTGTATTCAGAGACTGATATATATAGTTTACATGAGAGATGAGCAAGTTGACCCTAAAGGTCACTTGCTCTCTAATTTTATTCAATATTTAAAGGCACATAATTGATTTGCAACCAACGCATAGTCTGGTTCTTCCTTCAGCGTGATTGTGGCGTAAAGTGGTGAGTATGCTCCTTCTTTAGCATGAATAGGCCTCCCTCTGCGTGCTTGATGTGGTGGCGATCCCTTCGTTAGCGTGCAGGATGGACTGGTGTTTAACGCATGCTTGTACACAACAACAGGATTCTAGAATGCAGGTCCCTCATTAGGGAAAGCATGTGAGTTTGCAAGCTGGTGTGTGATCTAGATGCGTGGATGATCAGTCGGTTATAGGATGGACAACGCATAGAATGATAAGCGGGCTAATCGACGAGCTGAACAAAAAACTAAGCCGGGAGATGGATATGTTGGTTTCAATCTAGGGAAAGCCTGGTGTCATGGTGAATAGGTAAGAGCACACACGATAGGTTTATGGAATGAGGGTGCTTCTTCAATTGAATGCATGGGCTGGTGATGTGGTAGTAAGAAACACCATCATGACAGCAACAATCCTCTAGAACGTTCCCTCCTTTGAATGCTTGAGCAGAAAAAATAGGATAGCGAAATCAATGCACCGACGACACCATCATGACAGAAACAATCCTCTAGAACGTTCCCTCCTTTGAATGCTTGAGCAGCGAAAACAAGATAGTGAAATCAATGCACCGACAATCCTTCTAGATTACTGATTATGCTATCACCTGGGCACGTGGTCAACAAAATGGTTTACATACTTTTTCAACATTTAATGCCTGATATTGGATGTTAACAGCGCAGAGGCTGATGGGCGAGCTCAATGCCAAGCTGGATCATGAGATGGACATATTGTGCGGAAGGAAGGCTGAATGTGTTTTGGTGTTAATTTGACCAAACAAACTAGAAAATATGCAAACGAATATACATATCAGATAATACATTAAATATTCTTTAAATAATATAATTTTGAGTTAATAAAATCATGAAAATGATATTAATAACCAAAGTTGTAATAACATCAAATTTGTTCTTACCTTGTGCTGAAATAATGATCTGCATGACATAAAATACACTAAATATAAAATATGTGTTTAAATGTGTTATTTAATTACCAAAAATGATAATAAAATGAGGCTCAACATTCCCCCAAACCATAGAAATGCCATGTCCCACTGAGCAAAAAGAAAAATCATTAAGGAAGAAGGCAAAGTTGCACTAGTAACTGCCTTCTACTTGGCAAATGAAGGAAATAATTTAAAATTTAATCTTATAAAAGAATATTTATTTTATGTCAAAATAGAAAATATTTTACCAGTAAAAAATGATAGAATAGTAAAAGATTTGGATTTCTTAGGAGACCATGCTATTATAGAAAAACTCAAGATTTGTGTCATTTAACAAGCATATGCGTTTGATAAATAAATTTATAAAGTTTATAATTAGTTCAACCATGTCCAAAGTAACACTTTGGACAGCTTGAACATATATCATAAATGCATAAATAACATTCTTAGTTAAGAAGAAAAATAGTTTTCATGTGTATTTAAATAAAAAGATGCTAACAGTCAAATGATAACAAAATAAATTTTAAGGTCAAAGCATCCATACAAAAATAAAACTATGTTCAAACACAAAATTTGGTTGAAAATTTTTAATCATTCATGCTATAATACCACAATATCTCATTCAAACCATCATCTAAACCATTATTTAGATCCTTCGTAAAGTCTTCGATCAAATCCTTCATATTGATTGATTGATTTGTTTTTTTGTAAAAACATGCTTCATTCTATAACCTGAAGACAATTTAACATTGTCAAAGATAAGCAATTTTGTCATAAAAAGATAAAAACAGAAAAATAATTTGTTTCAAATCTTCCTAATCGTCCCCCAAGCCAAAGATATGGCATGTCCTCATGCAAAGGAGAATAACAGTTTATTTTAGATAATAAAAAGTGCGAATATGCTGTTAATGTTTTATAAAGAAAAGAAAAATTAACTAGTAAAGAAAAGTGATTCAGATATGTATATTTATGAAAAATAACAATTCTTAGAAAGACCATATAAACATACAATAATATAATCGAAAGAATGCCATAGGAAAAGCTAGGCATCTATGCCTCATTGTAAAGATATCTTGTCATCATAAAATACTTTGAGTTTACCCCGAAGTGTGTGAGAGATGTAACTATGGGTCCTATTTCTAGGATAATAACATCCTAGGTATTGATTGAATTAGATGGCCAGGTCCAAGCCCAACTTACAGTGATTCTCAAGTGACAGTAAAGATAATTGGCCTTAACATTTTATGTATATTTTTTTTGAAAAATTTCATGTATATGATCATTATTTTATGAATCATGTGCATAGCAGTGCATTAACCAGAACTCTTTACTTGATATCACCCCACTTCCAGCAAGCCTGTTCAGTAACCCGATGGGTTTATCTTGGTACCATGCAAGTATAGTCCCACTGCCAGCGAGCCTGTTCAGTACCCCGTCGAGTTTACTTCTGTTTATTGAGCTTCTTGGTTTTAAGTTGTTATGTAGCATTGAACTGCCACCAACAAGCCTATTCAATACCCCAATGGGTTTTCCTTGTATATAATGATATTAAATATATGGAATCCGATTGGTACTAGAGCGTGTTAAGCCCTGCTAAAACACATAATTCAATTTTACAGAATAAAATTACAAATAGATTTTTCATACTGTCCTTAATCATAAATCACGTCAAAAGAGAATAAATTAAAGTTGTTCTTTGACCTTAGAATCCATTCTTTTCAGAAGAGATAAGTAATGTTCCCCACAGGTAAAAATTCCACCTACTCTTGAGTTATCACAAGGAGATATTTTAGAGACAAGTTTTGATAACAAGTATAGGATGAGCTAGTAATCCATAGGCACAAGATGAATGATAATGAAAATAGGTCTTATCAAGCATTGTTTGAAATAACAAATCAGAAATATACATATCTGAATCAAAATATCATAAACTATCTGAATCATAAAAGGAGCGGTTAAGAATGATACTCAAGGAGTTATCCTTAATTGTCACTAGACACTGCAACTTAAGATACCTTACGAGCATAATTACCTTTTCCAGATAATACTTCATGAGCTCCTTATAGAGATAAAGTAGCCATGATCAAACTACAAAACCACTTGTTAGATGATTCAATTTATTCATAAAAACATAGAAAGCAAAAAGTTGCATGTAATTTATTTTATCAGAAGTGACTCTTATTTATTCATAGAAGCAAAAACATATCTACATATATACAAGTGATGATAACCCAAAATGATTTCACGGATCAGGAGGAGGAGGAATAACCTCCTCTTCATTCAATTCCATTTCTCTGTGTTGTAAAACATTTTGTATGAAATCCTGTCTAGATGTTGGTTGGTGATAAAGCCTAAGTCTATGTCCATTCACTATAAAGGAAAGTTCTGAGCTATCAATTGTTTTAATTTTTACTAATCCATTGTCAAAAGCTGTAACTACTTCATAAGGGCCCAACCAACATGTAGTTAATTTTCCTTTAAAGTTTTTAAACTATGAATCGAATAGTAATGCCCAATTTTCAACATTAAATTGCTTTTGCTTGATAAATTTATCATGCCATTTCTTCCATTGATTCTTTATTAGCATGGTTCTTTGGAGCACATCTTGTCTAATTTCATCTAATTCATTATTTTGTAGGATTCGTTGTTTTTGTGCTTTGTCTAAATCCATACCTAAGTGTGCTTCCGTATGAAAGGTTTTAACTTGAAATTCAATAGGTAAAAGGACTTGTTTTCCATATACTAACTCATAGGGGTATGTCTGGTAGCATTTCTCCATGTTATCCTATAGGCCCACCTCTGGAAGTCTATCCGCACAATCCTTATGATGTAAGTGAATGGTCTTGGTTAAAATAAATTCTAATACTTTATTGGTTGATTCTACCTAGCCATTAGCCTAAGGATGGTAAGGTTAAGACTTGCAATGTTAGATACCATACTTCATAGTGAGCTCTTGCATTAATTTGGAAGTGAATTGAGTACCTTGGTCTATGACAATTTCTCTGGGTACACCAAATCGGGTCAATATTTCTTCATATATGAATTCTACTACAGATTTCTCTATATCCCTAAAAAAATCTTTAGCTTCTACCCATTTGGTAGCATAATCTATGCAAACCAAGATACATTTCTTTTTACAAGACATGGGAGAGATTGGTCCTACAAAATCAAGAGCCCATTTTTCAAAAGGCTCAATCATGACCTGAGGTTGTAAAGGCATTTGGTCTAATGTCATGAGTCTACCCATTCTTTGACAACTATCACATCCTTTAACGTACCTCGTAGCATCCTTAAAAATGCTTGGCCAATAATAACTAGAGTGTAGTACTTTGTATGCTGTCCATTTATCAAAAAAGTGTCCTCCACATGGTCCATCATTGCACGCTCGGAGGATGTCTATCATTTCATCCTCCCACATACATATTCTAATAATAAGATCTGGGCTAGTGTGAAAGAGCTCATTATCAACCCAGGAATAGTTAGAGCTTTGTGCTATTATGTGGTGTTTCTCGTATGGAGCCAAATGGTGTGGTACTTTTCCAGTCGCTAGATAGTTTGCAATATCAGCAAACCAAGGGGTTTGAATAGATACAACAAATAGATGTTCGTCAAGAAAAGTATCATCAATGGGTTTAGTATCACTATCGTGTTGTCTATGAGAAAGAAAATCCGCTACTAAGTTTTCTTTACCAGGTCGATCAATGACGGTAATATTAAATTCTTGTAATAGGAGAAGCCATCGGGTAACTCTACCATTGGTGATTGGTTAATTCATTAAAAATATAATGGCTTAGTGATAAATGTGCACAAAAACTTTGTACCTTGTAATATAATGGTGGAATTTAGTAATAGAATAGACTACTCCCAAAAATTCTTTCTCAGTAATGGTATAGTTTAGTTCGGTAGGAGAAATATTTTTTGCTGATAAAATAAATGGCATAAGGTGATTGTTCTTCTTTTTGGCCTAGGAATCCTCCTATGGTCGTATCAGAAGCATCAGTAGATATATGAAAGGGAAGGGTCCAGTAAGGGAAACTAAGTATTGGTGCTATTGATAGTTTATCTTTTAAAATCTCAAAAGTATTTTGACAAGATTCTGTCCATTGGAATTCTATATCTTTTATGAGCAATTTAAACATCGATGCAACTATCTTTGTAAAGTTTTCAATAAAATGATGATAATATCCTGCCTGACCTAGAAAGATTCTCACCTTCTTTTGGGTTTTTGGAGAGGGAAGGCCAACTATTACTTCGATCTTAGTAGGGTCTACCTTAATTCCTTGAGAAGAAATATGGTGTCCTAAAACTATACCTTTTATCAGTAACATCTTACAATTTTCATGACTAAGAGCTAGGTTCATCTCTTGACATCAGATCAAAACATTCTCAAGGTTGTCAAGAGCTTCTTGGAAATTATTACCATAGGCTATAAAATCATCCATGTATACCTCAACACAGTCATGTATAAGATCAGAAAATATGCTTAAGACTGCTCCCTGAAAAGTAGCAGGTGCATTACATAAGCCAAATGGAAAAACTCGATAAGAAAATGTCCCCCAAGGACATGTCAAAGTGGTCTTATCCTGATCTTCAGGTGCTATTAGGATTTGGTTGTATCCACTATATTCGTCAAGAAAGGAGAAATACTGGTTACCTGACAAGGTATCTAATACTTAGTCAATAAATGGAAAATGAAAGGAGTCTTTAAGAGTGGCTTTGTTCAGTTCCCTAAAATCAACACAAATGCACCATTTCCCTGTAACTTTGTTTGGAACTACCACTAGAGGAGACACCCATTTTCTATTGGAAATAGCATAGATGAAACTGACGGTAAGGATTTTTTTTAATTCTTCCTTTACTATATCCTTCAAAGCAGGATTCATCCTCCTCTAAGGCTATCTGACAGGTGGTATATTTGGATCCAGATAAATGTGGTGAATACAAGTGTTAAGGTGTATACGCTTCATATCAGTGTATTCCCATGCGAACGCTATGGCTTGTTTTTTAAGAACCTTAAGTAGTTGAGCTTGTTGATCTTCACTTAACCCTACATTTATGTGCATAAATTTTTCAGGGCCGAATTCACAAGGTATGGTGAAAGGTCCCATATGCTCTTCAATTGTGAAGACACAAGGTGTTTCTATAAACATTGAGAGAGCCATAGTTTCTTGAAAGTCATCTCCAAATATTTGATCAAATTTAGCAAACGACTGAGGAAAATCTATACTAGTGGTGGAGGAAATAAATCGATTCAATACACTCTCAGTAGTCTTCTCCTACAATGCCCAGGAGAAATCACTAGGAAAGGAAATTTCATCAAAATCTTCGTCCCCAAAGGAACAATTTAACCACCATGAATTTTCAATTACTGGTTGTGCTGGGGTTATAAAATAAGTCTTTGGGTAGACAACCCATAGGAAATGGTCATCTCCCCATCCCTACATCCTATAAAAGCATTGGCAGTAGCTAACCATGGTCTTCCCAAGATAATAGAATGTCCTTTAGAAGGATCCTTGATTCTATGACCATAAAGTTGACAGGGTATTCCCATGAAGCTACTGATACAATAATGTCATCTAGGACTCTAGCAGGCTTTACCGTAGTATGGTCTGCTAGTTCCAAGATGGAAGGGGTAGGTCGAAGAAATTGTCCCAATTGTAAAACTTCTAAAACTGCGGTGGTCATCATATTGATGTCTGATCCTAAATTGATTAATGTGTTATCTATGGTGTTATTATTTATAATTACAGTCACTATTGGGGCTCTTGGATTTGTATATTTTGCAATCCGAGACTGATTTGACATATATTCAGACATTTATCCTATGACATGAATTGTAAGGGGGTCTTTTTGTTTCTTCCCTGGGGCATTTAATGCATAACTCCTTTATTACCTTACTGTAAATTGGTATATCTTTAATAGCTCGCAATAACGATATTTTGACATAGATATGCTTTAATTCATTCAAGATATCATACTCGGAATGAACTAGAAGCAATGGTGAACCAATTTGCAAACAAAAGTTAGGGTTCTTCCTCCAAAGACCTGCAAACAAAGATTAAGATACAATAACCTGTAAAACAATATTGAACATAAACTTGCAAATGAAGTAAGGGTTACAAAGCAATGAATGACGACTGATGTTTTGGGTTTATCATTAACAACTCTTCTAGACCGTAATTGAATCTCATGTATAGGTACAGTCGAAACAAGGTAGAATGGAAGAGTTTGAAACTCAATATTGTTAAGAGCTTGAGTTGGTTTATTATTAGGGTTAGGTATCGGTTGTGTAGGTAATAATGTCGGTCGTGGAGGATTTGTATTCTAGAAGTGATGAGGTTGTTGTGCAATGAGAGGAACTGGAGGTACAAATCTAGGTGAATGCTGCTAGAAATTTGGTTGATGCCGAGGATAAGGATGATTAGGTGGAGGGATAGGTTGTGACTGAGGGTATGGCTATCCTCTCCACCCTTGTGACCAATACTATTGCTGTGGAAATTGATGAGGAGGATACTGAGGTGGCCAAATCTTCCAAATAGGATTGTTTGATTGTTGGGATTGTTGACATGGAGAGTAATAGGGTGGGGATTGTGGTGGAAACCTTTGATATGTTGGTTGATCTCTAGATTTTCGAGGAGGCCTCCTAGATGTTTCACCTACATCCCCTGTAGCAGGGATTTCTTCCTACTAGAGGGGAAGGAATGGCCCCCTTCTATCCTTCTATCTATAGGATAGAAGGGTAGGTTCCTGCTAGTGGGTAAATGCAGAAAATAAAAACAGAAACGGAAATGGACAAAATAGTAAACTAAACTAAGAACAGAAAGGAGAGAATGGAGATAGAAGCAATGGTGAACCAATTTGCAAACAAAATTTAGGGTTCTTCCTCCAAAGACCTGCAAACAAAGATTAAGATACAATAACCTGCAAAACAATATTAAACATAAACCTGCAAATGAAATAAGGGTTAGAAAGCAAAGAAAACTAAGAAACTAAGAAACAAAACATGAAATATGGTTATACCTTCTCTTGGGTGGAAATGGGCCACCATGCCCTAGCTTATGGAAGCACCTCTCTTGGATGGGGGAGCTTTGGATCAATGGAAATGGAGGAGAGGGAGTGGGTGGCTTGAAAGGAAAATGTGTCTCAAGGAATCCATGGGCAACATAACAATATGCAAGGGAGAAGTTGTTTGAGAGTGACCCCCCACCCTCCTTTTATAGCTTTTTAAAGGGGTTTTAGGGTTTTAAGCCCTTGGTCAGGGATTTAGCCCCTTTTTTTGGGCTTTTAGCCCCTTTTTCCCTAACTTTAGCTCCGTTTAGGGTTTTATCCCCTTTTTGGGGGTTTTAACTCCTAGGAGACTATTTTGGGCTCCTATTTGGGGTTTTTAAGCCCTTTTCTTCATCCTTTAGCTATTTTGAGGGTGTGGGGGTCTAATGGAATGATATGAGGGTTGTGAGATGGTGTCCTTGGGTTGTGTAGGCCATTGAGAGATGAGTGGGGGATTTTTGGGTTAACAGATTGCCCGATGATGTGTGAGAGAAGGAGCTCAACGTATGGCTGACGGGCATCATAGGATATGCTGCATGGAGGTGCTGCTTCCGGGGTTGGGGCATGGTGAATTTTTGTTTTTGTATTAATATGGTTCCCATCAATGGGTGAGATACAAATAATGTGTGACATGTATATGGACAAGGAGAGCATCCCCATGCTCATGACAATGTCAAAATAATAATTTGATCTATGCTCTAAAATACAAGAGCCAATCATATACAACTGATGTTACAATAATGGTTGTGTTAACACTCCATTTTTGATAGTTGATTCAAGGGCTTGACAGAGGTTCAGTAAGGGTCCCAGCCCCTCGAATCTCATGTGACCATCCTTCAATGAGGAAAGTAGTAGGTGTATTAAAACATTGGGCACGATCCCTATTCAAGGGCTGTGATTGATCAAAGGAGGATCAACAGTTTTGAACCACTTCGCATGAGCAAACTTGCATGATCAAAGCCTCTGTCTTAGATTGCGAAACGTGTTAAAGACTAGCAGCTTTTAACTGTTGAGATGAAACCTGGGGCAGATCTACGTCCTGCAATAAATTTGCACTCCATACTTGTGTGGATAAAGCCGTAGTCTCAAATCACAAAAAGGGGTAGAGGTTGCAAAGATCAATGGTCATGATGAAGAAGAGGATAGATCTATGGCTATGGTTCATTTTTCAAGACGAACTCGCATGGATGAATATCTGAGTTCCGCATTGCGAAAAATGGCAAGGCCCACTCTAATTGACAGCTGCAGAAAGGGTTGATCTTGATCAATGGCTCAGGACCTGTCACAATCCAAACTGCCCATGGTGTTCAGAAGAGAAATATTGGCGACAAGATGAATGGAACATGGACGGCAGATATGGAAGATTCCTTTGATTGAACAGCTAAGAAATAATCTCGAGGTGCAGATCTCCCACCTAGTGTGGAAATGATAGTGGAGGGGGCATTCACATGTGTAATCTACCTCGTTGCAGATTGGCTGATTCCTGTGACACCATTCGGGATATGCTTGAGGTGTAAGTCTCATCCAGTGGCACAGTTTTCTTGGTTTGCAAGTATGACACGTGGTTCGTTTCGGAGGAATCCATGAGAGAGATAGAGGTTTGATCCATTGAGGTGACAGACCTAGCATTTACACAAGGCTGAACGATTCTACAAACTATAATAGCCTGATGCCACCATCAAGGTAATTGAAAGCATGAAGGATAGTCAAATCCACAACCCTTGGAACCATCCTGATAGCCCCGCGTAAACGGTGTGGAATCTGAATGATACTGGATGATATGATTGAACATCGGGAAGGAAATCTCTGCCTTGGCATCGTACATGCCGCCATCGCAGCTACTTTAAATATATAGCCCTTCCTAAGCTGACCTGCTCACAATATATAATAGCGTCTTCCGAAGATATTTGAGACATGGAACTGTGTAGATGATAAGAGATGTAGAGTTGAATTCTGAGAAGTGTCAAAGTCTTCAATAGACAACAATGACTGAGTGGTTTGAGAAATTAGTTCGACAAGGGGTACTCTTGGTAGGGGGGTATGAAATCTGTGTTATGGTTATTCACACCAGAAAATCACCAACCAGCAGGGCATGAATGTGAAATACCAAGGGGTATTCACCTGCTTCTGCACAACCCAGTCTTTGGATGTGCAGTGCATGGATTTGGACATCCCATTGACATCCCTCCAGCACTCTTGGCTGCAGTCATGACCTCCAAAGTCCCAGCTGACAGTGGTGGAAGTGTCATTGGAGCGAATGCTCGTACTGGGATCAGATGGGTCCGGAGCCTTCAACACCATTCCTAGGGTCTCCACTTGGCAGCTTGGTCATAGATGAGGAGAAGTTAAAACTAACACATGGCTACATGGCTCATGGAAAGATCCTCCTCATAGGAGGAGGAATATAGTACAAGGACGATAAGCTTCTTAAGTCGGTTATCATCACCAAGCGTTTGGCCACCCTTTCTCTAGCCTTCTCCTATAGCAGTGTTATCCAATGGAGGATGAGGTAAGGAGAATGGTTGGGAAAAGGATTTGGGCCTTCTTGTTAGCCTTTGATCAGCGTCCCCTGACTATACAAGGAGACCCAAAATGGGTCTCTAGCCACCTGTGTGGGCAATAGACCATCAACATGCCGTAGGGGAATCATTTTCACGAAGCAGAATAGTGGGAGGATCTATGATGTTGGCCCACATTATCACTCATTGCATCTCCATAATGTTTGTTTTTATTTGTAAAACATGGTGATATTCCACTCTTTGTAATATTAGCGCATGATGGTGACTTATAACAGCATTTTATTCAGTAGTCTTAGCAATAGGATTGTATAAAAACACTCCCGATAGAGGCAGAAAGGAGTTGGTGAATTTGATTGGGAAACAATCCCAGGCTGAGGATCCCATTTGTAAAGCTTGATACCTATGTATGAATAAATTGCAGTGGAATACTGTCATTCATAGCAGAGATTCATGTGTTGTCATTTTTCCCAATAAGTACTTTCTTTTATGTGTAAATGTGTTTCCTGTTTCCACTCCATTTTGTTTATTGCTTCTCATGTCTGCAACATAGGGTATAGTGGTTCAGAATTCATACTTGTTATGCTTCGACTACTGTTTCAGGAATTAAAAATGGTTCTTCTAAAGTTACATGGAATTCATCTCACCGATGCTCCATGCAATGGAATGTCCCTCCTTGTCCTCTAAAAACACCTCGCTAAAATCTCCTGATTGGGAAATCAGCAGCTATCTTACCTCTGTTTGTTGTATTTCATCATTATTTCCATCTGTAATTGTTTCTTGTGTAGGTTTCGAATCCATTTTCCCATGGTCCCTTTATCCCCCAATAATCCCGCCATGCACCTTCCTCAACATACTTTTCCCCATTCAGGATCCTAGACCCCTGATTATGCTGATTGAAAATCCTTTACAGAGTAGACTCTGGTGACACACAATATTGACAACCTTATGTGGAGGTACTCCAGTGGCCAATGAGAGATCCCTCTCTGACTACGCAGCCTAAAGTGGTTCTATTGTTATTCAGAAGTGATCCCTTCCACAACCTTTGGTTCAATTCTGGTGCTAACAAACTAGCGTCGTTGCCGAGGACCAAACTTGAAGATTCTCCCCACGAAGGATGACAAAGAATTAGATCTGAGTATTGATGGTGAACAATCGGTCATACACAAAGAAGGTTGAGCACTTTTCATCTAGTGACTCCACTCTTGAAGGATTCAGACTTCAGTGACTCCACTGGTGGTATGATCCAAAAAATCTAATGACTGAAAAAGGCTTTCCAATCCCACCTAGAAAATGGACCCCTCATAAATCTCAAAAATGCACGGTGAAAGGTACAAGCACTCGAGTCCATGTTTCTTCCAGGATGCCTTATCCTACCTTGTAAGTTTGCTCTTGTCTTTTCTGAAATTTATCAAGACAACTTTCTCTAGCCCAGCTCATCATGAGCAGAGCCATGGACATATTCCTATAGCTCCTTATTTATGAACCAAAAGAATTGCATCATCTTGTACATCTAATTTTAGCCTAGATTTTCATCCAGGGGCTCTCGATATTAGAGGACACATCTGTAAAATTCATGAAACCTTAAGCGATATTTTGGCTATAATACCTAACCTTGTCTCCCCCAATTCTCCAAGCCGATATAAAATGCAGCAATTACCTCCTGTTCTCCACAATTTTCCTGCAAAATATTACAAGTACCTCCCCAAGTTCGATGGAGACTCTGAAAACTTGACTGCTGAGAAACATGTACAAGCCTTTGAGTATTTCTCTGATATGTTTGAAATAGAACATGATGACATCTACATGCGGACATTCTCTCTATCCTTACAAGGGGATTCCAAAGTATGGTTTAAACACTTGCAGCCTAAGTCCATTAACACTTGAGAAGAGATTTCTTGCACATTCTTGAGGTTTTGGGGAAGGAGTCAACCATTGGAGCATGTGCTTTCAGAGTTTTATTCTTTGAGGAGACATGAAGGTGAGGCCATATCCAGTTTTAATAGAAGATTCACAATATTTTATTATATCATGCCTAAGGAAGTTCAACCTCTTGAGAACACTACTAAGATCTATTATGCAGCCACCTTTCCTCCTAACCTGTCCTTGCTTCTTTTGGAGAGAAAATCGACCACCCTGCAGCAGATCTTCACTGATTGCTTGGAGGTTGAGGAAAACCTTAGGATGTCTAGGAAGTTGTCAGATCAGGACAATGGTGGTGAAATAACGGATGCATAAAAATTGGTTGGGCCCTACAAACAAAAGAAGGAAGCCTATAGCCCGTCAAAGACCTCTCATGATATATAGAAAGATGACTGGTCTGAGGCTGAAATAAATGGTCCCGCAAGACTATTCTCTGAAGATGGCAACATGCCCCACTCTTGGTCAACTAAAGACAATTTTGAGAAGGAGCTTGATGCACCTATGTATGATGAAAATGAAGAAGAGTACTTGCAGAATGAGCTAGCTGTTGAAACGAAACCTTCTGATGGAAGAATTCGAAGTGAAATGCTAAATTAGGAGGTCAAAGTGAGAACATATGATGAGGGAACTGGAGGTGATATCTTACCTTTATGCTATGCCCCTTTTGAATTGATAAGGTATATAATCAAGGCCTCTAAGCAAAAGCAGAAAGAAACGAGGGTGGTGCAGGCTGGAAACTTGTACAAAAATGGAGGTGAATGTAGCAGTTTATAGATAAACACTCTTTATGATACTCTGTTTTTAGGAACGCTGCCTCACTCAAAAGAAGTATGCCTACTCGGTTCCAACGGAGAAGCTGAGGACCTCCCTCTTGAAGCACATCAAACCTTCGCTGCAGAAATTTTGGATGAATAGAGGGATATTCCATTAGAGAAAAATTCTGAGTTTCCTCATCTGCAATCGCCCAAGTGTTAGCCCAACGACTCCCTAGAAGCGGGAAGATCTAGACAGCTTTCCCATGAGTAAGTGACAGAACGTGCTGGAGGTTTCCATGAATTCTATGACCCCATGGCCAAATATGTGGATGGCTTGGGTGAAAGAAATGATTGGTCATGTCTCTGCCTTAAACATCAGTTTGTTCATCATTCTCTTCTCCCATTATTTGTTTCATCTTTCTCCACTGAGCACCATGCAAGAACAAGAATATTAGGCAAGTTGCTTGATTGGATTCACTGGAAGTCTAACTTCACTTAGTTCGACTTATGTACAAAGTTTGGTAGAGTAGGTAGGAGAAAATATGCTCATATATTATTGAGTATTTCCTTCATTATTGTTTTCAGTTTGTTTCCATTTTCAGTTACCAGCACAAGTTTATAGTCACCAGCATGATTTGCAAAGAGTGGCACGAATTCGCTGGAGTAGTAACATGAAGCAGAATCAAGGTGTCTAAGAAAAGATGAAGGCAGCCCAATGGATTCAACACTTGGTATACATGGGTTCTTTGCTACCTTGCTGGGAAGATAGCATCCCTCGTGGAGCCAGTTGTTAACACTCCATTTTTAACAATTGATTTGAGGGCTTGACAGAGGTTCGGTAAGGGTCCCATTCCTCAAATCTCATGTGATCATCCTTCAATGAGGAAAGCGGTAGGTGTATTGAAACATTGGGAATGATCCCTATTTAAGGGATGCAATTTATTGAAGGAGGATCAATGGTTCTAAACCACTTCGCGCGAGCAAACTTGCGCGATCAAAGCCTTTGCCCCGGATTATGAAACGTGTTAAAGACCACCGGATTTCGACGGTTGAGATGAAACCTAGGGAAGATCTACGTCCTATAATATTTTCTCACTCCATACTTGTGTAGATAAATCCGCAGTCTCAAATCATGAAAATGGGTAGAGGTCACAAAGATCAATGGCCATGATGAAGAAGAGGATAGATCTATGGCTATGGTTCATTTCGCAAGACGAACTCGCATGGACGAATATCTGAGTTCCCCATTGTGAAAAATGGTAGGGCCCACTCTAATCGATGGCTGCAGAAAGGGTTGATCTCGATCAATGGCTCAGGATGTGTCACAATCCAAACTTCCCATGGTGTTCCAAAGAGAAAGATTGGCGGCAGGATGAACAGAACATGGACGATGGATATGGAAGATTCCTTTGATCGGACGACTAAGAAAGACTCCTGAGGTGTAGATCTCTCACCTAGTGTGTAAATGACAGTGGAGGGGGTGTTCACACATGCAATATGCCTCATCATAGATTGGCTAATTCCTCCTACACCATTTGGGATATTCCTGAGGTAGAAGTCTTGTCCAATGGCATAGTTTTCTCGGTTTGCAAGTATGGCACATGGTTCATTTCAGAGGAAGCTGTGAGAGAGATATAGGTTTGATATGCTAAGGTGATAGACCTAGAATTTATATGAGGTCAAGCGATACTACAAACTAGAACAACTTGATGCCACTATCAAGGTAATTGAAAGGGCAAGGGATAGTCAAATCCACAGCCCTTGGAACCATCCTGACAGCCCCACGTAAACGGTGTGGAATATGAACCATACCGAATGATATGATTGAACATCAGGAAGGAATATCTCCACCTTGGCATCACACATGCTTCCATCGCAGCTACTTGAAATATATATCCCTTCCCGAGCTGTCCTGCTCACAATATACAACATGATCTTCCGAAGATATTTGAGACATGGAACTTTGTAGATGATAAGAGATATAGAGTTGAATTTTGATAAGTGTCAAAGTATTTCATAGACAACCATGACTGTGTGGTTTAAGAAATTAGTTAGATAAGGGGTACTCTTGGTAGGGAGGTAAATCTATGTTCTGGTTATCCACACCAGAAAATCACCAACCACCGGGGCACAGATGTGAAATACCAAGGGGGATTCACCCACTTCTGCACAATCCAGTCTCTGGATGTGCAATGCATGGAATTGGACATCCGAACGACGTCCCTCTCGCACTCCAGGCTGTAGTCACGACCTCCAAAGTTCCAGCTGACAGTGGTGGCAATGTTGTTGGAGCGAATGCTTGTACTGGGATCAGATGGGTCTGGAGCCTTTAACACTGTTCCTGGGGTCTCCACTTGGTGGCTTGTCCATAGACAAGGAGAAGGTAAAACACACACCTGGCTACATGGCTCATGGAAAGATCCTCCTCATAGGAGGAGGAAGATAGTACAAGGATGATAAGCTTCTTAAGTCACTTATCATCACCAAGCATTTGGCCACCCTTTCTCTAGCCTCCTCCTATAGTAGTGTTATCCGACGGAGGATGAGGTAAGGAGAATGGTTGGGAAAAGGATTTGGTCCTTCTTGTCAGCCTTTGATTGGCATCCCTCGGCTGGACAAGGAGACCCAAAATGGGTCCCTAGCCACCTGTGTGGGAAGTAGACCATCAACATGTCGCAGGGGAATCATTTTCATGAAGCAGAATGGTGGGAGGCTCTACGCTATTGGCCCATATTATCACGCATTGCATCTCCATAATGTTTGTTTTTATTTGTAAAACATGGTGATATTCCACTCTTCGCACTATTAGCGCCTGATGGTGACTTATAATAGCATTTTATTCTGTAGTCTTAGCAATAGGATTGTATAAAAATGCTCCTGATAGAGGGAAAAAGGAGTTAGTGAATTGGATTGGGAAACAATCATGGGCTAAGGCTCCATGATTTGTAAAGGTTGATACCTGTGCATGAATAAATTACAGTGGAAGACTTTCATTCACAAAAGAGATTCATGTGTTTTCATTTTTTCTAATAAGTACTTTCTTTTACATGTAAATGTGTTTCCTGTTTCCACTCCATTTTGTTTATTGCTTTTCATGTCTGCAATATAGGGTATAGTGGCTCGGAATTCATAGTTTTTATGCGTCTATTGCTATTTCAGGAATTAACAATGGTTCTTATAAATTTACATGGAATTCATCTTGCCGATACTCCATGCGATGGAGTGTCCCTCCTTATCCTCTAAAAACGCCTCGCTAAAATATCCTGATTGGGAAATCAGCAGCTATATTGCCTCCATTTGCTATATTTCATCATTATTTCCATCTGTAATTGTTTCTTGTGTAGGTTCGAATCCATTTTACCATGGTCCCTTTATCGCCTGATAATCCCACCATGTACCTTCCTCAACATACTTTTCCCCATTCATGATCGTAGACCCCTGATTATGGTGATTGAAAATCCTTTGCGAAGTAGACTCTGGTGACACACAATATTGACAACCTTATGTGTAGGTACTCCAGCGACAAATGAGAGATCCCTCTCTCAATGCATAGGGCCGGAGGCATAGCTGAAAGTGGTTCTGCTGTTACTTGGAAGTGAGCCCTTTCGCAACCTTTGGTTCAATTCCGGTGCTAACAAACTCGCACTGCTGCTAGGGACCAAACTTGAAGATTCTCCCTGGGAAGAACAATAAAGAATTAGATCTGATTGTTGATGGTGAATAATCGGTCAGACACCAAGAAGGTTGAGCACTTTTCACTTGGCGAATCCACTCTTGAAGGATTCAAACATCAGCGACTTTGCTGGTGGTATGATCCAGAAAATCTAATGAGCGAGGAAGGCTAGCCGATCCCACCTAGAAAATGGACCCCTCATAAAGCTCAAAAATGCACGGCAGAAAGTCCAAGCACTTGAGTCCATGTTTCTTCCAGGATGTCTTATCCTACCTTGTAAGTTTTCTCTTGTCTTTTTTGAAATTTATCAAAACAGCTTTCTCTATCCCGACTCATCCTGAGCAGAGCCATGGACATATTCTTGTATCTCCTTCTTTACAAAAAAAAAGTGTTGCATCATCTTGTACATGTAATTTCGGCCTAGATTTTCATCCGGGGGCTCCGATATCAGAGGACATATCTATGAAATTCATGAAACCTCAGGCAATAGTTTGGCTATTGTACCTAACCTTGTCTCCCCTACTTTTCCAAGCCAATATAAACTGTTGCAATTACCTCCTATTCTCCATGATTTTCCTGCAAAATATTACAACTAACTCCCCAAGTTTGACAGAGACTCTGAAAAATTGACTGCTAAGAATCATGTACAAGCCTTTGATTATTTCTCTAATATGTTTTAGATAGAACATGACGATGTCTGCATGCAGAAGTTCGCTCTATCGTTGCAAGGGGATGCCAAATTCTGGTTTAAACACTTGCATCCTAAGTCCATCAACACTTGGGAAGAGCTTTCTTGCACCTTCTTGGGGTTTTGGGGAAGGAGATGGCCATTGGAGCAGGTGCTTTCAGAGTTTTATTCTTTGATGAGACATGAAGGTGAGGCCATATCTAGTTTTAATAGAATATTCACAAGCTTTTATTATAACATGCCTAAGGAAGTTCAACCTCTTGACAATGCTGCTAAGATCTATTATACTGTTAGAATAATCAACCCATAGTATTTACCCACTTAGACATTATTTCATTTATTTTGTCTTATTTGCCTAGTCCATGAGTCCCACCATGTGCAAGTTGTCAATTGCCTATCCATAGAGGTCAAACTTGCCATTATTGACTCATGGAGTGCTTGGGAAAGTCCTGGGAATCAAATCTACTTTATTCCTGGCCTCCTAGGTGCCCTTCTGCTTTTTCTGCTTTATTGCCTGCTTTTTCAGTGTTTTAAGGCACATAGGAAAGCAAGACTAGGTGAGGTGAATCAGCTTTGTTGCCTCTTCCTCCTCCACTCTTTCCTCCATGCAAAAGCATGTATGAGCTGCCATTTGACCACTCTTTAGCTTGCCCATGCACCCTTGCTAATTCGTGGGGTCCTTGATAGATTTGGGATCAACTTTTTACACCTATGGGGGATTTGCCTATTTTGGGTAAGCCTGCTTTATGCTAGATTTGGATGCTTCCTTATGCATTCGATTTGCTCATGTATTCTATATATTCAGCAGCCTATGTTATTATAGGGTTGGCTATTGTACACTCAGTTAATATAATTTTGTGTTACAGCTCCATATTCAGTCTCCATTGTTGATAATTTGCATGATCAATTGTTAATTGATGTGAGTGAAATTAATCTAATGCAGGCCTGAATTTCTACATATACAACCTCCTTCCCTCCTAACCTATCCTTGCTTCTTTTGGAGAGAAAATCGACCACCCTTCAACAGATCTTCACTGATTGCTTGGAGGTTGAGGAAAACCTTAAGATGTCTAGGAAGCTATCAGATCAGGACAATGGTGGTGAAATAATAGATGCATACAAATTGGTTGGGCCCTACAAACAAAATAAGGAAGCCTATAGCCTGTCAAATACCTTTCATGATATACAGAAAGATGACCGGTCTGAGGCTGAAATAAATGGTCCCACGGGACTATTCTCTGAAGATGGCGACATTCCATGCTCCTGGTCAACTAAAGACAATTTTGAGAAGGAGCTTGATGCACCTGTGTATGACAAATATGAAGAAGAGTACGTGCAGAACGAGCTGACTGTTGAAACGACACCTTCTAATGGAAGAATTCAAAGTGCAATGCAAAATCAAGAGGTCGAAGTGAGAAAAGATGATGAGGGCACTGGAGGTGATATCTTACCCTAATGTTAAGCCTCATTTGAATTGATAAGGCATATAATCAAGGTCTCCAAGCAAAAGTAGAAAGAAACGAGGGTGGTGCAGGCTGAAAACTTGTACAAAAATGGAGGCGAATGCAATAGTTTACAGATAAACACTCTTTTTGATACTCCATTTTTAGGAACACCACCTGACTGGAAAGAAGTATGCCTACTCGGTTCCCATGGAGAAGCTGAGGACCTCCCTCTTGAAGCACATCAAACCTTCACCACAAAAATTTTGGACAAAGAGAGGGATATTCCATTAGAGAAAAATTCTAAGGGTCCTCATCTACAATCTCCCAAGTGTCAGCTCGACGACTCCCTAGAAGCGGGAAGATCTAGACAGCTTTCCCATGAGCAGGTGACAGAATGTGCTGGAGGTTTCCATGAATTCTATGACCCTGTGGCCAAATACATGGAGGGTCTGGGTGAAGGAAATGATTGGCCATGTCTCTACCTTAAACATCAATTTGTTCATCATTCCCTTCTCCCATTATCTATTTTAACTTTGTCCATCGAGCACCATGCAAGAACAAGAATATTAGGAAAGTTGCTTGATTGGCTTCACTGGAAGTCTGACTTCACTTAGTTGGACTTATGTACAAAGTTCGGTAGAGTAGGTAGGAGAAAATAACCTCATATATTATCAAGTATTTCCTTCATTACTATTTTCAGTTTGTTTCCATTTTCAATTACCAGCACAGGTTTATAGTCACCAGCATGATTTGCAAAGAGTGGCATGAATTCACTGGAGCGGTAACATGAAGCAGAATCGAGGTGTCTAAGAAAAGATGAAGGAAACCCAATGGATTTGGAACTTGGTCTACGAGGGTTCTTTGCTACCTCACTCAGAGGATAGCATCCCTTATGGAGCTGGTTTTTAACACTCCATTTTTAACAGTTGATTTGAGGGATTGAAAGAGGTTCGGTAAGAGTCCCAACGCCTTGAATCTCATGTGACCATCCTTCAATGAGGAAAGCAGTAGGTGTATTGAAACATTGGGAATGATCCCTATTCAAGGGCTGCAATTGATCGAAGGAGGATCAACAGTTCTGAACCACTTCGCACAAGAAAACTTGCGTGATCAAAGCCTTTGTCCCAGATTGCGAAACATGTTAAAGACCGACGGCTTTCGACGGTCGAGATGAAACCTGCGGCATATCTACGTCCTACAATATTTTCGCACTCCATACTTGTGCAGATAAAAATGCAGTCTCAAATCATGAAAAGGGGTAGAGGTTGCAAAGATCAACGGCCACAATGAAGAAGAGGATAGATCTATGGCTATGGTTCTTTTCGCAAGAGGAATTCGCACAGATGAATATCTGAGTTCCCCATTGCAAAAAATGGTAGGGCCCACTCTAATCAATGGTCACGATCCAAACTACCCACGGTGTTCAGAAGAGAAATATTGGTGGCAGGATGAACAGAACATGGATGACGGTTATGGAAGATTCCTTTGATCGGACAGCTAAGAAAGACTCCTGAGGTGTAGATCTCCCACCTAGTGTGGAAATGACAGTGGAGGGGGTGTTCACACATGTAATCTGCCTCATCATAGATTGGACGATTCCTCCGATGCCATTCAGGATACACTGAGGTAGAAGTCTCATCCAGTGGCATAGTTTTCTCAGTTTGCAAGTATGGCACGTGGTTCGTTTCAAAGGAAGTCGTGAGAGAGATAGAGGTTTGATCCACTGAGGTGATCAACCTAGCATTTACACGAGGCCGAGTGATACTACAAACTAGAATAACATGATTTCACCATCAAGTTAATTGAAAGGGAGAGGGATAGTCAAATCGATAGCCCTTGGAACCATCATGATAGCCCCATGTAAAGGGTGTGGAATCTGAACCATACCGGATGATATGATTGAACACCAGGAAGGAATATCTTTGCCCTGGAATCGCACATGCTGCCATCATAGCTACTTTAAATATATAACCCTTCCCGATCCATCCTACTGACGATATATAACACCATATTCTGAAGATCTTTGAGACATGGAACTGTGTAGATGATAAGAGATATAGGGTTGAATTCCGAGAAGTGTCAAAGTCTTTCATAGACAACCATGACTGTGTGGTTCAAGAAATTAGTTCGACAAGGGGTACTCTTGGTAGGCAGGTATGAAATTTGTGTTTTGATTATCCACACCAAAAAATCACCAACCAAGGGGGAAATAGAAAGGGGGATTCACCTGCTTCTGCACAACCCAGTCTCTGGATGTGTAGTGCATGGGTTTGGACATCCCAATGATGTCCCTCCGACACTCCCAACTGCAATCATGACCTCTGAAGTCTCAAATGACAGTGGTGGCAGTGCTATTGGAGCGAATGCTTGTACTGGGATTAGATGGGCCCGGAGCCTTCAACACCATTCCTGGGGTCTCCACTTAGTGGCTTGGTTGTGGACGAGGAGAAGGTCAAACACACACTCAGCTACATGGATCATGGAAAGATCCTCCTCGTAGGAGGAAGAAGATAGTACAAGGACGATAAGCTTCTTAATTCGCTTATCGTCACTAAGCATTTGGCCACCCTTTCTCCAGCCTCCTCCTATAGTAGTGTTATCCAATAGAAGATGAGGTAAGGAGAATGGTTGGGAAAAGGATTTGGGCCTTCTTGTCAGCCTTTGATCGGCATCCCCTGGTTGGACAAGGAGACCCAAAATGGGTCCCTAGCTACCTGTGTGGGAAATAGATGGTCAGCATGCCGCAGTGGAATCATTTTCATGAAGCAGAATGGTGGGAGGCTCTGCACTGTTGGCCCACATTATCACACATTACATCTCCATAATGTTTTTTTTTATTTGTAAAACATGGCCATAGTCCACTCTTCACACTATTAGCACCTGATGTTTACTTATAACAGCTTTTTATTCAGTAGTCTTAGCAATAGGATTGTATAAAAACGCTCCTAATATAGGGAGAAAGGAGTTAGTGAATTGGATTGGGAAACAATCCCAGGCTGAGGCTCCCATTTGTAAATATTGATACCCATGTATGAAAAGATTGCAGTGGAAGACTCTCATTCATAGCAGAGATTCCTATGTTGTCATTTTTCCCAATAAGTACTTTCTTTTACGTGTAAATGTGTTTCTTGTTTCCACTCCATTTTGTTTATTGCTTTTCATGTCTGCAACATAGGGTATAGTGGTTCAGAATTCATACTTGTTATGCTCCGACTAATATTTTAGGCATTAACAATGGTTCTTCTAAAGTTACATGGAATTCATCTCGCCGATGCTCCATGCAATGGACTGTCCCTCCTTGTCCTCTAAAAATGTCTCACTAAAATATCATGATTGGGAAATCAGCAGCTATCTTGCCTCCATTTGCTATCTTTCATCATTCTTTTCATCTGTAATTATTTCTTGTGTAGGTTTTGACTCCATTTTCCCATGGTCCCTTTATCCCCCGATAATCCCACCATGCACCTTCCTCAACATACTTTGCCCCATTCAAGATCCTAGCCCCATGATTATGCTGATTGAAAATCCTTTGTGGAGTAGACTTTGGTGACACAGAAGATTGGCAACCTTATGTGGAGGTACTCTAGCGACCAACGAGAGATCCCTCTCTGACTGTGTAGGGCCGGAGGCACAGCCTAAAGTGGTTCTGTTGTTACTCGGAAGTGAGCCCTTCTGTAACCTTTGGTTCAATTTTGGTGCTAATAGGTTGCCTCCATGTGAGGCTAAATACAATGATGATCTAGTACATTGGACCCATGGCATTCTCAAGGAATTCTATATCTTCATGACTGACAGTCTGCCAGATCTAGAACGGTACATAGCTATGTGGACTCGCTGATTGAGCTCAGAGTCTCTGTGGTACAATTATGCTGCATCAATAATAAAGGTATATCGAAGCACTGATGGGGCTTCTAAACACTGTATCCAATGCAACCTAGAAATCACAAGGGACATAACCTATTTAGGTCCCTCGAGTGGACTCACCAATGTGCTAGAGTCAGGTGACATCCAGGGTCTTCAACAAAATATTGTATGGACAAAACCATGTACGAATATCAACAGTGCGATGATGTAGTTGAAGTCGAGCATGTGAGAAACAACCATCCCGAGAGGCACTAAGGACTCCTCTCAAGTGGTCCAAGGGACTCACCAATGAGGTTAATGAGACCAAGATACAGGGACCTCTAGGTCTATCCTCTAGAATATGTGTGTTGGCGTCAATAGAGGGAGACCTACCCCTAGCCAAGGAAATGATGTTTCCTTGACTAGGAGCATGACGGAGATAACTAGAAGGTGTGAAGCAATCTGTAGACTGACTCACTGAATGGGGAGGGGGGGGGAGGGGAATATTTGAACAGGGGCAGCGGGAGGGAGACTAAAACTTCCTTTGTTCAGAGTATGATGGTAGGGCAGAGTAGGCAGCTTATGTAACTAACTCATGGGAATGGGATCATAGCTGAAATACCGGGGATATCACTGCAGATGGGAAATACTTGGAGGAGGTAGAAACTTTTGATACTGATGGGATCCAAGGAAGACACATTGTAGAGTACTTTGAACAAAGGTGACCCAACGGGGCAACACTGCCAAACTATTTTCTATGGGGTGGTGTCTAGGGACACTGTTATGGTATGATCTCATGGATTTTTGGTGAGCCCAAGAAGGTAAATGCTCAATGGTGCTTTCAATTTTAGAGAGTCTGAAAGCACGAAAAAGACTCCAGTGGGGGATTTTTTTCATTGGTAGTCTTCTGTGCCTAAAAAATGATAAAATTATACATAGGAGAGCTCACCCATCCTGGAGGGGATGAGAGACTTCTTTACCATTGGTAGTCCAATCAGGCTAGAAAAGGTTAAACCTATACTGACTGGACAGTCATTCAAATACTTTTACAAGCATGAATGAAACCAAGTTTGCTCGACAATCTTTTCTTGATGAGAAGGCTGGAAAAGAGCTTAACGACAACCTGTGGTGATCTTTTTTGCAAAGTGCGGCCCCTCTTCCCAAGAAGGCATAAAAGTATGCAGAGGGGAATGGTCTTGTCTTGAGTGTGCCAAGGAGGTCCTTTTCAATTGATGGTCTACATGGTCCACAAAAGGAGGTAAATGAGACGATGTAGATGCCCTTTCCTATATTTTAGCGAGCGAGAAAGGAAGCAGCTGCGCTCGACTATCTTTTCATTGTTTTAAGGAGTCAGAAAAGAGCTTAAATGAAACTCCAGTGTGGTCAACTGATTGTGGTGGCACAAGCAGTGCCCCATGTCGGGATGGTGGACATAGGTCCAAAGGTCATTCACGTAGTATGGATGGAGCAGAAGGCTCTCAAACATACCAATACATGCGTGGGATAGATCGCGGCAGAGGCTCGCGAGTCGGTGTGGCAGAAGGCATGCAAACCGAGGTGGCTCTCGGACAGAGGTCAGGAAAGCATGTGTGTGTGCTTTGGTGAATGGAATTGAATACATGTAATGTGAATGCAAGTCTGGGGGCACTTATATGCCGAATACATGCAAGAAAATGAAATCGTTTTGTGGACAATGGTCCAGAGGTCCGCACAAGACAACTATGTGTTAAAAATACAAAACAAAATCTAAAAATTACATTCCTTAACGGGCAGTGGCCTGACAACTCGCATGAGTAGTGGTCAAGAAGTGTGATACAAGTACAGGTCCATAGACACTTGCATCGTCATGTTGTGGCTCGTAAATCGAGGTGACTCATCGGAAATGGTCCCGAAATTTATTTGTTAAGCATGAGATGATGGTCTCATTATGAGATAGAAGTTTGAGCCCGGAGATGTGAGAGGTGTCTCAAACTGATTTTGGGTGACTTTGGACTAGCAACTGAAGGTGTTGCCCTTGACATGTGCTAAAAAACGTTGAAAAACAACAAAGGGAAAAAACTACGCTATAAGGGACTCATAGTGGTTATATCAGGCATAGACTCTCTTGAGGTGGAGCCCGTTGCACGGCTTCTTCAAGAGTCGACCGTCTGAGTCAGCAAAGAGGTATGCCCCCTTATCGAAATGAAGGTCATTAGCAAGGTGGGATGACAAAATATGGTCTTTTATGGGAAGAACTGATTCCACACTATGGTTTAAAGGAAATGGGGTAAAACCGAAGGCAGTCTTTCATATATCTCCGTCATCACATAAGTGGTGCCGGGATAGATCAGGTGGATCTTCCACAGCCGATGAGATGGAAGGGAAACTGGTGCGAGAGATTAGGTAAATGGTATTGGTTGTGGTATTGGTGGCATTTCCCCTAGTCTCTGTTGGAGGAAGAGGGGTAGGCCTGGAGATGAGAGTAGTCTTTGATGGACCTGGAGGTAGGTGCAACATAATATCAATTGCCTGGACATGAGTCAACACATCCTGGGGCCTTAGAGGTAGGGTAGGTGGTTTAAGGTACCACATAGGATCTCCCATTGTGAAATCCTATAGATTGTGAGTTTCCAAGACATACTTACTCATGATCTTGGATGGTAGGAAAAGGAAAGGGAAAAGGAAAAGAAAAACGAAAAGGATTATGTTGATTGGGAATGAACCCCACTATTTCCTTGGTAACTAAGGTTGAGGTTGCAACTGAGGTTGCAGTTGTAGCTGGGGAAACAACCAAAGAGACAGGAGTGATGGACCATCAATGATGGTGGAGACAAGAGGGTCTGTTGAACTAGACATCATGTAAATGGACATGGTGTTTGAAGAAGGTAGTGGGGGGTGAAATTCTTTAATCAAGGTGATTTCATACTCAAGGGAATGTTGACGGAGGTCATCTAGAGCCATTCAAAATTTGGGCAAGTCTTGACAATGGTGAGATTAATTTCCATACAAGTTGCAGAGGGTGCAAGCATGGTTTGTTCTCAATTCCTTGTTTCTAACTATCGGTGTGGTTGGGAGTTCAACCATGGGGATGTTTTCATTTGTATCCATGGCATCCAAATGCACACAGATCACTGGGATTTCAGGGTAATTCTGAATTAGATGGCCCTGTTTTTCATAGACGGCACAAGGTGGGACTTCTTGTGGTTCTGTAGTGGCTTTGGAATTCTTTCCCCTGGCCCTTTTCGGGTGGGGCGGGGTGGGTTTGAGTGCCGTTGTTGGCTTTTGTAGAGTGGGTGGAGGGTGAGACTTTGCGATGGGTTGCATTGGGGTTAATACAGCCTAGGGAATTACTGGTTGAGCTGGTGGATCAAGATACCACACCGAGATTCCCAATGTAAAGTTGGGTAGGCTTAAGGCAGCCATGACCGACTTGCTCATGACACCAGGTGGGGGGAAGAGGAAGGGAATTGTATGGACTGGGGATGATCCCACATAACTCCCGACTGGTTGCATGTGGGGATGCGGTTGTGATTATGGCTGTGCATAATGCTACTGCTATGAGTGATGTTGTGGCTGCTGTTGGTGTTGTGGTTGTGGTTGGGGCTGCGGCTGTGGTTGTTGTTTGGGTGCAGCGGTTCTTGATGAGACCATGTACAAGTCTGCAGTTTCATTTTGCGTTGGTGGTGGTGACACTAATAGGAAAGGAGCCATCATGGAGGTATCAGTAAACAACCCAAGGCCCACATTCAACAACAGAGGTGCTAGTGTGTTGTCAACCATAGTGTTGATTACAGGAATGACATTAGCATGTGTGGTTGCCCCTTGCAACTCAATGGTGGTGATGGTGGGGATAACATTGGCAGGTGTCATTAACCCTTGCAGATCATGATAAGTGAGCTGATCAACCATCACAATCTTCCCTTCATGGGGGAACATCATGAGATAGAAGATAGTTGATACAACTGCTCTCATGGCATACATGTAACTCCTTCTGAGGAGGAGGTTGTAGTCTAGTTGAGCATTGACGACTTCTATGTCGATTAGCACTGTCTTCCCAGCTAATGTGATGGGGACATGGGGGAGGATTCCTTGGGCTTTAGTGGGATGTCCATCATAATCCTGCAGAGTTGTGGAGGATGGTTGTAGAATTGGTGATCGAAGTTTCTGCCAAACCAAGGTAGACATAACGCATGTGGATGTCCCCTCATCCACTATGCACTGATGTACAACCAAATTCTGAATGGACACTGAGATTTGGAAGGCGATGGTCGATGGCATGTACAGTTCCCCATTCTCCATGTCGAATGTGATCAACTTGGAGTCGGAGGGGTCTACTACCCCTCGGGTGGCTAGTAAGGCTTTCTGCTACGTTAGGCATATTTTAAGTACCTCAAGAGTAGACATGGCGGTTGGAGTTTGGGCCAAATCATCCATAATACTATAGCTAACTGCAGCCCTAGCTATGGTGTTGTTAGCAATTCTGTGTACAGGGGGTGCGAGAATGGGGGTAACTGAAGAGGCAGGCTGACTATCTTAGATGTTGATGTTGCTGATGAGTCAGCAGGTTCAGTGGTGGTACCATACTGATTTTGTGTAGTTTGTATGTTGACCTCTTTAGTCCTCATGGCTATCAGGTGCTGAACACTTGTTTCGGCCATGGGAGGTTCCCCTGGAGCATTAGGATTGGGTTGGGGAGGGGAGCGAGTGCCACCAATCCTTGGACTTGTAGTGGTTTTTTACATACCATGGGAGGAGGTCCTTGTGGTTCCAGGTTGGGTTGGGATTGATTAGCAGCATTGGCGGCTTGTTGGGCCTCGTTTTGCATGGTCTGCTTCACATGAGCCATGAGGGGACACTCAAATGTGTAGTTCCCATAAACATCATAGAGTGTGCACGTTGGTTTGTGTGCAATGGGGCATTACATCTTGGTGCATTCTATCATGGGGGGTTTTGGGATGGCCAATTTACCATGGCATTATTGGGAGGGTTTAGTTGTTGACCACCTACCTGCGATTGGTTATTTCCTTGGTTACAGCACCAGTTATTTTGAGATTGGCCTTGTTGATTGTTGGGGGTAGGTTGGTTGGGACAATTTTGTTGTGTGAACAATTGTCCCAACGGGGCAAGTGGAGCGGGGGTGGGGGCTTGAACTAGTTGCACTGGTGGTGCATAATATATTTGTGTGGGTGGTGGTGCCAAAAATGTGGGAATTTTCCCCACATACTACTATGTTGGCCAAGCCATGGCCTGAGTTTGCTTCAGTTGCACAGGTTATGCATAAGAAGTTGTTGCTCCAGACTGGGACATCATTCTTGCATAGTCTGGATCTTGGTTTTGGTAAGCAACATTAACAGTGTTGCTTGGTTGTGATGGAACTGTAGGTGGGCTCGGTTGGTATTGTGGTTGTTGGGAGACGTGTCCTATGATGCCATCCACAATGTGGGATGCCCCTGGTGCATCACGGTAGGAGGTACTCGGATGGGGAGTATTTGGAATGACGGTGTACAAGTATCTAGACTGAGCATAGATAAGATCAAACTGTTGGGCCTTCAGTATGGCCTCTTCTTTGGAATGGGGATGTTCAGATGTGACATCCTTTACTATGGGTGGGAGCAAGGTCTTAAGAAACCAATCCAAGAAGATCATGTCGTCAAGTTGGATTTTACATAAGCTACAGCGTTGCTTCCACTCATGGATATGGTCACTTATATGAGTGGTAGTGATTTGAAGGCAAGATAGCAGGATCTCCACCCCTTTGTCATACCTGACAAGGAGTTGGAAATACTGTAGGAACATGAAGTCTAGGGAGTTGAATTCCGGGTACTTGGCTTATGGAAGCTCAATGTACCATTTGGCCGTAGCGCCTGTAAGGGTGCATTGGAATAGCTTCAGCCAGATGGAGTTGTCTACGATGCTGTTGGATGAGCACCATAGATGGAATGTCATTATGTGGTTTTGGGGACATTCCCCTACATTGCCTTCAAACTTGGGGATGTCTAATGGCAGCTTAGTTGGCATTGAAGGCCAAAAGGCTTGATGGCAAATGGGGTCATTTGTTAATCTGGCCAAGTCAGGCAAGTTAAGATGAGCCATGAATGGTAGATTTGACCCCAAGTTGATGTGGGATGGGGCTGCGATGGTGGTGGGGTTTGTAGGTCAATAATGCATCTGCACGGCTGGGGGTTCTTGCGGTGGCACCATTGCGGATGGGCCAACGCCCCCAAGTGTTGTGGGAGGGATAGTGTGAGTGGCAAGGATATTGCCCCCATGTATGACAGTAGGGACAATACAAGTGTATGGTCAACTACCTCCCTATGTGGCAGGAAGGGTAGTGTGTGTGGAAGGGCCATTTCCCCCGTGTGCTACTAGTGGGCCAGCTTGGCTAGTCACTATAGGTGGTGGCAGCTAAGTAATGACAGTTTGCATAACTGTGCTTGGGCCAATTTCCAGTTTGTGGGTGACAGGTTGGGATGTGGACATGGGTCCACTTGCTAAGGTTATGCCAGAAAATGGATCCGGGTTGGCACTAGCCATGGGGCTTGATGGTACGGTATGGAGGTCTGGTTTAGACAAATATGGGTCTGAATCAGAATCAGAGGCTATGTGGCCTTCTGATGGTGTGGGAGATCATTAAGAACAGTTTCGACGGTGTCAATTGAGTGTTCCAAATGGTGGTGGTTTTCCTCTTAGGTGTGAGGAAGAGCATGGAGGATCAATTATGTTTTTATGAATGAAACTGGTGGGAATGATGTTTGGACCCCAGTTTCAGTGGCTTCCTATTGGATGTAGGTGGTCACTCAGCCACTAATACTGCCAAATGACATCACTTGGCTTGTTCCTCACAGGTGCTTCTACTCAATCGGAAGGGGTCATTGCCCGTTTCACTTGGCAATTCCTCTCAGCGGCCAGCTACTTTGGGGTTCTTGTGGTACTCCTCACAATGAGTTTCTAGGTAGCACCCAAGTACTTCTCATAGTTGAAGCAGTCAGGGACTTATGTCCTCAAAGACCACAGAGTTATTTGTACTTAGTGTAATTTGGTAAATTTTAAGGCTCACTTAGCGTCATGAACTGAGTTGGGTTAATTAGTTGGTATGGTGTATCTATTTGTTTGTTTTTTTGGTATTTGGAAGCTGCAAATGGTTTATGAATTCATCATAGTATAGTTCATGTCATTGTGTATGCATGCATTTGAATAATCATAAATTGTGAACAAATACAATTTTTACCCCTGAATGTGTATGGCCTAACTAGATGTCTACCTCACACTGATATTCCTCTTCAACCAAGAGAAGGTGTTGGTATCTCAACACAATGGGACTAATCCCATCCTTATATCCTCAGGCCACCTCCTGGATCCAAGGTTGGTCAACAAGGAGGACACTTAGTGCCCTGAGAAGCCCTCCTTCTCTACCCCCTCTACCTTCCAGGTCATCTGGTTTTAATGGTTTGGAAAAATATAGTGGAGTGCCTAGATCTATATGAGCTTGCCCTTCATCATATCCCAGAATACCCTAGAGGGTTATTATTGGGTAGAGGAGGAAGGGGAAGCAAGACATTTAATTTTAGGTTGATTTTAGTTAGGTTAGGTTCATTTGATTAAGCCATTTAACATTTACTTGGAATCTACACATTGTTTATGAAAGAAATTGCAGAAAATGAAAACAGAAACTAAAATTGACTTGTAGTGTTGGATAGAGGTGGTTGAGCCACACTAACAGTCCTATAAAACTGAAATTTAACTGTTATTAAATTGAAATTAAAGTTCTGTTTGACAGGTCGCACATTTATGATCAAATCTGGCGAGGGGGCTACGAGATTTTTTCAGAAACAGGTGAGGGGGTTGCACAAAATGCAAAACAGTCATGGACTAAGTTTTTGGGTTGAAGTCACACTTATCGAGGGATTAAATGCACCCTAGGAACACCTATTTTCCCATTAAGTGTGCCCCAGTCTCACTTTTGGCCCCGATAAGAGCGTCGTGGCCTGGATTTGGGGTTTTTTGTGTGGCAGAGTCAAATCTGGCCTACAGTAACTTGTGTTGTGGCCAATCTGACTCAGTTTTTCCTAGCAAATGCTTCGACAGTACTAAAAATAGAAATAAAACTGAATCTAAAGTGGATTTAATAGGAATTTTTTGAAAACTAGGGAAAAAAATTAAAAAACTTGAAAATTAAAAATTTGGACCAGGGATCCTATAGGATCGACCTGGTATGGTCACCAGTTCTGTAGTAGGGATTTCTCCCTACTACAAGGGCAGGAATGGCCCCCTTCTATCTATAGGACAGAAGGGTAGGTTCCTGCTAGTGGGTAAATGCAAAAAATAATAATGGAAATGGAAATGGATAGAATAGTAAACTAAACTAAGAACAGAAAGGAGAGAATGGAGATAGAAGCAATGGTGAACCCATCTGCAAACACAAGTTAGGGTTTCACCTCCAAATACCTGCAAACAAATATTAAGCTACAATAACTTGCAAAACAATATTAAACATAAACCTGCAAATGAAATAAGGGTTGGAAAGCAAAGAAAACTAAGAAACTAAGAAACAAAACATGAAATATGGTTATACCTTCTCTTAGGTGGAAATGGACCACCATGCCCTAGATTATGGAAGCACCTCTCTTGGATGGGGGAGCTTTGGCTCAATGGAAATGGAGGAGAGGGAGTGGGTGGCTTGAGAGGCAAAGGTGTCTTAAGGCATCCACAGGCAGCATAACAATATGCAAGGGAGAAGTTGTTTGAGAGTGACCCCCCACCCTCCTTTTATAGCTTTTCAAGGGGTTTTAGGGTTTTAAGCCCTTGGTCAGGGATTTAGCCCCTTTTTTGGGCTTTTAGCCCCTTTCTCTCTAACTTTAGCTCCATTTAGGGTTTTAGCTCCTAGGAGACTATTTTGGGCTCCTTTTTGGGGTTTTTAAGCCCTTTTATTCATCCTTTAGCTATTTTTAGGGTGTGGGGGTCTAATGGAGTGATATGAGGGTCGTAAGATGGTGTCCTTGGTTGGTGTAGGCCATTGAGAGCTGAGTGGGGGATTTTTGGGTTAACATCCCCACTCTTATAGATGGCTTGAAATCCATGTGAGGATGGATAGTTATCTGTCAGATGTTCCTCTGTATAGATGTGACATATAGAGATATTGTTTAATAGACATTCCTTTTGGGGATTTTTTTTCTACGCCTTGGACAGAAAATTCTCATTGTTTCTCATTCTTCATCTTGCCTTTTCTTGGCTTGTAGAGCATCTAATTGAGAACCTATGGCTCGTAAGATGTCAGTCTTAAAATTTTCCAATAGGTTACCCAATTCCATCCTTGTAACCCCTCCTGAACTAGGAACATTTACTCTTACATTTCTACTATAAGGCTCTCAAAAAAATTTCCCAACTTCCCCCCTACTTCTAGAATAGTTTTTACACATCTCACCGATCTGTGCAAAGGTAATATGAGAAATATTTCCAGCTGCCATAAGATTAAGACTCTCTAGCAAGTCCTCAGAGATCCCTTTGAGAAAAAGTGTACGTACTGCATCTTCTCGAAGGTCATGATACTTTGATTTATGAATTGTATAAATGAACCTTTCAATATAATCCTCTAGGATTTCATCTTCAAGTTTTTGTATCTTGAATATATCGTGTCAAGAATCTTTAGGTTTGCAGTATTCTTGATACTTTCGCAAGAATGATCTTCTCATGTCATCCCAAGTCCTGATAGTGGATTCACCTAATCCGATGAACCATCGCAAGGTAGAATCTTTTAATGTAGTGGGAAAGAGTTTTAGTTTGTGAGCATCTTGTAGATAATTATAGCTCCTTCAGAGAATATCAAACTCAAACAAGAATGTGTCTGGGTCCTCATTACTTTTTCCATAAAAGGTAGGTAAAGAAGGATGGATGTTTTTCATATTTACATCCAATACAATATCTAGAATAGGAAACCCAAAGGTAGCCTTAGTTTGATTTTCTCCTTCTCTTTGTTATTCCTAACTTTGTTACGATATTCGTTCTCTCCTCATTCCTCTGTATAGGCTAGGGTTTTAATATAAATAAACCTAGGAAGATCCTTTTGAGGTGATAATGGAGCGTCCCAATGCTCTATTTCGGGAGAAATCTTCCTCTGGTCAACCATTGTATTATTGAACCCTTGAGGGAAAGTAGGTTCTACCATGGATGTATCAATTTGTGAGATGACTGTATCTAAGGGGTTTCCAAAGAGGGATTTTACCTGCTCAGGATCAACAAGGTCAACAAAGTTCAGGCTTCCTACTAGTGAAAAGGTCGTATCCTTTGGTTTTGTGACTAGTGGAGAAATAAAGGTTACTAGTGGTGGATCCTTCTGAATTTCTTTCAGAATGAGGTCCTCAGGACCTCTAGGCAAGGTTCCTTCTCCTTCTATGGTTCCCTTGGTAAGATCTCTTGGAAGAGTTTCTTTAGGTTTCCAACCAGAATTACTTCCTTCGGGTGTTTTTCAATACCTTTTTGGTGAGTTAGTAGTTGGGGTATTACATCCCCTGGAAAAGTTAGTAGAAATGTCGATAGCTTTTCCTACCTTAATAAATATACCCTAAGGATCTCTAAGTCTGTTCATGAAAAAAAAACTAAATGAAAGGAAACTTATGCTATTATTCTTGTTTCTAGGTTTAGGGGTGCCTGTTATAACAGATGCATCGGTTCTAAAAAAAGAAAAACAAGTACATGAAAAATGCAGAAAATAACACACTTACAAAAACAACAAAGGAACAACAAGGCTTTAGGGCACCCCACTATAGTGGATGCGTCTAGCTGTTACCCCATAGAAATTCTAGGAATTTCATAGTGAGGTCGTCTTTGCGTCTTACTGTTCTCCCATCCCTCTTGCTATGTAATATAAAAGTAATCTATCTATCTATATAAAATTTGTAAAGGAAACCTATTTACTTTACCTTATAAAACAACTTCCCGACAATGACGTCAAAAATGTTGGGTGTGTTCTACTATCTTAGATACACCTAATATTTAATTATTGACTAGGGTTGGTAGGCTTAGAGTTGATACAAAATACATGCAAAGGTATAAAGGATCCTAGGGTGTCATGGAGATATTTTAATAAACAAAAGATCAAAAGATATTTCAAAATGAAATACTGAGTCAAACTCGTAAGACTATCTGAATAATTGGACTAGACTGGAGTATCAAATTCTAAACATCTACTAAAAGAAAGATATAAAAAATAATACTTATAACTTTAGACACTAACACATAAAAGGAATTATAACAATTGAACTGACAAATAACCAACTAACTATTCCTTAACTGGAAGGCTGGGGTAAAAAGACAATTTATCTTATAAAAATAGAAAATTGAAAAAGCGAGTAGAAAACTTAATAAATAAAACCTGAAAAAAGCAAGTAGAAAACTTAATAAAGATATTTAAACTCTATTCTTCAATAAATACATACCAAAAACAAGAATAATTCTTACGATTACAAATAATCTAACTTCCTTTTTAAAAATAATACATCTAACCTTAAACTCTATATGCAAACAAAGATAACCATGACGTAAAACAATAGTAAAATGAAATTAGTGTTTAATATTAAAGAAATAAGAACAATTTAATCCATATTTAATTTAAGATGAAAAGAAAATAAAATAAGAATAATAAAACCTTAATCAATAACCTAAAACATTCAAACTTTAATTGTAATGCTTAAATAAAACTACCAACTACAAACATAATCCAAATATTGACAAAACAAAACTAGAAACAATCTGAAAATACATGAAAAACACTAAAAACAGGATCAAGGATTAAATGGCAGACTGAACAATAGGTCTGTAAGGGGTGGCTGAATGGCAGACTGGACAGACGGTCTAAATGGCAGTCTGTACAGTTGAAAATGGTAAAAAATAACCTAAATGAACTAATTATTTAGCTGAAGTTATGGAGTTCTAAACCTAATGCATGGAATTAATAAACAAACCTATTTAATCACCAAATTAACTTCAAACTAACTCTAAAACAAAAAGAAAGCATTGCATATTAAACTAATTAGTAAGATGGAAATTAATTTAAGCAAACTGGAAATTAACTTAAGCAAATTCATGGCAGGAAATAAATAAACATAACTGAATCTAGATGAAAGCAAACTATTTCATATAAGCAAATTCATAACAGGAAATAAATGAACAAGGCTGAATTCAAATGGAAGTAAACTATTTTATATGTTTGGAAATTAAGACTAAAAACAATACTAGAATGAAATGACTATAAATAAAATAATTGAAAGCAAATAACTGGAAACAAATAACTGAAATCAAAGCTATGTGTGAATCTACTTGTTTAATTGCTGAAATAAAACTAATCTAATGCAGTACAGGAAATAAAATAGCATTTACTATTATCTAATGAAAACAAACTGGAAATTAAACTAGACTAGCTAAAACAGAAAAGAAAGAACTGAATTAAACAAATAAATGAACCTTTGGTTGATGAGTGGCCCTCTTAACAATCAGGGGTGATGTCTGCTAACTCCTACTCAAACAAAATCTTCAACAGCAATGCATACAGCTCTTTATTCAAATTCAGAAACAAAATTACAGTGTTTAACAAAATACTTCTCTAACTCTCCTGACTAACTAACTCTAATCTATATTCAGAGACTGATATATATAGTTTACATGAGAGATGAGCAAGTCGACCCTAAAGGTCGACTGCTTTCTAATTTTAGTCAATCTTTAAAGGCACATAATTTATTTGCAACCAACACATAGTTGGGTTCTTCCTTTAGTGTGATTGTAGTGTAATGTGGTGAGTCTGCTCCTTCTTTAATGTGAACAGGCCTCCCTTAGCATGCTTGATGCGGCAATGATCCCTTCCTTAGCGTGGAGGATGGACTGGTGTTGAACACAGGCTTGTAGACAACAACAGGATTCTAGAATGTGGGTCCCTCATTAGTGTGGGCATGTGATTTTGCAAACTAGTGTGTGATCCAGATGCATGGATGATCAGTGTTGCAGGATGGACAGCACTTAGGCTAATGAGTGTGCTGATTGACAAGTTGAATGGAACACTGAGCCGTGAGATGGATATGTTGGTTTCGATCTAGGGAAAACATGACATCCTAGTGAACATGGAATATCACACATGATAGGTTTATAGAATGAGGGTGCTTCTTCAATTGAATGCATGGGCTGGTGATGTGGTATTAAGCAACACCATCGTGACAACAACAATCCTCTAGAATGTTCCCTCCTTTGAATGCATGAGCAGCGAAAACAGGATATCAAAATCAATGCACTGGTGATCCTTCTAGATTGCTGATTATGCTATCACCTAGGCATGTGGTCAACAAAATGGTTTACATAATTTTTCAATGTTTAATGCCTGATATTGGATGTTAATAGTGCACAGGCTGATGGGCGAGCTAAATGCCAAGCTGGATCGTGAGCTGGACATGTTGTGCGAAAGGAAGGATGAATGCATTTTGGTGTTAATTTTCCCAAACAAACTAGAAAATATGCAAACGAATATACATATCAGATAATACATTAAATATGCTTTAAATAATATAATTTTGAGTGAATAAAATCATAAAAATGATATTAATAACCAAATTTGTAATAACATCAATTTTTTTCTTACCTTGTGCTGAAATAACGATCTGCATGACATAAAATATACTAAAGATAATAAAATATGTGTTTAAATGTGTTATTTAATTGCCAAAAATGATAATAAAATGAGTCTCAACAATGTCCATTCTGGCCTCTTGAGAGTTAGAGGAAGAAGAATGGTCAGGCTCTTTATCCTTTCTTCGGTCTCCTTCTTCTCTTCTCCATTCTCCCTCATCCCTCTTCTTCTTTCTAGCAGCAGTGAAGTTTACCTCTACCTATATGTCATCCTTCATCATATCAGCTAAGGAGGCTAATCTTCTTTCACTTAGAAACATGGTAAACTCAATATCAAAGGCTTCATCATATTGGAGTTGGGAAGAACTAGGGGGGTTTGAACTGGGAAGGGATGAAATTATATGTATTCAAATATCTATGAGAAAATTCTTGTATAGATTCACTCTGCTTTCTCCTCATGGAATGGTATTGGGATAGATACTGCTTAGTATTTTTCTTGTCTACCCATTTGTCCTTGAAGGAATATTTGAAATCTTGGTAGTTCAGAATGGAGTTGTCTGCGAGGTTTTTAAACCATTTTCTCATTTCTCTAGCAAGACTTTGCACAAACAATATGACTTTAATATCATCATGGTCTACCTCATCTAGGTCTACCCAGTCTGAAAACCATCCCAGGTTTTCCTCAGTTGAAGACCCCTCCTCTCCATTGAATTGTTTGAGCCTTTGAGAGTATCCCTGAGGAAGGTCGTGAAGAGCAGTAGGAAGGAGTATAGAGGAAAACCTATTTTCCATCCTTGGGGTTATAATAGGGTTTCCAAGAGGGATTGAAGCTGGTGTGATATGAATTCCTTTGTTATGAGGAACTATACAATTGTGAGGGGCTGTGAAACTAGATGATGCAGGTTGTTTAAGATTGGAAGTGGCAGGAGATAGGGCTATGAAAACAAACTTCTCTATGGAAATGGAGTTTAATGTGATTATTTTAGTGGAAAATAAAGCGCACTCTGGGTTAGATAAAGGTTGCAAATGCTTACCTAGATATTTTGAGATATTAGGAAGCCAAGAAATATGGGAGAACTAAACGTAGATGGGTCTAAAGCTACTTTAGAGAGGCAGGATTTAGACTTGGTCATGGGGAATCTTGGCTCAAATTATTCACTACAATGCTCAAATATATCATGAATGGAAACAAAAACTTCAGCAGGTAGAGAAAAAATTATTTCTAACTAAGGTATAACTTACCTTTGCTGCTTCTTGGCCTTCTGAATCAACTTCTCTTTATCAAATAGTTCTTGAAAAGGCTCTACATCAAGATTTCTCCTCGTATTGGTCCTTTTAGCTACCAGTATTTCTAGTGGAATCACCTTCCAAAAGATTTAAGTGGAGTCCTATTGGCACCCCAACAACAACCTTTGATTTCTGCAAAATAGAGGAACCCCCAATAGAATTTTTTTAAGTACTTAGCTTTTGATTTTCTTTTGTTTTATTTGGTAGGTGATTTTATGGCTTTCCTTTGTAGATTATTCGATTTTCACATTGCTTGTTCTTTGTAATGGATTTCTTCGGAGAGATTTGGTGGTTTAACTTATGTGTACCATTTGAACCTCTTTGCTTTTTGATTGCTTAAACTATGATTTCATGCTCTCATTTGAAGTTTCCAGAATTGAATATAGGATTTGGTTTATGTGAACAAATGGGTTATTAAGAAAGATTTAAAAAAAAAACTTCATTGTGATATGAATTTATTTTTAAGGAGGAAATATCATTTTTCTATTGTTAGAAAAACATTCTTAAATGTTTATTATTATTATTATTATTATTATTATTCTTAAAACAATAATAATAATAAAACATTAAAGTATGATCTTCCTTACTTTTAAAAGCATTCATATTAAGTTAAACATGTAATAATTTTTTTTTCTCTCATAAACTTTTCCATAATATTCATAATGAATACACCATGAGTTTATATTGGAGTGAATGTTTTGAAATTCCATCTTGTTTACATAAATGTTTTTTTCTTTAAAATTGATTATTACATTAACAATAAATAAATTTAAGAAAAATATTTTGTGTGAAAATTATTATTTATTCCTCCAAAAATTTAAAATGATACACTAACATCGAGACTTCAAAAGGTCTTACCTTTATTAATGGGTGTTCTTAGATCATGGCTACAAATGATGATATCTTATTTTAGATATTAAAACCAACATTCATAAAGCTATGATATAAGAGAACCTTTGGATATATTAAATATTTGGAAAATTTTCAAGGTAGTATTTTTTAGTGTCCATAAAGATGCTATCACAATTGTCTTTTGCTAGAATTTTGAAATAATACAAATGTAGCATGTTAAAACCAATATTTCTAGCATACGTTCAATTTCACGCAATATTTAATATTATATAAATTCTAACTTTTATTTGTTTTGTCTCGTGGCATTAACAGAAAATATTATCATTTCTCCATGTTTGTTAAAAAAATAGTGATATTAAACCCAATTCACTTCAAGCATTGCTAATCATTTCTATCTCTGGTTTTCTCTCCAACAAGATAGCAGAGATTTAAGGGATGTCCACAGAATCCATGAATTGTTACACTGCCATTCACAACAAAAAAATAAAATAAAATCAAGAATATTATGAGAATGGTTCAATACAAATATCCTAGTTTGAAAATGCCAATTACAGCTGGATAAAAAAAGAGATTCCACGCCAAAAAATTGAAGGTAGAATAAACTGTCAACATGCCACAGTAAGATATATCATTAAGATTGATAAGAAGTTAAACCAAAAGGCATAATTTTGAGGAATTGTTTACCAACTGCCCCTTACAAAGGAAGATTCATTGATTTGCGTGTTAATCAAAGAAGAAGAATAGGATGATGTGTTAACTGAGATAGTTGGTAATATTCTAGATCAATTGATTTGCCATTAAGATGGAAGTGATCTCTATTACTTTGTTACACCAGATATCCTAAATTAATATTACCTAGTGTTGCCATCAACCATCATTGCATAGTCACCAAAAACTAGTGAAATAAGTGATTTGTTGCATTAAATAAACCTTGTCGAACCAATTGCTTGACATTTTCTCATGATATCCCAGCTAGAAGAATCAAATCTCCATGTAATATATCTTGATGGAGTAAAGGGGGAGAATTTATATCTTTGGTTTTGTTTTCACCTTTAGTAATAATTTGTATCCATGTTTTTTTTACTCTCATATGTTATCTTATTTGGGTTTTGGTGCTCAGGTTACAGGTATCATGGTTACATATGAGGTGAATTTAGAATGATGTAAATTCTTTACATTTAGATAATTGATTGCAACTTCTATTTAAAATTCTTCTTATGGGATCCAGACAGCTGGTGTCCTCACAAGACTTTTGTTAACAAACTGAGCCATCGTGTAATGGATTCATTCCGTTTTCATGGATCCTCAACATGTGCGCTTAATTTGCTGAGAAAGAAGAAATGATAAAGGATCGCCAAGCATAATGGTTCATCCTACCATTTACCAAGAGTTTGATGGGGAAGATTTCATCCGATCTTCCTTTAATTGCATATTTTACCTTTGATTTTATTCCGGTTTTGGTATATTCTTATTTTCTTAGTGTATTTTGGTTGCATATTTGACGTTATAAAGAGAGGTGTATCTCCTCAAATAGTCGTTTCTTATCTGATCATGGGAATCATTCTACATTTGTTTATAATAGTCTAGATGTGCCTGAATGAATGGATCTTCTACAAATTATTCAAGCTAACTAGAGATTGAAGCTAGATCATAAAGAAAAATTTAAGAAGAGTGACAGCAGTCAAAGTGTTACGAAGATGACGACATTTCTGCAAGCGATAAAAGGGAATTATTTTCATCTTTTCACTGTTTTGCAAATTACATTACTAAAAAAGCAATATTATTAACATTCCACCTTTATAGATGAACATTTATTGATGTAATTTTGCAGGCATACTAAACAATGGAGGTCGTGACATCGCTGAGAAAGCACACCATCTCATCGAAATTGAATTGCAATTGACATTTAAATTATCAAAAGTTTAAAGGTTAAAAGTAGTGGAGGATAATTCATAAAAGATGAGGATATCATTTGACAGTATATTTTATATTTAATCTTTCACTTTCCTATTTGGTGAAAATAAAAGTAAAGCGACGGCATCATGGAAGAGGAAATCACCATATGGGAACCGAACTCATTAAAAACATGACAAGTAATATGGTAGCGAGGTTATGAAGTTCAAGAAGGTATCAAGAGATAGTTCTACTAGAATGTGAGCATATTTCAAATCCTCCAGCAGACAGGGACATAAAGGCAGAAATTCGCTATTCATCATCCTAGATCGTGGGAGAAATTGATTAATGTAGTTGCTATTTAGGAGACTATTGAGATTCTTATTGTCTATAAAAGAAGTAACAATATGCTGAGAATGGAGGGGTCGCAGCAGAAGAAGGGAGGAAACTGTGCTTCTCTTTGTTTTATTTTTCTATTGTTATGTTTCTATTTGCAAAAGGAAAATGAGACGTGTTGGAGTAGGGTCCCGCAGCTACAGGAGAAGCTACCATTTTGGAAGATAGACAGTTTTGGTGAAGATATAAGAGATAAGGTAAATATATGATGCCGTAGCATGTTTCTAGCTGCATATCAGAGCCAAAAACTATGACTATCGGGGCAGAGAAGTCAAAGAAGATGACAGTACCTAAGCGGCCAAGAAGAGAGAGCTCACCCACTACATTCAAGGCAGCAGCAAAGACAGGAGGGATCAGCTACCCTCATAAAGGAAAAGGGGGCAACAAGACCGAGGTATTGAAGATGAAGGACAGAGAAGGAAGCGGCACCCAGTACCCACGATCAGCACTGGGAAGCGTGGATGACTGCAAAGAGATGTGGTGTGATGGAAAGCGGCAGTTCGAGTACAGATAGACCGACTGTCACAATTAGGGTTTTTGGGTTACTGTTGGGACAGAGCCACATTGTTGTAATGGCGATACCTTTGGGCCGCCTATAAGGGGATGAAAACTGTATTGTAAAAGGTTAGCTAGTCGGATAACCTGTAGCTATTCAGACCGTTAGCCAGTCTGAGAGTCCAGTAGTCTATTAGCTCACAGTTATTTTGTATTGTAATAGAGTCGAGCTCTGGTTTCGCTATTTAGTCCATAGTTACCTTACTGTAACCATTAGCCAATTCCAAGAGTATGTATGTAACAATCCGTAGGGATTGACAGAGAGAGAGAGAGAGAGAGAGAGAGAGAGAGAGAGAGAGAGAGAGAGAGAGAATATTGTAAGAAGGAAATATAGAGAAAGAGAAGAGATCTAGNGAAATGAGTGTGGAGTTACCCAGAAGATCTGTAGCTGCACAATAGGTTGCATCAGAACTGTGTACTCTCTCAAGATATAATAAAGACAGTTCTGTGGATGTAGCTTCTACCCTGGAAGTGAACCACGTAAAACCAGTGTGTTATGTGATTATTTCAAGCAATTGTGCTTTGCTTAGTTGATATCTGTTATCTATTACATGAATGTTGTATCTCAGTTAGTAAATGTCTGTATGTCCTCATTTAGTTACAACATTATTGAAGGTTAAAGGTGGATTTACATGTATCAAGCGTCTGCATATGAGTTTATCAGTGCTTGTTTCACACAGTAATAATTCATTTTGTTAAAGTGTTCCCAGTATACTTATTCGGCTAGTTAAGTATAGTTGAGTTAGAGTGTGTTGAACTGTGGAAGTTCAAGTCAGAGTGTTTACTATCTTGTCAAAAGTTAGCCAAGTCATTTCACCTAGTGAGATAGCCTTTGGACCATGAGGGTCGCAGTGGGCCATACTATAGAAGATATTGCATTAACAGAAGGCGATATCGCACCGACAAAGGAGCTGCGGTGTGAGATATCGCAGAACGCGGGTTAAGCGGAAGGGAGAGTTGCACACCGCCCAAGTCACTGCGATGCGATAGGAGTCCTTCCCCTATCAAAACCCACGAGTAAGAGAGAACCATGCATCATAGAGAGATCTTGCTGGCTAAGAGAAACTGTGAGACCCTAGGATGCTACAGAACCTGGTTGAGGACACCTGAGTCTTTGGCCAACCCATAAGATCACTTCAGGCTATTTTGTAGTTTGTTGTCGAAAGGGCTAGTGAGCTAGGGGTATTGTTGGTATACATATATTAGTAAACCTGGGTCTGCCTAGATAGCCAACAAGACGTTTCCATAGGGGGGAAGTTCTGTAAAGTTTGGAGGAATTGTTTTCCTGAATTTTGTAATACTTCTTTCTGTCTGGTTCGAGGTTTGATGTGATAGAAGAATAAGAGTGGGAATGTTATCAGGATCATTGTTTTGTAACAGAACTCTGCTACAATTTTTACTCTTATTTATTTCTATTGTATATATATTTTATTTGGTACATATATACTTTGCAATTGTGTGCTAAAATCCTTTTGTATACTTCAGGATTATGTTATTTTCAGATATGTTTAAATGATTACATAGTTGCTTTAATGATCTGAGTTTGTTTGTCATTTTGCAGATTGTGTTATCAAATTTATGTTGTTTTAAATTTGAATTATTAACTTTGTATTGTCATTTTTATTTTAACAACATTTATTTTAAATTCAGATTTGAAAATATCATTCATATTTCTCCATGCTCCTGCTTGCAGGATAGATTAGGTATAGAGTTACTTCATTAAATTAGGTTTAGTTTATGTCATAGTGAAAGATACAGTTTACTTGTTGTTAAAACCTATGTGTTTTAATAGCTGTTAAATATGTATGTTTTCTAACTATTGAAGTCTTCATCTTAGATTAGTCATGTTACTTAGATTACATCTTTGAAATATTTATTTCATTTTAATAATTTCTATCACTAAATTGTGAGACTCTCTTTTGAGAGCAAACTCATGAGGCAGCGGGGCCTTTTTTCCCATGAGATTTAGTCATCCCAAACACACTAAGGGTTGTTTTAAGCCCTTTGTGTGTACTATTTCTCCTTATTGGCTTTAGGACAAAAAATCTAGCGAGCAAGTCCCCAGAGAATATACAACCAATATGTGCCTATAACTGACTGCTCAACCAGGTTTTAGAACTAAAACAATGTCACTTCCCCAATGAGATAATGGTGATTATTCCCCAACAACGATGACAAGATGTTATCACCGAATAATTTTCCTATGGTTGTGGTAGGAAGTCACTGGAGTAACCATTTCAAACCGATATTTAGACTGTATTCTAGCTTATCCAGTCAGAGAGGGATCTCTCTTTGTCACAGGAACATTCAAATACACATATAGCTTTAAGCAAGCATTTAGAAGACTAGATTTCTGAAGGGAACAGGTTGTTTTGGTTTTAAAGAGTGTAAGACAATAAAGTAGATAGTACCATTGGGAAATGGATTCAAAGCCTAAAACATTCAAGGACTTACAACATAATGAATAGTGATAAAATTCGTAATCTGAGGCAAATTAAGTGTTAATATTCAGTTAAATATTTTCGAGATATGGCAAGGGGAAATGAGAAGAATCCCAAGGACACAATAGGTACCTATCTATGGATGTATCTTCTGAAACACCTTCAGAAGAAGCAATGGTAAATACTGATAACTAAAATTGACCATATAATAGAGGATTAATTCCAATAAATTTACCATAAACACATAACAAACACATTATCATATACAAGGGGCGCTTAGTAGAGAATGAATTCCTTACATGCAACTAGAAATGCATTAGCATAAACTACACATACATGGAAATAAAGCATACAGGGGAACACAGGCTGAACATTGAACACCGTGATGAATCTCAGACACTCATGGAATACTTTGCATTAATACTTTGAAGAAAGAGTTCAGAACTACAAAACCAAGAATAGAGGCTTCCAAAATAAATGTCCAACCCTTTGTTCCTCTACTAAGGCCATATTTATAAAGTAATGTATTCCCAATACCAACCTCGAAACATAGCCAAAATCATTTATGATATGGGAATCAATATCGCACACACTAAATCCTAACAAATTATGAGTTGGTAGATTCTCCATGATCACAAACAAATAAGGAAAGAACACTGGGTTATGCATGATGGATCAAAATGGGAAACTTGACATCTAAGACCTAGACTCTCCCGATGAAAATCAATTTTCAGAGCATATTCAAACAACCTGTATAGTTTATTCCTCCTTGCATATTTAACTGGTGAACTATATGCTAGCCGTAGATTTCACTCTTACCTGCATCTCAGTCATCCAATGGTGAAGAATCTACCTGATTTGACAATCCTCCAACTTGAATTACCCCTTGATAGTTTTCATCACGAAATGATCCTGGATCGTGGATCTAAAATCCACCCCAATTTCCACCATTAAATTTTGTCGAGCCTACCAGATTTCACAGATTGGGAAAGCTACTTATCTCATGCACATGTTTCCGTTTTCTACACTATCGATCCTATGTAGAAGCTTTTCAAGCCGTTGATCTGGTAATAACGGAAAGTAAAACACGGATTCTCCAACTTTCTTGACCAAATTTTTTCCCTTTTCCGCCTTCCACCTTCTTGATTTCACCTTTCTTATTTCTCTAAATAGTAGAAAGCAGAACGTAGATTCTACAACTTTCTTAACCGAAATTTCTCCTTTTTCACCTTCTGCCTTTTCGATTCCACCAAATAGCGGAAAGCGGAACGCAGATTCTCCAACTTTTTTAACCAAAATTTCTCCTTTTCTTCCTTCCTCCTTTCTGATTCCACCCTTTATGGACTATTGATCTCTTTGCAGGCTTATCCCTAGCCGTCGATCTGAGATCGAAATACATATTTTTCATATAAGGATTGTATTTAAGGTCTCCCTTAAGTACTTTTTACCATTTTTGACATTCAGGCTTAGGAACAAGCCTCCTAAGCAACTTCAAACCCTTTTTCTGCATACCTCTAGGTCATAATATATGAAATTTTTCTCCCTTACCCCTCATTTTTACTGACTTACTCTTTTGCAGGGAAACTAGTGTGGATGTATTTGTAAGAACCCCTCAAATTTTATCACAGATGCTAACAGTCCATATGTGTATTACTTATCCATCTTATCATATCATACTCAAAATAATTCTTCCATGCATATTGATGATCATATATATTACCTCGGGCCATATAGTCATATGCTAAATTAATTCACTCTATGGGTATCTAAGCCTTAGAGGAGACTTATAACACTTAGTGAACATGACTAGAAATATATCACATAGTATTACCACCTTAATAAATGGAGGTCCATATTCTTAATACAACACAATATCATCTCCATAATTGGAGATCCATTCTCATAGAGTACCTTCTATGAGAATACTTGACTTTATATTACTCACAAGTCTAGTCTTTATATTACTCATAAGACTCAACTTGATATTACTCATAATACTTACAATGCAACATCACCACCTCAATCATATGAGGATACATAGGACTTGATATGACTCACATGTCTGACTTAATATTACTCACAAGTCTCGAGAATGAATCTTGATGTTGTATAATAATAAAAAAGCTTAATGAGAGCACAAAAGGGGATACTCACACAAAATGTGGTCAATTTGTGTACTATGTTGCTAACTAACATAATTTAAACACCTAGGAAACTAATACAAGTCATAATCTAAGGTCTAAAATGTTAATTTTGTTCTAAGATTTATATCACATTTGAAAACACAAGTAAGAGGTTCTAAATTTGATTCTAAGAAAAATAACAAGTCAAGAATATCATTGTTTAGGATATCCATATAAAAAATTGCACATATCAAATACAACTAACTCACACTATTGTGGAAATTGAACCCAGGTGTTAGAACAATTACACTCACAAAAATTGCCAATTACACATGCAAATTACTCACAAAGGAGACTAAATATGGAGCAGAACACTAATCTGTATTGAATAAGTGTACAATAGCCAACCCTATGAAGTCATAGGCTGCCACAATAAATAATTACATGATATATTTGAATGCATAAGGATGCCATTCGAATTTGGTCAAAAGCAGGCTTACTAAATCTAAGCAAATCCCCCATAGGTGCATAAAGCAGTTTCCAAATCTGTCTAGGAACTCATGAATTGGAAAAATCAATTAAGAAAGCTAATAGATCATGGAAGGACAACTCATACATGATTTTCTTAGGAGAAAAGAGTGGAGGATGATGAGGACAAAAACAAGTTAACTTCACCTAGTCAAACTTTCCCAATTGCCTTAAAACTCAGAAAAAGCAGGCAATAAAGCAGAAAAAGCAGACATGTGCTAGGAAGGCCAGGAATAAAGAATATTTGATTCCAAGTGGTTTCCCAAGCGCTCCATGACTCAAATTTATCAAGTTTGACCACTTTGGATGTGTGGAGGACAACTTGCATAAGGTGGAATATGGAAACTAGGCAAATAAGACAAAAATTGGATTAATTAATGTCTAAGGTACCTAACTATGGGTTGATTATTCTAACAACTATAGTGTGTTTTGAAAGTAACTAATTCCCTTTAGCGTCTTCCACATTGACGATGGATAACAATATCACTAGAAAATATTATATTATCTCTCAAATAACCCATCATGACATTGATCTCCTTTTAATTGATATATATTTCCAAAACGGAAGAAGCTTCTTTTGTAAACCTAAATTCATATTCCTTTGCTACCCACTTACATTTATTCATTAGAAAATTGACTTGATTTTCATCATAGAGAATACTACAAAAATGTTTAAAATGATATGGAACAATTTTATAAACCTCAACCACATGTTTGTCATACACATGCTTGGATGAAAAAAATCATAGCCCTCAACACTCAAATATTCAACAATCATATTTCTGGTTCTTTTTCATCTTTTACTCTCTTGCAATATTGTAAAAGAATCTCTGCATCGAAATAAATTTCTAGTATTATACTTAACTAAATTGGTCCTTGAATCATTTTCTCCATAGTGATTCTCAATTTTGTCTCATCCATATCATGCAAAGATCCAAAAAATTTAAACCCATATTTTTTTGTTTCGTTTTTCACAAAATCATCCCAATGGATGCTTTTGGGAGAGGATGTTAATGATCCATTTTTAAAAAGATCAAATACAATACACCATTTGTCCTAAACATCATCTAAAATCAATACAAGAGTCATCTTTCCTTTACAACTATCCTTGTTGGAAACATTGAATATATCTACACATTCATTCTGAAAATTTCGCAATCCAATAAAATACTAAATTTAAAGAGAAATTAAAATTACTTTGAAATGTTTATAGTGGTGTAACAATGTTTTAGGGAAAAAATATTTATATCTTCCACTCCATTGATGCAATGTGACATTTTCTAGCATGGTTGGGACTATTTCTATATATCCATTTATCCATGTCCTTCATGAATTGTTCATTGAATGGACTATCTACAAATTCTTTATTAGAAATATTTTGGTTCTTACAAAAGATTGTAATGAATTTCTATGAACATCCTTTCACAGCAGCCAAGATTTACAAAAATAATATCTCAGATGATCAAACTTGTAATTCTCATTTTCAATTATCTCTTGTGAAAATATAGTGTGTTGGCCATCCAAGATATAGAAATTAGCTTTATCCATTTCAATTTGATCTTGTTTCTTTAGGGAACTAAGTCCATTTGTATCTTGGTTGAAAGGAATTAAAATTGACTCTCAAAGAGTTGTGGTGAAATATGTGACACGTGACAAAACCATGTTAAGTACAACATCTTCATTCACCTTTCAAAATTGTAAATTCAGAGGTGCAAGAACAATTCTTTTGACATCAATAGAACAAAAAAAAACATCAAAAAGAAAATAATTTATTTGTTGTTGTTGGTTCCTTTATGACATGTAATGAACACAATATATATAATAATTAAATATTAATAAACATTAAACATTAAATAAACTAAGACTTAATGAGGAGGAACCATGATGAAAGGTTATGCCTCTTTACGAAAGGGCACCCAGTATGCGTCTTTATACGAACATCATTTTCATTGTAATATCATCACTTTTCAATTATTCATTTATATATTTATCCTTTTATGGATTTTATATCCTATTTATGTTGGATTTTCCTATAGAAACAAATTTTATTTGTTTCAGTGGTATCAGAGCCATCTTTGATCCTGCCTTTGGCAAAAAAATTAATACCCTGTCTGAAGTAGGCTCTTGGGAATGCCCACACTATCTCTTGCAACCACTGTGGTTGTCCAATGTGTGGCTCTCCACTACATACATCAACAACCAACCCCAATAACCTACTCCAAGATCCTATGTTGTCTCTCCTCCCTGCATACTTTTCCCTCCTACTCCATCTTCCTCATCGAATCCACTCTCCCCCACGTCAACATGCATGCTCTCTCTGGTCATCCTCCCTACTCCTTAACTCTACCATGCGTCCACTCCCTCTCATGTCCTCCTCCTCCTCCATGTCAGCCCCTCTGTATTGCGCTCCCCCTAGCCCCCCTGCCCCCCCCCCTCACCCCGTGCACACCAACTTGCACTCATTCCTACCCTCGTGTTGGTATACACCTTTGCACCCCCTCCACCAACAATCCATTCTTCCACTAATACAACACCATCCTTCCCATGCCAATCAACATCCCTCCTCATCACACCTCCCATTTTTTTGTCCCTCCCTATGTCTCTCCTCCTGCTTTCCTTCATGCATTACTTCCTCATTCCCATCTCTCTCTCTCCTCTCTCTCGCATATGATCTTGCTTTCAAATCAATGCCCTTCCACCCACATGCCTACTCCTCCCACTACTCTCCTTTGTCATCCTCCTCTTCCACCCACACACTCTGCTCACTTGCAACCATTTTTTTTCTCCTACATAGCTCTCTCTTCTCATTTGATTTGCCTCCCTATTTCCCACGGAACATCAGCTCCACCTGCTCTTTCATGGGAAAAAACAATTAAAAAACATAATAAGAAAAATATATTATTATTATTAAAAAACTATACATTAAACTATATATATAGTTTATAAAAAATGTTAATAGTAATACTATTATTAATTAATCAATTAATAATTATTATTATTAGAAAAAAATAAAATTAAAATGGAGTCTCATGGAGAAAAACAAGGAAGATTTCCAAGCAACTTTAAAACTTATGTCTCAATGTTATTTAAAATAAAAGGAAAAATTAGAGGGAAAGACATTATTATTTCTATTATTCCCTGAAAACGCAATAATTATATTAGTGATGAATTTTCTAACGAGTTAGTGATTCCAGAGTCAAATGTAGGTGAAAGGTTATACTTTTGGAATAACAAAGAATATGCAATAAGCGATTTAAAATGGAACATTGGAGATTATACTAGCATCTCGCAATTTATAGTTAAATATTTTGTGGAGTAGCGACGGTGACCTAGTTTTGGCATTACCGTAGCTAGAAATATTGGCGACTTTTATCTTAAATGTTGAAAAGAAGTTTATGACATTTCCCTACAATAATAAGAAAATCACATTGCAGGACATTAAGATGAATTCATAATCAGAAGTCGTGTCATCTGAAGGATTCAGAGAGATATCAAAGGTGATGTCGTAGGGAAATGAGAAATCAATACAGATGATACACAAGGATTTTGATAAGGTTACTCTAGGTAAAGAATACGATATCTCTCATTTAAGAGATCATAATCAGAAATTACTTCAACAAATCAATAAGGAAAAGTATTAAGGTCATTAAAGTAGTCAAAATTTAGAAGAGAGGATTCAATCTCTCCAACAAAAATTACTGGGAAAGGATGAAGAAAATTCCACCATGAAGAAGGTTAATCAAGAAATAGAGTAAAAAATCGAGAAGTAAAAAGAGTAAAAAAAATCACAAGACGAAAGGTTTGAGAAAATTCAAAATAATAGTAATATATTAGAGAACAAATTAGTTCAAATCCAGAAGGAAGCATCTAGACTATCCAGAAAGCTAATTCCAGTTAAGGAAGAAGAAATGAATACAAAGTTGGTTCCCATCACACTTAAAATGGAAGTCAATCTAGCAGAAAAACAAGCAACAAGAACTCCTTACTGAGACGCAAACTAAAAAAATAATTTTGACCAATGACAACATCAAAATGAAAAAAAAGAAAGGAGTTATAAACTCAGAAGTGGAAGAACAAAAAATATACAACCTAAGTAGAAAACAAAAATATTTATCCAACAAGATGATCAACAATCACCTCTGATGAAAATAGATCTCAGATGGACCACATCACATACGGTGTAAAGTTTTTTCCTTGTAATTCATAACTCATATTGTCTCATTTCGTCAAGTGTCACAAGTATTAAAATAAAGGATCGAGAGATGACATTACAACCAAGAAATCAGATGTAAGCCTTGTATTTAAGAAATATTTGAGGACAAAGCTTCCCTTAAGGGGAAGTCAATCTAATGAACAAAATATATATAATAATTAAATATTAATAAACATTAATAATTAAATAAACTACTACTTAATGAAGAGGCATCATGATGAAAGATTATGCCTCTTTACGAAAGGGCACCCAGTATGTGTATTTATACAAACATCATTTTCATTGTAATATCATCACTTTTCAATTATTCATTTATATATTTATCCATTTATGGAGTTTCTATCCTATTTATGTTGGATTTTCCTATAGAAACAAATTTTATTTGTTTCATGACCTCTTAAAATTTTTAATATATTTCTCCATTATACCTTTAAAGGGTTTTATTTCAATGTCTTGAATGATGATTTAGTGACATTATTTTCTAGGTCATATATGCTAGATACCGTAAGGTAGGAGAGACTATTTTCATGATAAATATTTATGATTTTTTCATTAAAATGATATAATGGAGAGTCGAAGATGTCTTTTTATAAGTAAATATTCTTCTAAAAATATATATAATTCCATTTTTCAAGTGAGTGGTAATATTTGATCCAACCTAATTTTCTAGATCATAAAATATCCAATATTGTCTTGCAATAAGACCCTTCATCATTGGAGTCAAATATTGTCATTAACTTAGGGATAAACTTACAAATTAGAAGGTCGATATGTATAAAGAGTATACTTTTCCTTTAACAAGCTCTACTTGGACATGCAACACCTATTCTTGAAAGACATATGTAGATACAAAGATGTAATTCTTCTTTGGTGTTCTTTAACAAACATGTAGAGGTACAAATATGGATATATATTATTGAATTCTTCCATATAAAATGAAAATGAGTATCAGTAAGTCCTATGTTGTGCTTAAGATGTATTTCAAGGAATGGAATTTCCCTAAACAGGATGAGAGTTACTAAAATGGAAATTGTGACCTGTAGAGAAATTGTTAGAGCATCATACCACCTAGTACCATGGTCACATACACCTAGGACACATTTTCATTTGTCTTGTACTTATTTCATATGGTCCAAACCTTGGTTATGTTGGTCTAGCAAGGTATATGGGGGTTTTGGACTCATTAATGCACCCAAGCGCCCTCTTTTGGGTGAACTAAGAGAATGAAATCCCTCATTAATTACATTTTAGTCCTTGGGGCAATCCCACTCTTTAAAATATGGAACTGGTTTGACCAGAGGTGTTCATGCATGTATTTGGGTGTTGTTTGTCCCTTTTGGACCATTAAATGCTGCCTAGAGCCACCCCCACTCACCCATACACTCTACCATGTTTATCCTACCATCATCTATTTCCTAGAATGCTTCATCCACATTCACATGGCCATTTGTGACCCTTTGAGGTGGTTTGGGAGCTCATTGGTCAACCTAGAGGGTTTTTGAGGTCCAATCTAAGAATGCCACATGTATGCATCCAATTTTCCTCAAAATGCTAATGATTTTATCCTATTATATATTAATGATGTTCTAGTCATATTTACATACTGGGCATTGATAATAAATTGATTTATTGGAACCATTCCTCTATGTTAATTTTGCTCTTTTCATTGTTTTTCTGCATAATTTGTGAATATCTTGAATTGTGAAGATTCCTTTAGCTCCTAGATATTGCTGTGAATCACATTTTCACATGGTATAATATCTATTTTTGAGATACAACTCAAATCCAGAGTGTTTTATTTTTTATCTAGGGCTTCTTCCATAAAAAATCGAGTGTTTTCATTACATGTAGTTATAGTGTCTTTATCACTTAGTTCTCAAGAATAAATGGAGTAGAGTCATGTATTTATGACCTCATTCAATTATTTTTATTGTAAGGCCAAAATTCTGATCCAGATCAGGTCGAAATGCCTCTACAAAATCACCATGGGGATTGAGAACGAACCTAACTATGTTGTGAAAAAATCGAAGTACTTCAATAGATTGGATGAGAAATTTAGGATGTTTTGTCTTAGTATTTCGAGGGATATTCTCTTCCAGGTAGAAAGTATCACTACACCCAATGAATTATGGATCGATATCGAGTCACTATTTGGGAAGACAGATGAGATGAGAGGACACCAACTCGAAATAAGTTGATCGCATTGAGCCCAACTCACTTTGAGACGATCCAGGATTTCTTCACAAAGTTGAAATCATTGGCGCTTCAGATGAAACAATGTGGAATTGAAAATAAATAATAGAAGCTAATATTTTCTACCCTTTTGAATCTAGGGCCTAAGTATTTTGTGTTTGTCTCCACATTCCATTCATGCAAGCTGACAATTTAAAATTGGACAATTCCTACCTTAGCATACTTCATGGAGTCTTTGACTAAGTAACAAGACAATTTGGTTCAACTCGGTACCATCAAATCCACCAAGGATCAATCTCTTACTATAGGTGTGTCGAATCAATCCAAATAAAATAAGAAAGCCAAGGATTCAAAGGAACAAAGAGTGAAGGAGAAGAAGCATTCAGATGTAGAAAGATTAAGTTCAACTGATGAGGATTCAAAATCCAAGAGGATGAAGAGTAAGAGAGAGAAGCCCAAATGTTATTATTGAGAAGGTTCACATCATGAAAAATCATGTTTTAGAAATAATTTGGGCATCATGACCAAGCTACTTGAATACAACAATATTGATGTTCCATATTTGCAAGAAGAGAAGAGTGCAAGCTCTCTTCAGAACAAGAAGATCATAATTGTCTGTATGCTTGGGATTCTAGGGTAAGACCTGTTTCTAATATCTCTGTTTCATATATCTTTGTTTCTGATTTACATTCTGATATATCATATTCTGAAACCTCCATCCCTTCCTTGGAACAAACCCCAAATAGTTCACCAAAGTTTCCTACAAAAACTAGTCATGTTTCACTAGTTTTCGACTTGTCTTCTAAAATATTTTTCCCACTCCATTCAAATATATGAGAATTTATTCTCAAGTTAGATCTATGATATAGAACAATTTCACCATCAAAGTGTTTGACAAAATATGCAAGAGAAAACAAAGAGGAAAAATAGATGGAATAGCACATGTGAAAGGTGCTAATTGCTGATCATATTATTATCATACATATTTATAATACATTGGAAAAAATTGAGTGGCTCTAGAATCCAATGGAGTTGTACATGTGTCAAGGTGAGAATTGACCTCAATCCCCCCTAGGTGGACCAATTTATCTCCAACTCATCCCAAACAGTCACAAATTGCTATGTGAACATTGGTGAGGTGTGATGGGGCATTAAATACTCCAAGGCATGTGTGGGTGAGAAGATAGAGGTGAGTGGGAGGCTCAAGGTGGCAATAAATGCTCCTAGGAGAGCCAAAATGGACCAAATACACCACTATCACCCCCTATTCAAACCCATATCACCCAAACCAAGGATGTAGCACCCCAATGCATTAAATGAGGGCACACATGTGCTGGGTTGACCAACTATAGCATTGGTGCATGTGTGAAAAGGTCTGCAAATAACCGGTTCACCTCCTAGATAATTTCCCTAAGTCTAAACAATAAGATATCATTGAAAATATTGAAATGAAGTTATCCTAAGGTCAAAAATATGTACTAAGGATGTATTACTACTCCTAAAACCCCCCTTACTCTATACTGACTACAATTTAATGATTTATTAAGGCCTTGGAAACTAAGGCACAAATCACCTTTTACAACAAAATTCTATTGATCCATGTAACAGAGGTAAGGAGGAAAACCTCATGGGACAAAACCTCCCATCAAAAAAAGGATTATGACATAGAAGCAAGGCTGTATACAATCCAAACTAAAAAAATGTCTAGAGGAATATTCTTCTTGGGAAGAAGTGGAATATGCTCAACAAACTCAAGAACAACTGCATGATGAATCCTCAGACCAAAACAAGTGAAATGCATTGATAGGAGAGTGAATGGTGCTCTTCAGACTTGAAAATTGAACCGAATAGGGTGCCATGCCTAAAACAGAATTGAAGTGCTTAAGAATTGGTGACCCCAAGTGAGTCATAAGGATCTTGAAGCATCAACTTTGAATGAAGGTTGTAATAAGCTCCAAGAAGGTGGAACAAGAGTCCCAAATGTGCCATTGTGATGGAAACGGCTTCTCCATATTCATATGAACTTTAAAGAACTCTATTAGTGATGGTGGAGGAATACTTGGGAAAAATAGTGTGAAGAAATGAGAGATCTTCACTTGAAATCCAAACCTCTCCATTTTTCGAACCAATACTCTCATGTGAAGAAAACCCATCTTCTAGAGAAGGCTCACTATGAACATCATCTAGCAATACATCTTCCCCATTTGTAACAAAAGACATAGAGGATAAGGGTGTAGAATGGGTAGATAAATATTCAGCAGTAGTGATGGAATCAACTCGTATGCTATATTCATGAAACATAGCTTCTTGACAAGGAGAGGAAGCTAGAGAGGAACAAACTTGAGTTGGATCATTTGTTGAATCTTTGGATAATTATTCTTCTTCATTTTGAACAACTTCTTGAGAAATGCATGGGGATGAGATCATAGGAGGAAGAACACATAAGGAGGTGCCCATTTTCTTTCTGTCCATATATCTCACATCTCCTTGTTGCATGCCAATAGCTTCATCTATATCTTTCCAAAACTCGAATCGGTAATCAACAGAATCAAGGAGGTAGCACATTGTAGGAGTTATAGCTAGACACATAGTTCCATAGGCTCTATCATTGTCACTAAGCCAATCATACTTCTCTTGACATGACTCTAGCTCTCTCAAAACACCAATGGACACATCATAGAGACATTTCCTCTTAATATATGCACACATCTTTGACTTCCATTCAGAATAGTTGAATGGGGAAAGGAGAGGAACAACTTTTGAATCCATGAAGTTGTTGTAGGAACCTGCAATGAAAAACACTCACTATTGGCTCAAGAAAGGAGCATAGGGGAGAATCACATGTGCACAACAAGAAAAGATACAATGCGTGCACGATGAAAGCAAAGGAAGATCATGGAAGAAACAAAGGAAGATCGCAGCAGAAACAAAGGAAGATCACAAAGGACGCGAAGGACCCACACAGGAAAAATAGAGAGGTGCACGACAAAGGAAAGGCAAACGCAAAAGCACACACATGATAAACATCCAGAAAACAATAGGGTGGTCATGGGTACAGAAGTCAACTTAAGTCGGTGGATGCCACATGAGTGGAAGAACACTGTAAGTAAGGAAGTTAGTTCCTCATGTCAATTCATGATCACCACAACTATATCCTGAGGGGCAGCTGATGGTGACAGTTAACAAACTACTTGTAAGCAGTCGACCCTATGTGGGCATGTAAATAATATAAATAGGAGGGATTCAATAGTTAGAAGGTTGATTTTTGTTGGTCATAATTACAAATTATTTTTGATGGTCGAGATTTGTATTCAGTTGCAGAGAGTAGATCTAAAGAGGAGAGTAGTCAGGAATTTGCAGGAGGCAGTCAGAGTTAGTGCAATAGGAGAGCTCTTCTAGAGCGGTGCAGATGCTAGGGAAGTCGATCCAAGCTGAGTGCGGATATGTAGGGGGTAGCAGTAGATTAGGTGAAATAAGACAGAGAGCATGAGAACCATAAGTATGAGCTTAAAGACATTCATTAAGATCAATTTGCATCCCATATATTGCAAGGTGTTATATCCTTTCTCATGCCAGGTGAAGAGTGTTACCACCTAAGTTGTACTTAGTGTTTTTTTATCAAGTGATCCTAGTGAACCAGACAAGGATAACTTTTTCGGACTTCAGAAGACCTTCAGTCTTGCTTCTGGGATGCTTTGTTGTACTATATCACATGTTCATACCCCTTGTGGGAGTTGTAATAAAATGTTATAGCATGATAGTGTCTGTAAAAGACTCGATCTCCTAAACCTCATTTGTCAATCCGATCAGCCCAGGGTGTTTTTTCCCTTGGTTATTATCAATTGTTGAATAAACGACTGATAATTTCTGAGTTTTTCACTTCATACCTCCAAAGTTGGTCAACTTGGCATTTGGGCCTAGTGAGGTTATTAGAGTCTATGTGTCAATGTATAAACATGCTAGGAATTATTGTCGAGTCATATGAACATGTCTAAGTCCCCCTAGGTTTTTAATTATTTTTAATTTTTTCACTGTTTTTTATTAAAATTTAATTTTTCCAAAAACTTAGGCTATTTTTTAATATTTTAATTGGAAAAAATGGTTTTGTAATAAAAGTGGGCTCAGAAGTCAGATCCAGTCATGTAGGTGCTCAATTTCAAGCTAAGAGCACCTAGTAAACCTATAAACCCACTATTTCCAAGTTGTGAGTGATTTTCCATCACTCAAGTTAGAAAGCCCCAAAAGATAAATTATTGATTATTTTAATTAATAAATTGATGAATAATGGAGCTAATCCAAAATCCTAGATCAGTGGATTCTCAACCGATTTGATTGAAATCAGTCTCATCGACACCAGATTGACTGGATCTGACAGATCCTTGACTGAAGGAGGTGATCAGGGCAGATCTAGATGATAGGTATTATAAATCCCAATTCAATATTATTCCATTGCTAATGCATACATTTATACATTTCAGGCGGTGGTTGAGATTCCGACCATCCTATTCATATTCCTACATGACTATTCATATTCCGAATATATTTACACTATTTACATGTTGTATAATCTCGACGGATTATATTCCAACAATCCCCCCCTTAATCCGAAGGGGTGTTAGTAAGTCCGAGCATGTTTCTGAATCTTTCAAACTTTTCTCATCCAAGCGCTTTGGTGAAGATGTCTGCAACTTGATCATTTGTGGAACAATGTCGAAGATGGACTGTCTTGGCCTCTACATGATGTCGAATCAAATGATACTTTGTGTTGATGTGTTTGGTTCGATCATGGAAACTAGGTTCGATCATGGAAACTAGGATTCTTAGCGAGCTTTATTGTAGAAGTATTGTCGACCAATAATGGAGTGGAGTTCTCTTTTTTTTCTTGCAAATATTCAAGTATCTTCCTGAGCCATACTATTTCTTTCGTTGCTTCAGCTGCAGCCACATATTCTGCTTCTGTTGTTGAATCTGCTGGAACTGACTGTTTACGTGATCTCCATGAGATAGTTGCTGATCCAAGACTCATAGTGTATCCAGAATTTGATACTCTTGTCTCCTTATCGCCATAAAAATCTAAGTCTGAGTACCCAATAATTTTGAATTCATCCACTTTAGAGTACTTGAGTCCAACGTCTTGAGTCCCCTTCAAGTATCTTAGAACTCTTTTTGCAGCTGACCAGTGTCCTTCACAAGGTTTATGCATGAACCTTGAAAGTATTCCAACAACATAAGAAATATCTGGTCTAGTTGTTGTAAGGTAGATAAGGCTTCCTACAAGTTGTCGATACTTGGTCACATCCTTAGATTCTTTTCCTTCGCTGGATGTGAGCTTCATTTTCTGTTCCATTGGAGTAGAGATAGGTTTGCATTCTGTCATGCAAAATTTGTTTAGTAGTTCTCCAACATATTTTTTCTGAGATAGGAATATGTACTTAGGATGTTGAGTGACTTCAATTCATAAGTAATAGTGGAGATGTCCCATATCTATCATTTCAAAGATCTTTTTCAAATATTTCTTTATGGATGATATATAGCTCTCATTGTTCCCTATCATCAAAAGATCATCTATGTACACCACAAGATACACAACAGATCTTCCAACTTTCTTTATAAATAGTGTTGCATCATCAAGATCAAAATGTTCAAAATTTAACTTCAAAAGATGCTCGGTTAACTTTTCATACCATGCGCGAGGCATTTGTTTTAGTCCATACAAGGATTTGACAAGCTTGCATACCTTTTGTTCTTTTCCTTTCACAACAAATCCTTCTGGCTGAGACATGAAGACATTCTTTTTCAAGTCTCCATTCAAGAAAGCAGTCTTCACATCCATATGATGAACTTTCCACCGTTTCTGAGTAGCTAAAGAGAGTAAGGTACGGATGGTAGCCCATTTTGTTGTAGGAGAGAACGTTTCTTCATAGTCAATTCCTTCCTTCTGTGCATAGCCTTTTGCTACAAGCCTCACTTTGTGCTTGTCAAGTGAGCCATATGATCTGTATTTGTTCTTGTACACCCACTTGCAGCCAATTGGTTTGGTTCCAACTGGAGGGTCAACCAGCTTCCAAGTTCCATTCTTCATGAGTGCATCATACTCATTCTGCATAGATTCTTTCCACTCAACTCGAGTAGAAGCTTCTTCAAAGGAAGTTGGTTCAAAGTTAGCAGATAAATTAAATTCACAATCAAATGATACATCCATGTCATCACCTGAATTATCTGCTTCTCCTCCATCTTCATGTCTTTTCGAACTTCTCGTTCCCATCTTTCCAACTTCGTCTGGATGGACACTTTCAAGTTTCTTTGTGGCCCATTTAGGAATATTCCATGATGGTCCTGGTTGATCAGCTGGTGGTGCTTCATCATTGATTGAGAGTCTTTCAATTCTCTCAATCACATCATC